>OY754898.1:600000-1195000 GCA_963576445.1 Lithosia quadra | reverse complement strand
GCACGTGCTGCGCCAGCAGGTGGCGCGTCTTGCACACGAGCTGGCAGCGCGCGTGCCACGTTACATATACACAAGTGTGCGGGCGGGACTCACTCGGTGTACTCCTCGTGGTGCACGGCGAGCACGTGCTGCGCCAGCAGGTGGCGCGTCTTGCACACGAGCTGGCAGCGCGCGTGCCACGTTACATATACACAAGTGTGCGGGCGGGACTCACTCGGTGTACTCCTCGTGGTGCACGGCGAGCACGTGCTGCGCCAGCAGGTGGCGCGTCTTGCACACGAGCTGGCAGCGCGCGTGCCACGTTACATATACACAAGTGTGCGGGCGGGACTCACTCGGTGTACTCCTCGTGGTGCACGGCGAGCACGTGCTGCGCCAGCAGGTGGCGCGTCTTGCACACGAGCTGGCAGCGCGCGTGCCACGTTACATATACACAAGTGTGCGGGCGGGACTCACTCGGTGTACTCCTCGTGGTGCACGGCGAGCACGTGCTGCGCCAGCAGGTGGCGCGTCTTGCACACGAGCTGGCAGCGCGCGTGCCACGTTACATATACACAAGTGTGCGGGCGGGACTCACTCGGTGTACTCCTCGTGGTGCACGGCGAGCACGTGCTGCGCCAGCAGGTGGCGCGTCTTGCACACGAGCTGGCAGCGCGCGTGCCACGTTACATATACACAAGTGTGCGGGCGGGACTCACTCGGTGTACTCCTCGTGGTGCACGGCGAGCACGTGCTGCGCCAGCAGGTGGCGCGTCTTGCACACGAGCTGGCAGCGCGCGTGCCACGTTACATATACACAAGTGTGCGGGCGGGACTCACTCGGTGTACTCCTCGTGGTGCACGGCGAGCACGTGCTGCGCCAGCAGGTGGCGCGTCTTGCACACGAGCTGGCAGCGCGCGTGCCACGTTACATATACACAAGTGTGCGGGCGGGACTCACTCGGTGTACTCCTCGTGGTGCACGGCGAGCACGTGCTGCGCCAGCAGGTGGCGCGTCTTGCACACGAGCTGGCAGCGCGCGTGCCACGTTACATATACACAAGTGTGCGGGCGGGACTCACTCGGTGTACTCCTCGTGGTGCACGGCGAGCACGTGCTGCGCCAGCAGGTGGCGCGTCTTGCACACGAGCTGGCAGCGCGCGTGCCACGTTACATATACACAAGTGTGCGGGCGGGACTCACTCGGTGTACTCCTCGTGGTGCACGGCGAGCACGTGCTGCGCCAGCAGGTGGCGCGTCTTGCACACGAGCTGGCAGCGCGCGTGCCACGTTACATATACACAAGTGTGCGGGCGGGACTCACTCGGTGTACTCCTCGTGGTGCACGGCGAGCACGTGCTGCGCCAGCAGGTGGCGCGTCTTGCACACGAGCTGGCAGCGCGCGTGCCACGTTACATATACACAAGTGTGCGGGCGGGACTCACTCGGTGTACTCCTCGTGGTGCACGGCGAGCACGTGCTGCGCCAGCAGGTGGCGCGTCTTGCACACGAGCTGGCAGCGCGCGTGCCACGTTACATATACACAAGTGTGCGGGCGGGACTCACTCGGTGTACTCCTCGTGGTGCACGGCGAGCACGTGCTGCGCCAGCAGGTGGCGCGTCTTGCACACGAGCTGGCAGCGCGCGTGCCACGTTACATATACACAAGTGTGCGGGCGGGACTCACTCGGTGTACTCCTCGTGGTGCACGGCGAGCACGTGCTGCGCCAGCAGGTGGCGCGTCTTGCACACGAGCTGGCAGCGCGCGTGCCACGTTACATATACACAAGTGTGCGGGCGGGACTCACTCGGTGTACTCCTCGTGGTGCACGGCGAGCACGTGCTGCGCCAGCAGGTGGCGCGTCTTGCACACGAGCTGGCAGCGCGCGTGCCACGTTACATATACACAAGTGTGCGGGCGGGACTCACTCGGTGTACTCCTCGTGGTGCACGGCGAGCACGTGCTGCGCCAGCAGGTGGCGCGTCTTGCACACGAGCTGGCAGCGCGCGTGCCACGTTACATATACACAAGTGTGCGGGCGGGACTCACTCGGTGTACTCCTCGTGGTGCACGGCGAGCACGTGCTGCGCCAGCAGGTGGCGCGTCTTGCACACGAGCTGGCAGCGCGCGTGCCACGTTACATATACACAAGTGTGCGGGCGGGACTCACTCGGTGTACTCCTCGTGGTGCACGGCGAGCACGTGCTGCGCCAGCAGGTGGCGCGTCTTGCACACGAGCTGGCAGCGCGCGTGCCACGTTACATATACACAAGTGTGCGGGCGGGACTCACTCGGTGTACTCCTCGTGGTGCACGGCGAGCACGTGCTGCGCCAGCAGGTGGCGCGTCTTGCACACGAGCTGGCAGCGCGCGTGCCACGTTACATATAGGTACACAAGTGTGCGGGCGGGACTCACTCGGTGTACTCCTCGTGGTGCACGGCGAGCACGTGCTGCGCCAGCAGGTGGCGCGTCTTGCACACGAGCTGGCAGCGCGCGTGCCACGTTACATATACACAAGTGTGCGGGCGGGACTCACTCGGTGTACTCCTCGTGGTGCACGGCGAGCACGTGCTGCGCCAGCAGGTGGCGCGTCTTGCACACGAGCTGGCAGCGCGCGTGCCACGTTACATATACACAAGTGTGCGGGCGGGACTCACTCGGTGTACTCCTCGTGGTGCACGGCGAGCACGTGCTGCGCCAGCAGGTGGCGCGTCTTGCACACGAGCTGGCAGCGCGCGTGCCACGTTACATATACACAAGTGTGCGGGCGGGACTCACTCGGTGTACTCCTCGTGGTGCACGGCGAGCACGTGCTGCGCCAGCAGGTGGCGCGTCTTGCACACGAGCTGGCAGCGCGCGTGCCACGTTACATATACACAAGTGTGCGGGCGGGACTCACTCGGTGTACTCCTCGTGGTGCACGGCGAGCACGTGCTGCGCCAGCAGGTGGCGCGTCTTGCACACGAGCTGGCAGCGCGCGTGCCACGTTACATATACACAAGTGTGCGGGCGGGACTCACTCGGTGTACTCCTCGTGGTGCACGGCGAGCACGTGCTGCGCCAGCAGGTGGCGCGTCTTGCACACGAGCTGGCAGCGCGCGTGCCACGTTACATATACACAAGTGTGCGGGCGGGACTCACTCGGTGTACTCCTCGTGGTGCACGGCGAGCACGTGCTGCGCCAGCAGGTGGCGCGTCTTGCACACGAGCTGGCAGCGCGCGTGCCACGTTACATATACACAAGTGTGCGGGCGGGACTCACTCGGTGTACTCCTCGTGGTGCACGGCGAGCACGTGCTGCGCCAGCAGGTGGCGCGTCTTGCACACGAGCTGGCAGCGCGCGTGCCACGTTACATATACACAAGTGTGCGGGCGGGACTCACTCGGTGTACTCCTCGTGGTGCACGGCGAGCACGTGCTGCGCCAGCAGGTGGCGCGTCTTGCACACGAGCTGGCAGCGCGCGTGCCACGTTACATATACACAAGTGTGCGGGCGGGACTCACTCGGTGTACTCCTCGTGGTGCACGGCGAGCACGTGCTGCGCCAGCAGGTGGCGCGTCTTGCACACGAGCTGGCAGCGCGCGTGCCACGTTACATATACACAAGTGTGCGGGCGGGACTCACTCGGTGTACTCCTCGTGGTGCGCGGCGAGCACGTGCTGCGCCAGCAGGTGGCGCGTCTTGCACACGAGCTGGCAGCGCGCGTGCCACGTTACATATACACAAGTGTGCGGGCGGGACTCACTCGGTGTACTCCTCGTGGTGCACGGCGAGCACGTGCTGCGCCAGCAGGTGGCGCGTCTTGCACACGAGCTGGCAGCGCGCGTGCCACGTTACATATACACAAGTGTGCGGGCGGGACTCACTCGGTGTACTCCTCGTGGTGCACGGCGAGCACGTGCTGCGCCAGCAGGTGGCGCGTCTTGCACACGAGCTGGCAGCGCGCGTGCCACGTTACATATACACAAGTGTGCGGGCGGGACTCACTCGGTGTACTCCTCGTGGTGCGCGGCGAGCACGTGCTGCGCCAGCAGGTGGCGCGTCTTGCACACGAGCTGGCAGCGCGCGTGCCACGTTACATATACACAAGTGTGCGGGCGGGACTCACTCGGTGTACTCCTCGTGGTGCACGGCGAGCACGTGCTGCGCCAGCAGGTGGCGCGTCTTGCACACGAGCTGGCAGCGCGCGTGCCACGTTACATATACACAAGTGTGCGGGCGGGACTCACTCGGTGTACTCCTCGTGGTGCACGGCGAGCACGTGCTGCGCCAGCAGGTGGCGCGTCTTGCACACGAGCTGGCAGCGCGCGTGCCACGTTACATATACACAAGTGTGCGGGCGGGACTCACTCGGTGTACTCCTCGTGGTGCACGGCGAGCACGTGCTGCGCCAGCAGGTGGCGCGTCTTGCACACGAGCTGGCAGCGCGCGTGCCACGTTACATATACACAAGTGTGCGGGCGGGACTCACTCGGTGTACTCCTCGTGGTGCACGGCGAGCACGTGCTGCGCCAGCAGGTGGCGCGTCTTGCACACGAGCTGGCAGCGCGCGTGCCACGTTACATATACACAAGTGTGCGGGCGGGACTCACTCGGTGTACTCCTCGTGGTGCACGGCGAGCACGTGCTGCGCCAGCAGGTGGCGCGTCTTGCACACGAGCTGGCAGCGCGCGTGCCACGTTACATATACACAAGTGTGCGGGCGGGACTCACTCGGTGTACTCCTCGTGGTGCACGGCGAGCACGTGCTGCGCCAGCAGGTGGCGCGTCTTGCACACGAGCTGGCAGCGCGCGTGCCACGTTACATATACACAAGTGTGCGGGCGGGACTCACTCGGTGTACTCCTCGTGGTGCACGGCGAGCACGTGCTGCGCCAGCAGGTGGCGCGTCTTGCACACGAGCTGGCAGCGCGCGTGCCACGTTACATATACACAAGTGTGCGGGCGGGACTCACTCGGTGTACTCCTCGTGGTGCACGGCGAGCACGTGCTGCGCCAGCAGGTGGCGCGTCTTGCACACGAGCTGGCAGCGCGCGTGCCACGTTACATATACACAAGTGTGCGGGCGGGACTCACTCGGTGTACTCCTCGTGGTGCACGGCGAGCACGTGCTGCGCCAGCAGGTGGCGCGTCTTGCACACGAGCTGGCAGCGCGCGTGCCACGTTACATATACACAAGTGTGCGGGCGGGACTCACTCGGTGTACTCCTCGTGGTGCACGGCGAGCACGTGCTGCGCCAGCAGGTGGCGCGTCTTGCACACGAGCTGGCAGCGCGCGTGCCACGTTACATATACACAAGTGTGCGGGCGGGACTCACTCGGTGTACTCCTCGTGGTGCACGGCGAGCACGTGCTGCGCCAGCAGGTGGCGCGTCTTGCACACGAGCTGGCAGCGCGCGTGCCACGTTACATATACACAAGTGTGCGGGCGGGACTCACTCGGTGTACTCCTCGTGGTGCACGGCGAGCACGTGCTGCGCCAGCAGGTGGCGCGTCTTGCACACGAGCTGGCAGCGCGCGCACGCCACGTCGGTGACGAGGTGCGCGGCGGCGTGGCGCTTGAGGCACGACTTGTTCTTGAACGTGCGCCCGCACTCGCCGCACGACACCGGCACCTTCACCGTGCCCAGCCGCACCTCCTCGTTGTGCGTCCTGTCGACGAACGATACGCAGCGTGAGTCGTGTGCTCGTGCGTGCGCCAGCCCACAACCCGGGGCGCGTGGCGCACGTGCGCACACACAAGTGCTCACTCACAAGCACACACGCGTGCTCACTCACACGCACACACGCGTGCTCGCTCACACGCACACACGCGTGCTCACTCACACGCACACGAGCGTGCTCACTCACACCCACACACCCACTCACATCCACGCACACACACAAACGCGCACACACCCACCCCCAAATACTCACACACACACACACACACACACACACACACACACACACACACACAGGCACAAACGCGTGCTCACTCACACGCACACACGCGTGCTCACTCACACGCACACACGCGTGCTCGCTCACACGCACACACGCGTGCTCGCTCACACGCACACACGCGTGCTCGCTCACACGCACACACGCGTGCTCGCTCACACGCACACACGCGTGCTCACTCACACGCACACACGCGTGCTCACTCACACGCACACACGCGTGCTCACTCACACGCACAAACGCGTGCTCACTCACACGCACACACGCGTGCTTACTCACACGCACATTTGCGCGAGCATACACACGATCACACCCTCCAACACACGCGCGCGCACAAACACACTCACACACACAGGCACGCACACACATGCATACACACACATCCACGCGCACACACAAACACACCCCCGTGCACACACCAAACACCCCCACGCAGATGTGCAACTCGCTCACGCGCCCACGTGCACACACACACTCTCAAACATTCACACACACCCGCACACACGCACGCACTACACGCGCACGTACAATCACTCACCACACCCGCGTTCACGCATACACACTCACACGCACACCCGCGTTCACGCACACACGCACACGCACAGAACTCGAAAGTGACGTCATTCGCTCTCATTAATTAAGTGTTCAATAAAACATGGCGGATTGTCGTACATATTTTGTAGTTTTATTTACATCCAAATAATTACATTGCCAATCTCGTTCTTTATAAAAACATAAGTGTTTAGTATTCCATGATCTCGAGGTGTGGCAATATCTCAACTAATTGTATGAATACTTGCCTAATATGTGACCGGTACCAGCCCCTCTCGTGGAACACCCTGAAGCAGACGGCGCACTCCAGGCGATGGGGCTTCGTGTGGTACTGCTCCACGTGCCTCTTGAGATACTGCGGACGTCTGGAGAACAATACATACATGTTATTTATTTATTTATAATATATATGCGCCATATTCATACAATTGAACAGCTTCTAGAAAAATGTAAAGAATTTAATCATCCTCTCTATATAGGGCTTGTGGACTATCTTAAGGCATTTGATAGCATCACTCACTGTTCCATTTGGGAAGCACTAACATCTTGTAACATAAACTGCTGCTATACAAAAGTGATCCAAAATATTTACTCAAATAGTTCAAGTACAATACGATTGGAAAACAAAGGGGAAGAAATAAAAATAGAAAGAGGTATGAGGCAAGGCGATCCACTCTCTCCTAAACTTTTTATAGCAGTTTTGGAAATGGTCTTTCAAAAATTGGACTGGAAATCTCATGGTATATGGATTGGCAATAGACATTTAAGCCACCTAAGATTTGCGGATGACATTGCACTTTTTGCCAACTCAGCTTCAGAACTAGAGCAAATGATGCAATCTCTGAACAAAGAAAGCAAAAAAGTTGGTTTACACATGAACACCAGTAAAACAAAGATCTTAACAAATAGTCTGCAGAAACCTATACAAATAGATGGGCACCAGATCGAATATGTAAAGGAATATGTCTATCTAGGGAAACAAATTTCTTTCAGCAGTGACAGTAATGAACAAGAAGTTGAAAGAAGAATTAGAAACTCTTGGAATAAGTTTTGGTCACACAAAGAAATCTTAAAAGGACCTTATAATTCAGAGCTAAAAAAGACGGTAATGGATGTCTGTATTTTACCTTGCCTTACCTACGCTAGCCAAACATGGGTGCACACTAATAAGACCAGAAACAGATTGCTTACAACACAACACGCCATGGAAAGAAGTATGCTAAGGCTAAGGAGGATACATAAAATAAGCAACAGAACTATTAGAAAAAGGTCGAATGTTACAGATGTTCTCAAACATGCTATGAAAATGAAATGGCAATGGGCAGGACATGTGGCCAGGGTGCCAGACCAAAGATGGACTCTAAAAATCACAAAATGGAGAGGCCCTCCAGGAAACAGACACCGGGGCAGACCAAAAACAAGGTGGATGGACGACATTGTCAAAGTGGCTGGCACATACTGGCTAGACAAAGCAAAGAATAGACAGATTTGGAAGGAGATGGAGGAGGCATATACCCGGATGGGGTCAAGGCTCCAATAGTTTTTACTAACATAGTTTAAGAATTGTACTAACTCATTGTAAAATAATTTAAAAGCCTTGAATAAATATGCTTTATTATTATTATTATTCACTTTATTTTAAATATAGACATATAAATTACATTTTTAAATATATATAAAAAAAATACATTTAAAAATATAAAAAATAGTACCCCACCGGCATCGGGTACAGGGACCAAGCTACCGGTGGTTAGGGCTCCAGAGAAAGGAACCTCCTCACAATACGTGCCGTGTCGAGGAGTACTGCCTTCTGCATCAGTCCCTTAACCCAGCCACCCAACGTGAGCCTCTTTAGGTGTTGGTCGAGGCTCTTGGCAATCAGTCCGTGGACTGATATAACTATCGGGACAATGATCGCCGAATCCACATTCCACATGTCAACAACCTCATGAGCTAAATCCAAATACTTAATTTGTTTATCTTTTTCAGCTTTTATGAGGTTCTCGTCATGAGGGATGGTGATGTCGACAATCATTGCAAGCCTCTCTAATCGATCTATTACCACTATGTCAGGCTTATTGGCGACAATAGTCCTATCAGTGATAACAGATCGATCCCAGTATAATGTGACACGACCATTTTCGAGAACTGGGTCGGGCGCATACTTGTAGTATGGCACCTCTGCAGATACAAGATTGTATTTAAGGGCAAGTTGCTGATGTACAATCTTGGCCACTTGATTGTGTCTGTGCAAATATTCGCCGTTGGCAAGACGAGAACAACCGGAAATAATGTGTCTGATAGATTCCCCGGGACGGTGGCATGCCCGACATATGTCAACCGTACCATCTTTCAGAATGTACTTCTTGTAGTTGTTCGTCATGACAACTTCATCCATAATTGCAAAGACAAAACCTTCGGTTTCTCCGAAGAGATTACCAAACCGTAGCCAAGATACAGACGCCTTTAAGTCTATATCGGGCCCGTTTAAGGCCCGATAAAAGCGTCCATGTAGCTCTTTGCCCATCCATACCTCCCTGCGATCAGCAGTACTAAGTACTACAGGTTTGCGCCAGTTCTCTTTAGCCAACGCAAGAGGGGTTAAGCCATTGTCCACTGCGACCACATCACGGTGCATATCTGTATTTTTGTGTAAAAAGTATTCTCTAAGGTTGTATATCTCGCGGTTGTGAAGTGTCTTGGCATTTAGAAAGCCACGACCACCCAACTTCCGCGGGATATACAACCTCATTACAGATGATCGCGGGTGATGCATCCGAAATGCGGTCAGCAGTGTACGGACTCTTCTATCCAGGGTATCTAATTCAGTCTGAGTCCATTTGAGTATGCCGAAAGAGTACATTAGGACTGGCATGACCCAACCATTGCAGGCGCGCACCTTGTTACCACCTGATAGGAAGCTTTTCAAGACTTTTTTCAGGCGGCCAAAGAAGCGCTCCTGCAGTGCCTGTTTCATGTCAGAATCAGATATTCCTAACGCTTGCGACATACCCAAATATTTGTAGGTTTCGGTTGCAGAGATAGATTTGAGCTTAATAGAATCCGAAAGTACTAATCCCTCGGATTCCACTATCCCACCCCTTTCTACATGCATGACCGCACACTTGTCCAACCCAAATTCCATATTGATAGAGCTACTAAAGTTTTCAGTCATCTTTAGAAGCGCTATCAATTGTGAATTGTTTGAAGCAAATAGTTTCAGGTCATCCATGTAGAGGAGGTGAGATATAACTCGAGCCTCTCTCTGCAACCGATAGCCCAGCCCTGAATTCTCTAGTATCGTACTTAAAGGGTTCAGTGCTAGGCAGAACCACAGAGGACTCAGACTGTCTCCCTGGAATATACCCCTCTCAATTTGTATGGGTTCGTCGTTTGTCTGGCAACACCCTGGATAGCGGAGGACCGTCTTCCATTGCCCCATACATGACCTCAAAAAGGTCGTTAGAGTTGCATCAATTTTGTACAACTCTAACACCCTCAGAAGCCAAGTATGTGGCACAGAGTCGTAGGCCTTCTTATAATCTATCCAGCATGTTGCCAGATTTTTACGTTTACGACGCACCTGTTGGCTAATGGCCATGTCAACTACAAGGAGCTCTTTAGTGCCACGAGCCCCGTTTCTACATCCATTCTGAGAAATAGATATAATCGAATTTTTTTCTAGATGTGTATTAATTTTGACTCTCAGAATGGAGGTTAGAAGTTTATAGACCGTGGGTAAACATGTTATCGGTCTATAATTTTTGGGGTCCATAGCACTACCAGACTTAAAGAGTAAGTGGGTTATTCCTGTAGTTAGAAAGTGGGGTAGCACACCCGAGCTTACAGATGACTGGAACTGAGTTGCCAAACGAGCGTGTGAGCTACGGAGCCACTTTAGCCAAAAGTTGTGCAGTCCATCCGGTCCCGCCGACTTCCAGTTCGGCAACGACCGGACAGCACTTGCAACATCTTCGGCATCAATAACAATTGGCTCCATAACCTGTATATTCTCACACGCTCGTTCAACCTCTCCCATCCAATCACCTTCAGTGTGTATGACAGGCCTAGACCAGATGCTACGCCAGAATGTATTCGTAACATCGGCATCCGGACGAGTACCGTCACACACACCTAACTCGGGTTGTTCCCACCTTCTATAAACCCACCTCTCGTCCTTTTGGAAGGTGCGATTCTGATTATACCTATCTACACGCTTTTTGTAGCGTCGTATCCGATTTGCCCATGCATAAATTTTCTGCTTCAGAAAGTCAATGCGCTCTGTGACACATGACACGTATTGTTGAGGACTAACGTTAGTCCCCAGAAACGCCCGTGTCACAAAGCGCATCACCCTCGGGCGTGTATTGCCCGATCTGAAGCAGGTTAGCTTGCCAATGAGTGCCCTGGCTTCAGCAATACGACGTTCTATCCTGTACTGCCAGGCGGGAACAGCAGGCTTAGGTCGAGTAGTGGTTTTATTTAATATAAATTCAACTCCAGCTACTCGACATGCTGTTACGGCCGCACAGTACAAGATCGAGTGTGTATCACTGAGGTCTTCGCTATTATCCAAATACATAGATAATAGCGAATCCAGAGCACTCACCAACGCTACGTTCTTTTTATTCATGGGCAAATGGGGCAAGCGAGGTCTACTGCTTGGCGTCATGTTTCGGTATTCCAGTATCGCATCTTCCAAAGTGCTCCTTAATAGATCATTATACTGGGGACTTACGGTTATAGTCTCACTTTCCTCCACCTCATCAGTGCGAACAAGTTGGTTTGAGCTCACAATTGTATTGGTTTCTTCCGTAAGTGGTGATGAAGTGGGAATAGCCAGACTATTCCGTACGTCAGAGTATAGCCTCTCAAGTACGGTACTATCCAACATGTTACAACGTTGGATAGCCCGCACCTGGTCCGATAGTCGTTGTGCTGATACATTGAGGGCCGGCTCAAGTTCCTGAAACAAAGACAGTAAACGACTACGGTACGCAGTGAGGTTAGTTCCCAGCTCTGTAGCCGTATAATATGCCCGCATAACGTTTTCATTAATAGATGAAGTCCATTTTATGCGGCGCACATTACCACCGGCAGCGGGGGCCCTATTCGACGCCGGTGGGCATCGGGGTCCTAAGCAGCCCGGTGGCCGGCCTCTCCCCGGCCGACGTACAGGTGTTGGCGACGTCGGCGGGGAGAAATACTCGTCGCTACTGCTGGAGCTCGACGTCTCCACTGTCTCAGCAAGGCAGCTTTGTTGTGGGACGGAGCTGTGCGACGAGTCCGGGGATGTTCTGTGTGCATTTTTTCTGGTCTTGGCTCTTGTCAGCATTTTTCACGGTATATTTGATCGTATTTTTCTTGGGAATTGTTTTGACAACTATCTGTCATCTTCACTATTTTGCTTAATGGTTATGATTATGATTTTTATTATATTTATTGGTGTATTATTATAGTGCATTCAAATACTTTTTGTTTGTTGTATTTATTTATAAACATGTATATCTGCAGGTTATGGTTTTATATGATTTATTAATTTAAAATATTATTACAAAAATAGAACCGTCTGCTTGACTTTAGTGTTGCCAAGATTATTATTATTATTATTATTATTATTTATTTATTTAATATTATTATATAAATACATCGCCCTTACAGAATAGGTCTGTTCTGTTCATTTTCTGAATGAATGGAATGAGATCTTTCCTTAAGTTAGTCACTACCCAGAATTCGTTTCCTTTTTCGTTCGTATCGTTCGTATTCGTTCCTATCGAATGGAATGGAGTAATAATACAGGGTGTTTTTTTTTCAAAATTTTAAGTTCGATTAGTAGCTAGAAATGTCCCATTTTTTTAATCCTATGATAAGGTTTTAATTTTCGTCAAAATTGGCCCGGAGAATCCTTTGAGTATTTTTCGCTTTTCCTCATAGTTTCGGATTTGGTCATCCACGCCCAGTTGAAAAATTCACCCTGTATATCCATCAACCAAGCGCAGATTCAATGAAAAGTTCAGAGCTTCGATTCTGCTAAAGGCAAACCACTGTAATACCACTGACACTGTAAAAAATGCTATTGAATTGTAGACTTTACCGATATACTGTTAAAGTCTAAAATCAAATGAAAAGAAATTCATATAACTTTTTCATTCGCTCTACAAAATATCATTTGATTTTAGACTTTAACTTGATAATTGATAATGACGGCCTCTGTAGCGTAGCGGTAGTGCATGCGACTGCTACGCAGTGGGCGCGGGTTCGATTCCCGCTCAGTGCAAATATTTGTATGCATGAATATGTCTATTTGCATTGGTCTGGGTGTTTCTATGTATAATAAGTATGTATTTACAAAAAAAAAGTATATAAGTATGTTTATCAGCATTCTAGAACCCATAACACAAGCTAGTTTAACTAAGCTTAGTTTGGGTCTAGGGAGCGTTGTGTAGAATGTTGTAGAATATGAATATCTATCTATATCTATCTATCTATCTATCTATCTATCTATCTATATCTATCTATCTATCTATAATAATAAAGTCTACAATTAAATGGCATTTTTTAGAGTGTCAGTATTACAGTGGTTTGCTTTTAGCAGAATCGAGACCCAGGTCAGAAAGTGTACTCACTTGAAGCCACGTCCGCAATGGTCACACTCGAAGGCTGTTCCAACATGGTCGGTCATGACGTGGCAGGCGGCGGTATCTTTATCCTTGAACCGTGTCCAGCACAGCAGGCAGCGGTACCGACGGTAATGACGTAGCTTGTGGCGGTATAACATGTCGGCGGTCTTCAAGTGGGAGTGGCAGAGGTCGCATTCGTGTTCACCGGCTTCCTGGAGACAAGAAATATTTCTGGTTAAGGTAAATAGTAGGAGGTAGGACACGACGGTATCTCCCGTCCGAAATGAGCTGTCCGACTGGGGTAGTACCTCCGCCCTACAGAACACCGCGGCCATAATAACCATCGTGTTGTGTTCCCGCCGGTAAATAGGGTAGCCAGAGCTCACTGTACCCATCCTCCCTCTCCCCTTCCTAGCCTCCCCACCCCTTCCCAGCCCTCCCCCTTTCCCTGCAGGGTAGGCAGCACGTGTGTGACACCCTTAGTGTTGCACACGTTCATAGGCCACGGTGACCGCTTCCCATCAGGTGGGCCGTGTGATTGTCTGCCACCTAAGTAGTATAAAAAAAAACTTGATGGTTATGCCAGCCCATTCGTTTTTTTTTATCATGCTGAAATCCACATGGATACCACCCCCGTCGGCCATTGGGGGTGGTTATGTCTGTGCCCTCTGCTAGTCAGAGGAACACGTGGAGAGCCTTGGGGCAGCCTTAGAGGATCACTCCCGCCTTGGCCAGCACTTGCCATGGCAGGAGCGAACCCATTCTTCCTTTGTTTTCCTTTCTAACGCAGTGTTGCTCTATGTATTTGCATGCAACAACACCGCCCCAGCGCCCGGCTCAACACAGCGGACAGCCTAAGGCCACGTTCACACGGCACACACGTTTTCACGTATTCGGTTTTACCGTATACGATGCAATTGTTCACACGGCAACCATTCGATTCGATTTTCGCCGACTCTCGAAGCGAGATTTCGGGCGAGTCGTGTGAACGAGACAACATGAACATAAGCGCCACTGCGTGTCGTATTCGATAAAATCGTTTCGAGACGCGGCGTTCCAGTGACAACTTCGCACGGTATACGTTAAAATATATTTCTAGAACACGGGATTTTCCCGTATGAACGCCGTGTGAACAATTTTTAAGTTTTCATATATATTCTGTTGTCACTACTCTATTCGATAAAATCTTGTATACGGTATACGGGAAAATAATCGCCGTGTGAACGTGGCCTAACATCTAGTGTACACCCCCCCTCTCTAATGAGCACGTACCTTAGAGTGCACCCTCATGTGGTCCCGGTAGGCCTGCTCCAGCACGTAGCCGACGGCGCAGTCGCGACACACGTGGCGCATGTGCTCGCGCGCGCGCACGTTCTCCGCGTGCTCCGCCTGGCGCTCCTCCTCCGTGATGGTCACTATCTGAATGTTCTTTGTGATCTCGTATGAATACATTATGTACTTCTCTGGAAATAGGGATGACGAATTTATTTTTTATTGTTGAAAAATGATAATTTTATAATATTACTAGCTGTTGCCCGCGGCTCCGCCCGCGTGGATGTCGAAATCCGTTTCAAAAACTATCCTATCTCTCAAGTTGGATCGAACTGCACATGGTGTGCGAATTGTATTATAATCGGTTAAGTGGTTTAGAAGTCCATTGAGGACAAACATTGTGACACGAGATTTATATATATTAAGATAATGAACTGCAAAAGTGATATTTTGTTATAACAAATAGTTTCAAAAATACTTGATTTCAAAAATTCAATTTCTCGAGCCATTCAAAAACGCTCCATACAAAATCGTACCTAGTAGTGACGTCACAGCCAGGTAGCGCGTAGTGCAAATGTATGAAGTGCAAAAGAATATCACATTTATTTCAGTCTACGTTGCGTTTTCATGTGTACAGTCCAAAAAAAATAAAAAACCCGACTGCGTAAAAAACTTAAAAGAAAATAACAAGTACTTAGATGTCCTGTGGTCTAGAAACTTAACAACTTAACAGTCGGGATCCACTCCACTCTCCACTCCAAAAAAAAGATAAAAGTATCCTATGTCCGTCTCCTGGTTCTAAGCTCCCTCTCTGCCTGCCTATCTTATCTTAATCTTAATATATATAAATCTCATGTCACAATGTTTGTCTTCAATGGACTCCTAAACCACTTAACCGATTATAATAAAATTCGCACACCATGTGCAGTTCGATCCAACTTGAGAGATAGGATAGTTTTAGAAACGGATTTCGACATCCACGCGGGCGGAGCTGCGGGCAACAGCTAGTATATATATATGGATATAGATGACCAAACCTTTACCTTTAGGTTTATCATCCTCGGTCTTCTCAGATTGCTCATTACTTTCACCGTTTTCTTCGCTAGCGTCCTGAAATTAAAATATATAGGTAATAGATATTTGTTTAAACTATACTCTACAAATAAATAAAATTGGATTGTCTGTTTATTTTTTTTTATATAGGACACATAAATTTGACTTCACCTTTTAGGAAAGAGGGTCACCATTATATACACGTACCATGTTAACAATGGTTGCACTCAACTTGACGGCCTCATCAAAAGAGGATTGTCGTCGCAGCACACACTGGTCCTACTAGTGATGCGACCACAATCCCTCCCTGCCCGGCTATGGACTTGCTGACCCCTGAACGCAATCCAACCGAGCTTGGATTACTATGGAGGATTTTTCGCAATCATGCACGGTGGTAGCCACGCGGCCGAATTATGCGACAAATTTGTGACATCAAATTTCTACCACCTAGTTTATAATATTGAAATCACTGCTTTTTACTAAGTCCATTATCCACACGGTACATAAAAATACTCGGACAGTTGCTGAGAATCGGCTCCGCACACAACGTGAACACAACATGTATGGCGAACGCACTACTGCCTTATATTATCCCTCGGCTTATCAACAATTATACCTTCAAATATAAAGTCATATTACACTATGTTGGGTGTTTCATGCAAACTTATACAATATTTTTTTAATTCCTTGTAGACGTAGTTTATACTTTTTTTATTATTAATGTTTTAGTCAAATTTTTATGCTTCAAAAAACATGTTCTTTTTCTTTTTAATTTTTTGTGGGTAGGTGGAGATTTGTACTCTTTTGTTGAATGTTGTCAAGTTCGAGTACTACTCAGTCGCTATAAGTTTGCCGCTGTCAAATGACGTCAGTATAGCGTTTTCTCACTGGAACTAGAACTGAGTGAGTGAGACAACGCTAAATGCGTGACAGATGATAGCGGCCAACGAACGAGTAGTACATAGATTATATCTTAGCGACTGTTATTATCAGGCATTGCACAGATATCAACCTTCGTGATTTTTATGTTGCTAGCATTATTAATGTAATGTTTTGCTTTTGATAATAAAATACTTTTTAAATGGGTAGACCGATTTTGACAAGACTTTCGATGGCAGATAGCTGTAACATCCTTGTTACAGCTATCTGCCATCGAAATTCTCCATGCCACTCCTGTAACTTAGGCTACTTTAATTTTGGATTAAGAATTGTAGTTCCAAGTAAACAAATAAACTTTAATTTGTTTTCCCTTAAACATTTTAATAAATACAGTTCTAAGTTATTATGCTAACATACCTTCTCCTTTTTGATTTTCGGAGTTGCCTCATCTTCATCGGACGTATCCTTGTGTGTCTCGTCCAAAGCTTTTTTCCTTTTCTTGAGAGGCAGTTTCGATAGTGAATCAGCAGTTTTGTCATCTAGAAAAAATTATACCCATTAAGATCGATTTACAAATAAAACTATTACCTACGTAATCTGTAGCAACAGATTCATAGTACCTAGAGGCCGCAGAGGCCTTGGAATTGCAATTAAAAGGTTGTGTGAGTTCAAATCTCAGTAAATGCTCTACTAACAGGTATTTTTCTTAACAACAGAAGTATGGGGATATGGCCCATTCAGACAAAGCTGATCACCTGGCGTCTGGCGTCCCCACACTCTAACGGATGAACAGATCAGACTGAAATTTGGTACAGGGAAAGAATATACCTTTTTTTTTTATTTATTAGAATAATAACACATAGGTTACTTTTATCCCTTTAGTCACTTGCAGTTCCGAGATTACTGTCCCCGCTGACTTTGGGGGGTTGTATCCATTAATTTCCGCACAAACAAAGGCTGCTTTTTAACCCTGTACTAGATTCCTATGGGCTGCCGGAACGGGATCAGAAATCCACATGGGCGAAGCTACTGCAAGTGGAAATAATAATAACAAAGGTGGCTTGAGGCAAAAAATGTTACCTTTATTCTCAGGAAGTGCTGCAGTGATTTCAATCTCTATGTGTTGACTCTGTGGCTCTTCTTTCACTGCATCCTGGGAAGTCTCTTCTGCATCCGGTTTGATCCATACTTCTTCTTCTCTAGCTGTAGAAATAATACCGATAGTTTAACACCAATTCAGGTACTTAATCCCAAGTGTTGGGTGATGCATGTCATCACTCATCACATCCATACTAATATTATAAATGCGAAAGTAACTCTGTCTGTCTGTTACGCTTTCACGCCTGAACCGCTGAACCGATTTTGATGAAATTTGGTATAGGAGTAGATTAGAGCTCGAGAATGAACATAGGCTATGTTTAGTCGCGATAACCGACATCCACGCGGGCGAAGCCGCGGGCGGAAGCTAGTAATCTATATAATGTAAAAATGAATCCTGATTTCTCTTGGTCACAGCATCACGCGTGAACGGCTAGACCGATTTGGCTGAAAATTAATGGGGAGGTAGCTTAGAACTAGGAGACGGGCATAGGATACTTTTTATCCTGCCACAGGGATGAAGTATGCCATGGGCGAAGCCAATTTTATATAGTTTTATACCTAATCTAATATAGTTATGGATATTCTATATTATTATAAAATTGTAAAGTGGCTGTCTGAACATTAGTTGCCAGTATGTTCTTTGCTGACCGACACTGGATTGTACCAGTGAAAATTTCTATAATATTCATTTCAACTATTGAATGTTTATATTCAGTGGTGAATCTAGTCTTAGCAGTATATAAATTTACAGTGTTACTTTGCTGTACCTAATATGAGTCAGTTAGACAGACAACCAACATCTCAGTGCTATACCTACTAAATATTAAAAAACTACATGCTTACGGTTAAAATCGGCTGGGAGATCATTTAAGGTTTGTATTTTATCAACATTTTCAACTATTGCCGGGTCCACGCTTTCAGTTTTAACAGATATTTCCACTTTCGCACCGGTTTCCATAGTCAATTAACTTTTAATGCGACGAAAGTGTTTCATTAATTACAGAAACCAACACCAATGTAGTTTAACACTTTTTCCCATGCCTGGACACATTAGGATCACTGTATTTATGAAAGATTAATACAATTGCGGCTATTTTTTAATAAAAACGATGTAATATAATATCTATTTGTTTGTACAATTTATAAATACTCGCACGATCCGGCTAATGCTTCGGCTTCTTTATAGACTACTATTTACAGTTACTTAATTTGTTACGTGTACCTAAACATTGATAAATATTCATAATACAAAATACAAGTCAGGAAACGAATATTTTTACTTTTTCTGCGCGATAAATAAAATTGATTAAAATACTATTTTTACGACAATCGATAATCACGTCATCTCCACAGAAAACTTTTGTCAGTCAGTTGTCAAAAAATGTAAAATGATAGTGTTGCGTGGTTCCGTTAAACATTTTGTGAAGAAATATAATTATTAACTTAAACTTACACTTAAACTGACTCAAACACAACCGGGTATCTTTCTTTTAATAGGCTTATTTTTTTCGTTAAAATGTAATAATACAAAAATACTAAACAAATATCTGCTAACGTGCTCGATTTTTATAGCAGTTAGCCTAATACAGTTTGGCACCGTTATAAGTTTTGAGTTCAATGATTTTATACCGACGTCACTCCGGCCGCTTGCTTACATTTATATAGTGCAGCAGCCGCGCAACATCTTATTTATCAGTACGAAAGTATAGACCTACCATATTTCGCGGTCTGATAGTTACTCGTAGGTATTCAGGCACAACCACAACCTATCAGTGATAGGTTGTGGTTGTCAATAACCAATTTGCGGCAAATGCTGGCCGAGGTGGAAGTGGGCCTCTATAGAGCTGCTCGTAGTCTCTCCACGCGTCCCAGTCCCTCCGACTAGCAGAAGGTACCGAGTGACGGGCTGTTTCTCCGAGCGCAAACGAGGGTAGGCAGGACGGCCGCCTGTGACCCCATACCCCAGCCCCACCGACATCGTCGGGTTCGAGGGGGCCATCTTAAAATCGTAGATGGCTCGGGGTCAGCTGGAGTGCGAGAATGCCCACTGGGTGGGTAACCTTACACACTGGTAATCAAGACTCGAGACAGCGTGCGGTTTTAGTCGAACCGACTAAAAACCGTATCGGGTTATGTTTAACCCACCCCAATTTCAACACCAAAAAAAAGGAACTTTACCTATATCTAATACCTACCTACAAGTGTACCTACCTACTTACCCAATATATTTCAAAGGGTACCTATGACGACGACGTCGAGAGCTTAACCTGCGCAACCACTATCCAAAGATGCGAAGGCTCCAGTCGAAGCGCGGAGAAGCAATCATGGTTGGAAATGGACTGGAACTGTACTGTATAGTTCCCATAGCATTCTAGCACAGAATATTCTATGGTACTTATCTTTACTATGTGACTAGTCTTGACTTTGTTGATTTTTCTGCTGCTACTTCGTAGCGATTGCGTTCGACTGCTACGACCATGGCTACGACAGAGGGCGCGGGTTCGATTTCCGTTCAGTGCAAATATTTGTATGAATGAATAATGTCTATTTGCATTGGTCTGGGTGTTTCTGTATAAAAAAATTGAAACCACAATTTGTCTTTCCTAAAATTTATTTCGAACAGTTATACGTAACTTAATAAAAAACTAGACGATTTTTAGGTATATATGACTTAAGAGAGTACAATGTTATACAATTATGACACATAATCTCAAAATATAATGGTTCTATACAATGATAATAACATTTGGTATGTACTAACTCCAATTAGACAAAAAGTGAGATGCAACATTACTATTAATCTGTGGTGAGATGCTTTTTGTGGTTATCTTTTTTATTTTTTACAAGACAAGTTAAGCCTAAGGGAACATAGTTTAGTAAAAGCAAATTCAGTATCCAGAGGAGAAAAACAATGACTTAAGCACTTAATACAATGATAATATATATTTTTTACAATGTAAATAATACGACATAACATTATTTTATTTGTAATCAGTTGCAAAGATCGTCTTATAGTCGACACAGGGGCCTGATTTGAAAAATTGCCTGAAAAGGCGTTGTAAATTTTCGTGTTTAAACCGTGCAATACTTAGGTAGATATTAATTTTGTTGAAAATGAATCTATGAATAATTTCAATGGTTTGTTAATATCATGACAGCGTAGGTAGATTTCATTTCGACAGATCATACCAAATAAAAGTTTATTTTTTAATTTACTTTTCTAATCGAATAGAAATCACGCGTTTCCAAAACCGTGGTGCTACTGAATCGACCGTAAGGTCACAAACATAAGCACAAATTCGTATTTAATGTCACTTTAGTAATACATAATTCATTAATTTATTCATATAAAAATGCAAAAATAATGATTAAATGCAACATGGTTCAGATATAAATTGAAAAAAAAATTGTATCTAAAGTTTTCTTTTGGATGAAACTTTCATAAAATATTTATGTAACTTCCTTTTATGAACTCGGTTAAAAAAACATTTTGAAATACGAATCGAGATAGGATAAATTGGAGACAATTATAAAAATATCGTGTAATTATAAATATTTTAGAGGCCACACCTTATTTCTATAAGATTATAATTTAATAGGTATAAATTTCTTGAATTATTATTCGTAATTAAAGTTTACCTCCTGGGTTGCAGAGCGTTCAACTGTTAAAAAAATCTATCAATGTTAAATAATAATAATAATGGTCGTTTGATAATAAATTTCAATAATTTGTAATAGTTACTCGTTTGTACGTTTTTCCATGAGAAGTGGCAGAAGAAAACCATTACCAATCAGTACTGCCAACCTGAAAAACTTAACTCTTAAAAAATCACTCCATATTAAAATATCCCAACATAAACCATTACACATCCGGTACATATGCAGACTTGTTCCCCTACGTCCCGGATGTGCCTTTTAGTGCCTCATACGTGTCACGTATAATATATGGGCGGTTGTTTTATACAAATCATATTATGATTTTTGAACGAGATTTTTTACAAACATTTACAGAACTACCAAGTCTGAATCGCGCAATCAAAGTTTTCGCACTGGTCAACTTAAATTACAAGAACCCAACATCAACCAATGCATGAGTTGAGAACTCTCTACGTGTCGGATGTACCTTTTGCTGCCTCATGGGTGTCACATATATGTGGGCGACTATACTTCGTTTTTATCACGTCATTATATGACTTTACCTCGCCTGTTGGTAAGCTAAATGGGGGGTCAACAGCACAGATATTGATAGTGCTATTGGCCCTCAGTTTGACGGCCTCATCAGGTGCTATTTCACGCCCCGCTTAAAGGACCCGGGACTGTAGGAAGAAGGAGACACGTACGCTGGTAAAGAATTTCAAGTATTTGTGCGGCAAAGAAAAGAGGCACCGAACCTTGACATGCATAAAATGTATTGTAAATAAACGTATTTTTACAAGTTCCTTCACAGATTTAACGCTAAAAGTATGTATCATTATGCACGAATTATTATTTTATCTTTAATAAGAAATAAGGTGTCGCTCCAAAGTATACTAACTCTTGCCAAAAAGGTGTGTGAGAAAAATATTTACACTTACCTAATAATAAATGGAAGAACAAGATTTGCAGACTAACTTATAGAAAAAAAAAAACTTTTTGTGTAAATAAAAGTCTATAAGTGAAAAATATAATTACAAAATGATTTAGTGATAGTTGTTTGTCACTATGGTCGATCAACTTTGGTTGATAGTCAACATAAGGCCGTCCACAGCGTTGTGCGGGACCCAGCGCGAGGGTCTGTCGCGTTTTTTAGCCAGCTAGCAAGCAGGTATGTTTTACCTATAATTATGACCGTAACTTCGTTCTTTATATTTTTATTGGCAAAACTTAACTAGCTACTACTAGTTAAGTCTATTCGTAAGGTGATTTGGAATAGTAAAGGCGTCAAAACTCATTATAGCTGGTTTTAATCCACACATATTTAGAACAGTATGTTACAAGTATCAACATGAGATTATTTCGTCAGTGTGTTGTGTATAAAACATTATTTATTAAAAATAATGAAGTTAAACATTCTTATTATGTGAATTCAACATCTCACGCTCATTACTTATTTGTTTGATTTCGCCGCTGAAAATAACTGCGATCATGTGAAACTAAACAGTGTTATCTCATTTAGTAGTCACTCGAGTCAATTCATTGTTACAGTTCATGTACAGTTAGTAAACTCTAGTTAAACAACTAACAGTCAATAAGGTTCGATGTATACAATATTTATATCAATTCCATATTTAAAATAAGTGGCTGATTTGTTAATGAAATATTTCATTTTATCACTTTGAATTTAAACGCTTATCTAAAGTTTTCTTCTAAGTCATTTAACTTATTAGGCTGTTCACTACCTTATGCGTACGCACAAGGCAGCGGGCTGCCTTATTAGGCCTGTAATCATCCAGTGATGCGAGTTAAAAAATGTGTACATTTTATAAAATTATTAACATCTGTAAATATATCGAGAATAAGATTTTAGAAGTTATTCGTGTATATGAGACGAATATTTAATGATAATAATGGCGTCAGATTTTGCAAATGTCGGGTGCCGTTTCTTAAGTAAGTATTATTAGGCTTTAAAACACTACACAATATTTAATAAATTCATTTTGATTATAAATTCTATCAATTGCATAGTGCGGTTGTTATTCCACATTAGTTGCAAAACCTATAACCTATAAAAATGTATTATCGAAATGTGGGCGAATAACTTCTAAACGACTGCACAAAATTGGATAATCCTTTTTTTGTGTCTATTATTTTCTAGACAAGGCTTGTAAGAATGAAATTTTTGGTAAGTCCACGGATAAGGTGCCATAACAGCGGCGAAGATTAAAGAGTTATATTAAATTTCAGGTGTTAAATAATAATCATTGACTGGAGTTAGAACGACATAAACGTGCAGATATCTTAAAATTTCCATGTCGTTATTACTATAAATATGTCATACATTTAATACAGTAAGATATTTTTTATATTACACAATCGCCATAAAATTATATAATTAAAAGAAAAATGTATAAATAATTGTGAAATAAATACACCTCCAGTGAGTTTCTTATAATCTCAATATTGATTTTTTTAAATTTTAATATTAGATTTACAATAAAAACAAATTTTCTACACGATTTGTTATGGTGTTTGTGCGTCCTCCTAATGATAAAAATATTATTTTAACTTATTTTTTATACAATATTTTAAATGTTTGTTAGCACAAACGATAAGCATTATTAAATACAGTTTACATTAGTAATTCATACTAAAATCCCATATTTAAAAATATAATTACAATACTTTTTGTTGATAGTAACCATTGCTATAGTTGCCGGCAAATTTCGTGAACAAACCTCAGGGTTTTTTTATATTACTTAGGTGGCAGACAAGCATACACCCCACAGTGGCCTTTGGACGTGTGCAACAAAAAGGGTGTCTCACTCGCACTGTTGACCCTGAAGGGAAGTGGAAGGGTGGGGGAGGGGGGAGGGTGATCGATGGCTGATAATGAGTCCTGCCTGAGTCTGCTTCCAAAAAGTTATGCTGGGAGTCTTTAAGTCAAGACTGAATAGGTTGCTTCTAGGCAAGCGTGTTCCATCTTCGACCATATCATCACTTACCATCAGAGGTCAAACGCTTCTCGACTAAAAAAAAATCTATGATGCCTCCCACTACCGCCAAAGAGGCTTAAAATGCGTTCTGCGCAGCTAAAGGATATTGTCAAGAAGTTTGCCGGTTTCTATAATATAGTTTTCCATTTGTAGAACAGTCCATCTTGGACTTCAGTCCATACCAGACTTTTTCAGTCCTGGTATACAGTCTACAACAGACTTATAGCCTCACATTCCCAGTGGCTACAGTTTAAGTGTGTCTTGACCACGGTAAGGATGAAGGGGGTGTTGGGGGTTTGATAGTTTCTGTGGTGACAACGCAGGAGACTTTGGTTTTCCCCGTTAACAGCACAGAATCCGCCCAGTTACAAGTGAATGCTCAAATATATCAGCACCTTTAGTATAGTCTACAATGTACAGTCAGCATCATAAGAAGATGATGATTGCACACATCTCAGAATGTAAAATCGGTAAGAAAATTAATAAAATGTATTAAAATAAAATTTAAAAAAAATTATAGAGCCTTTTATACTTAGTTTCTTTCTTTATTTCAACCTAGCGTTAATCCCAGTTTTCACCTCGGAGTCTGGGGTCCGCTTTACCAGTTTTAACTGCGGATTTGGCTGGACCTCGATATTTTCCGTGAAGCGATTGCCATCTGACCTTCACAACCCAATGGTAACATTAGGCGATATCGAAGCATTATACCTAACCGTTTGACAATAAAATCCATAAATAGGCCTTATCGTTAAATAGAATATTCATTAAAAATATAAATAGGTTGCCTCAAAAAAATTTAACGTCTAAAAAGATCATCTATTTTCGATGTTGACTGTACTCTATTGTAGACTAGACTCACTATGTTAACACGACACCAACATAGCAGAATCAATATGACATCAATATAAGAATTTGAATTTAATAATGGGACTATGATTCTAAGATAAAACATCAACAAATCACACACTCAGTCCCTTCGGTGGGCCCAGTCCATACATATCCACGGCATTCAAACCGTTCACCCTCTTATAAGCAGGCAGAAATTTAGCATACCGTGAAATGGGGTGAAAAGCGATAAAGGGGTGAATATAAATAAAATGGTCATGATGCTACATAATTTAAAGACGTCGACTAAATAATAAATGCCAAAGAAATCACCATAGAATTAATTGAATATAGTTTTTTTTTGTTTGATTATCCGCAATCTTTGGCGACACTATGATCTTGATAGGTTCTTGAATATGTAATACCTACTACGAAATTTCAAGTATCTCACCAAATATTTGAAGTCACTGTCATTTCAAGAAAATAACTGCACTTTAAACTAAATAACTGCAAAACCCGCTTCCTTGGATTTTATCTTTAGCATACCATCTGGCGAGGTGAAGTCATATTGAAACAATTGACCATTTTATTTCTGTATTTAACCCCTTTATCTCTAATCACCCCTTTTCACCCGGTACATATACCACTTCGACAGTTGTAAGAACAATTGGTGGCAAGTAACAACGACAGTTGACAGGAAAATCACCATCTTTTTAACTGTTTATGATGTTGTTAAGAACTATATTTCTTTGAACAGTCGATGTCGCTTACTACCTTGGCTTTCAACAGTCGATTCATATCTGAAGTATAACATTAAATTGAAAGTTGAGATTACATTTTATCTACCAACATTTTCAAACAATTTTATACCATATTCAATAATATATAAAGGTGGTTTTACACTGGAGCAAAGTTATGACATAATATTATTTAGTTCTATATATATTTTATTAATCTATTTACTAAAATATATTAACTATAACTATAGTAGTACCGTACTTTTGTCATGATAGTAAAAAAATCATGGTTATTTGGTCTTGGGTTTGCCAGGCAATATTTTTTGGATAATATATGATTGTATTGGTTTAATTACTGCACTTAATAATAACGAGTAGTATAAATCTAGATGTTTCCTGTATTACAAATTCTATATTTTATTATGTATACATGTTAGGTCTAGTTCATCAATCAAGTTATTGATTATTTTCGCATTCGTTAGACCGTCGAACTAGTGAGAATTAAAATATTTCATTAGTTCCACTACATTTTTAGAACATTCGAAATGTAACAATAAGTATTTCAATCTTGATTGGTGGCCCATATTTCCTGGACTCCACTCTAGCTTTTTACCATCCAGCGGAGTGAAGTCAATTAACGGGCTCAATATATAAAAAATGTAGGTATACATAATACTAATGATCCGTTAGATAAGAGCTCCCGCATTAACCTTTTTTATAACCAAGAAATAAGTTTGATTCAATCATCATGTAAAAAATCTCAATAATTCGTTGGTCAACAAAAAATTCCCATTAGTCCGACGATCGAACTAGTAAGAACAAAGGCGCTGTGTGCATTGCTCCAGTGTGCCCCTACCTTAAGCTCAATATTCGCTGTTTCCCAAAGAGTACGTGTTCGCTTCCCGCGCGTGCATGGACTGTCAAGACAAAGTGTCAGTTTTAACTGGTGGACACACTGTCTAAAAACTCGACGCATGTGAACGGGAAGTGGCCGTACTTCCCGTTTAGTCTACCTTCCCATTGGCCGTTTATGTTTATTTTCTCCACCTGTAATGTTAATTTATTTATTTTATTATATAGAAAAATATAAATAGGTTTATTTTTGAACAACTAGCTGTTCGCCCGCGTGGAACTAGTATACCACGAATAGAAACACGCAGACATATTCATGCCTACAAATATTTCCAATGACCATTATGGCACTATCGTTGTTTGCAATGGTGACTCCCATTCTAGAGACTTTGCCTCAGCTTACCATCAGGCGAGGTGAAGTCATGTTGAGGAGACCGACATAAAAAAAAAAAAGATTGGGAATCGAATCTGCGACCTCCGGCGGAGGTTTAAAATAATTCCGCCCTAATTCCCACTACTGTAACTCTTGCACACCAGGGTCAAAAGTGTCTTTAAACAGTATTAAGGCTCTTGTAGACGCTGGGCTGACGTGGCTACAGATATTAAAGGACACGACGGTATCTCACGTCCGACTGGGGTAGTACCTCCGTCCCCGTAATAACCCTCGCAGCCCCCCTCTAGGGTCGGCAGCACGAGAGTGCCGTCCCTGCTATTGCACACGTCCATAGGCTACGGTGACCGCTTTCCATCAAGTGTGCCGTGTGCTTGTCTGCCACCTGAGTACAAAGTTAGGAGTACACTACAACGACCTGTATGATATCTCCGACCTCCAGTTTAAGCGCCGTCTTGTCATACGCGTTGGGAACTCGCGGCTGCTTCACTACGGCCGGCGCTGGCAGCGTACGCTGTGACAAACAGACCGACAGTGAGACATTGTTACATAACACTTGTATATACTATCCACCCATGTTAGATATTAAGCATGCACAAGATGATTACTGGGTTTATGAGGTCTATCAAGAGGCAGGCACTTCCATGAAAGCTAAATAACTCAAAATAGTGGACCCCAAGAAGTTACAAGTTACATAGAATATAATATCTTAATATATATAAATCTCGTGTCACAATGTTTGTCCTCAATGGACTCCTAAACCACTTAACCGATTATAATAAAATTCGCACACCATGTGCAGTTCGATCCAACTTGAGAGATAGGATAGTTTTTGAAACGGATTTCGACATCCACGCGGGCGGAGCCGCGGGCAACAGCTAGTATATATATAATTATTTAATCAGGCAGGCAGTTGCTAGAACTGATAGTTGCCTGTATCCAGTTTCTAAAACTTGTTTTCTTTCCTTTTGTTTTTAAAGTATATATCTAGCCTGTTCTTAAATTGGTTGATGGTTTGTGCCGAAATGACGTCATCGGGTAGCTTATTCCACACTCTAACCATTCTGTTACTGAAGAAGTGCTTGTGGGGGTTATTTTTGGATAGTCTGGTGCAGAGTATATTATAACTTCTCGGGGTCCATTTTTAAAACTTGCACACGTCTCATGAACAGAAGTGTTTTATGTATGACATGAGTGTTTTTAACAACTACCAACGGAACTATGCTGTGCCGAGAATTTGCACGATTTTAAACACAATTTAAAAAATATTTACAAAAGGCATACATATAGTGTGTAAGAATATTTAGATGACAAGTGTGTACAGACAAAATAGTAATGCCTAAATTCTATTGTTCGCTGTGCCATTGTATTTTATTTGTTCAAATCAAATCAAATCAAATCAAATCATTTATTTGTGTAAACACGAGTCAATATACATATGCATGCAAGATGGTCAATAGTTTAGTTGATGTCCAGCGTGCTTAGCCGTAGTCATGCCGGCGTACAAATGTTTCAGTAAATGTTAATTTATATAAAAAAAAAGTCAAGTACCAAAAAACAAACAAAAAAAGAAAAATCAATTACATGAGTTATTAGAATGTCAAGATATAACATAGTCAAATAAAAATATAGCAAATATAATGTCAAAAAAGAAAAGAGTTGTTGCTTACTTTACTTATTGACATTGCCTTTTTATAAATTTGTAACTTTGTTCATTATGAAATCACATTATTCACGACTAGTTTATTGATATTACCTAATAATAATTTAATAAATGATAATTGAAATGATTATAATGTAATCAGGTCGATAAATGAAATATCTACCTATATTTGCATGCCTTCAGGCGGAATGTGGCTGTTCTTAATTTATTTTACGCGAACATCTTCTGTATCTACCATTTTCGCAAATGAATGATTTGATTTTATTTGAAAACTTAATTGCTTGTCTTAGAAGTGAGCTCGTGTAGGTAGCCAGGATTCGAACCCGGGACCCCTCGATCGTAATACCGACTCTTTAACAACTAACTTGTGTTAATTGTGCGTATACAGGGCCTCGATTCTGCTAAAGGCAAACCACTGTAATACCACTGACACTCTAAAAATGTTATTTAATTGTAGACTTTACTGTTATACCGTTAAAGTCTAAAATCAAATGAAAAGAATTCGTTTAACTTTTTCATTCGCTCTACAAAATATCATTTGACTTTAGACTTTATCTTGATAATGATAAAGTCTATAATTAAATGGCATTTTTTAGATTTTCAGTGGTATTACAGTGGTTTGCCTTTAGCAGAATCGAGGCCCAGGTGTCATGCAATACTTTACCTGCATATTTGTCATACTGGTCCGTTGTTGCTGTAGATTGGTAGGGGGGCTCGAAGGCTCTGTTAGATGGTTCAAAGCTTCGGCGGGAGGGTATGGTACACCTGATGGATCCAGGAGCTGAAAGGTAAAGCACAAGTTTTATTGTTGAACTAAGAAATCGTAGCGGACAGGCGAATAACTATAATGTACCATGTAATTAAAAAGAAAAGATTTATTATTACTTAGATTCATAACATACATAACATAAACTCACGCCTATATCCCCGAAGGGGTAGGCAGAGGTGGTAGCACACCCACATTTCGCCAGTTTATGTTCAGGTCCCAATGCAATAGGTGGCGTGCCTATTGCCATTAACCGGGCACTTATAAACCTGCGATAAATACACACATAACTGCGAAAAGCATCGAAAAGTCATTGGTGTGTGCCATGGTGAACCTGGGATCGAACCTGAGACCTCGTCTCAGCAGTCTATTACCCAGACCACTAGGCTACTTAGATTCTCATATAGCTACTTCACCTCACACCCACCCAAGGGTGGCGACCATATTCAAGTACACACAATGGGCATGTGTTAGAATTATAGTTTAAATGTAAGTTGTTCTGTCTTTATGCGTGTTATGAATAAAATTTTGTGAAATAAAATTATAACTACGTTTAAAAAACCGACTTCGCAAACTAATAGTTTTTACTTTTTAGTGTACAGAAATAGAAAAGTACCTTTTGTGAGGTTCCCATTTGTGAGGTTTATCATGTACAATGGCATCAAAAACAGAATTATTGCCATCAATTTGATGATGGCAAAAATTCCAAGATCTCAGCATCAGATCCTGATACCCTGTATAATCTGTATATAGGACCACCTCAGAAGTAGCCTCTTTCAAATAAAAAAATATTTCAAAATCCATCCATAATTGGCGCCGCTATCGTGTAACATACATACAAAAAAAATAACGTACGAATTGAGTACCTCCTCCTTTTTTGAAGTCGGTTTAAATGAGACTCACCCTCTGCACGTAGGGAACTGGTATCAACCCCTTGCGTCCCTGGCCGTTGCGAGCCGTCCACCACTGTTCCTCGTCGCGATTGATAACCATCAAGCGATCACCTCGGCGGAACGGTAGGTCATCAACGTCCTGCGGGTAGAATGAAATGTTTGTTAGTTAAATAACCTATTTGTATATAGAGTCGTGTTAGTTACACCATTTATAACTCAAGAACGGCTGAACCGATTTGGCTGAAAATTGGCAGGGAGGTAGCTTAGAACCAGGAAACGGACATAGGATACTTATTATCCTTTTTTTTGGAGTGGAGAGTGGAGGGTGAAGTGGAGAGTGAAGGGGAAGGTGGAAGTGAAGAGTGGAGTAGAGAGTTGAGTGGAGAGTCATTTAATCGGTGGCGATACCGACTCCCACGCGGGTAAAGCCGCGGGCGAAAGCTAGTATATATTAATAATATAATATTCTACGACATTCTACACAGCTAAATGTATGTTGTCTTAAATATGTTATGTTATATGAAGATATTTCTTTAAAATAACATTTGCAATAATGATTCATCATCCATTTTGGCCTTGGGCCTTTGAGCCCATGAAAAGTTTTGAATAGGTGTCTTTGATTGGTTGAAAGGGTGCGCCTCCATCATAGTCTTGCGCTTACCAACACAAACTCGTAACTGCACGAATATATTGTAAAGATTTTTGCCCTATCTATATCCCGGGAACGGTGGATCGTGGTACCGCGGACATAGACCACTATAGGTATAAATAAAATAAAAAATGATACATTACACCTATAGTGTTGAACTCAAATAGGATGAAGATTATTATCATCACAGCAACATTGTCCATGAAGTGGATGAGCAGGGATGTCTATTTACATACAAAACAATAAGCAATGCCCGCCATTTTTGGCTGAGGTGACATTATTTTGGTTGTCTTTATTGATTTAGCTGCCATATTCATAATAAGTAACACTTGGTAAATCTTTGAGAGAATAATGGTCGATTGGTTTAAAACTAGTTCGGTGTAGTCTCTGTTGTCCACACTATTGAGCAAGAAATGTGACTGTATGTGCGAATACGTTCATTATGCATACTGCTAAAGAGCGGAATGCACTTTTTTATCGTGCGAATCCCATGTATACCACCTCCGCCGGCCATCGGGGGTGGTTATGTCGGGATCGGAAAACCACACGCCGTCCCGGGCTTTAATTACCGGGGTGTAAGGTTACCTAATAGGCATATCCTTCGCACCCCAGCTGGCCCTGGGACATCTACGGTTTTAAGATGGCCCCCTGGACCCCCCGAAAGTGGGATGGGGCGAGCATCGTTCCACCTCGCTGACGGTAGGGTGTAGGGTGATAAGCGGCCTTCCTGTCACCCAATCATCAACGCGCGGAGAATCAGCCCGTCCCCTGCCTGCTTCTCACTGTGCCCTCTGCTAATCAGAGGGACACGTGCAGAACCTCGGAGCACCCCGGCCGGATTTGCCGCAGGCAGCAGCGTCTCCCGTGGCGAGTGGGAGGCGCTGCTCGCCTCCGTTGCCCGGGTGAGAGGGAATGCCCTGCCTAAGTTTTTAACCGCAAAGCCGCCTTCATTTCTAGAGTGAACAGGTTACTTTTTGGCAGCATTTTCCCTTACCAACAGGTGAAATAGCATTTAAATGCGAGGTTATTGTTAAAAAAATGCGAATATGTAAAAATATGACAGGCTTTTTAATAAGCTACTGGCACATAACTTTTTATCGGCATACTTTTATCGTAAAAGCGAAACGTCGGGCGGAAGCGCGTTCGCCATAAAAATCCCGTAGTAGCTATATTTAGGCGGTATATGAAATGTGATAGCAATGATTGCGACTATTACTCATATAGTCGTCAGCAGAACTATGCCGTGGCTAATTATAGGCAAGAATTCACTGGAGACCTATTTTTCAACTGCGCTTGCGCTCCAAAGAATAAATATTTGGAGTTAGTCATCTTTGATTGGAGTTAGTCATCTACGGATTGAGTTGTTTTTAGCAGACTTCAAGAGGAGTTCCCAATTCGGTTTATATTATCATCAAGTTGTTGTCTGTATAAAAATCTGTTGCCAACAGAACATACCTTTAGCTTACCACCAGGCGAGGTGAAGTCATATTGACGTGACCGACATAAAAAATACACTGATCAATTTTTTTTTAAATATTGGACACGTCAACATGACCTAAGCTAAAGGTCCAGGGGTCACCACAACATACGCTGATAGTGCTACAGTGGTGGCCCTCAGCTTGACGGCCTCATCAAATGATTTTTCCCGCCCCGCTTAAAGAACCCGGGACTATAGGAGGAAGGAAACACATGCCAGCGCATTTTAAGTGTTTATGGTACGGCAAAGGAAAGAGAGAGGGTGATGCATTAAAAAAGGACAGGTTTAAAGTACTCGAAACCTTTGGGTTTATGATAAAGCTCGAGAAATGTGTAAAGACGCAAATGGCAGACTTTTCTCTCAACCTACCGCGGAATGCAAAAATGTAAAAAATAGAACTTACTTTGCCTGAAAAGTCAAATTTAGCCACAACTAACTCCAAGACATGGTTTTGCTGTGTGGCTGCAGGTGCAGCCGCTTTGGCTTGTGGATGCGGACGCACCAGTGGCGTGGTATCCAGGTAGTGCAGCCTGTAGAAGGACAGCAGGGCTGGCATGTCCGCGAAGAGCTGGTCTCCGATCCTATATCTAACTGTGCCGTCCGCAGCCACGACGCGGTTTATTATATAGTGGGATACGCGGTCGTCTTCTCTGTAAAAGATAACACAACAATATGTTCAAAATTCATTATCAGTTTAGTCCCGATCTACTGTCGATCTCTCAAATGTCAAAAATAGGTATTCTGTAACCAAAAGAGTACCTTTTTAATATTTGGGATATCGACATCAGATCAAGAGTCGACTGAGACTGAATTTTGGTTCTGAAAAGTAGGTTAGTTGCTTATAAAATTGTAAATAACTCATAAATATGTATATTATTCTTGAGAGGTGTAAAATTATATAACCAAAAGCATCTATTGCATCAGTCGTACCTATAGTAGTAAGAAAGAAATTTCAAAGCCTTACATACTAGCCAACTGACTAGGCTTTCGCGCTGCCCTTTCGCATCGATTTTGGAAGGTCAGACGGCAGTCGCTGTGTAGTATAGGAAGCGGACCCCAAACTCCAAGTTTATGGACTTTTTATTGGTAATAGGCTCGCGTTTAACCACAATCTCACCTGTTAGTAAGTGATGATGTGGTCGACGGTGGAGCACGCTTCCCTAGAAGTAACCTGTTCACTCTAGACTTGAAGACCGCGTCCTTATCCATTCAGCTGCCATTGCTTGATGAGTGGGATATTCACCGTGTATATTGGTGGCGTATTTACCTTGTCTGGGATGTATTTAACTGGAGACAACGCGGCAACGGTAAGAGGATGATCTATTCTAAAAGTCACAGACCTGACGCACAGCACGTAGTCTCCGGTGATGGTCTTTGAATCCCTGACGAGGAACACTCCGCTCTCTGTTTCGTTGAGCAGCAATCTTGTGGCTTCCGCTCTGGACAGCTCGCCGAAGTACCAACTGTTGAAAATAATAATTAAGTTAAAATAGAGACTCCTAGCGCTGAGGTTCACAACTGTGGCCCATCTCCGGCTTTAAGATGGACCCCTTCAGTCTTATTACAAAACACGGACAAAGTCTGGTTTAAGCCCAGACTATAAAGTCCAGGCTTAATCTAAAGACCATGGTTTAAACTTCTCCTAGATAGACTACTTAGTACCATGGTTTAAAACTTGGCTTATTAAAAACCACAGATTACTCTTTTGTTCGTTCATTGTGATACCATTCGATCGCATTCGATCGATTTCTGAAATCTTGGGTTTGGGAACCACAAGTGTCCCCCTTCGTCGCGCTTACACGCGCTGCCGCATGCCGCCTCGGCCTGTATTTTTTTAAGTTAGACACGTCAACATGACTTTTCCTCGCCTGATGGTAAGGTAAAGGTAAAGTCTCAGGACCGGGTGTCACCACTACATACACCCATAGTGGTGCAGTGGCGGCCCTCAGCTTGACCGCGTCATCAAATGCTTTTCCACGCCCCGCTTAAAGGACCCAGGACTGTAGGGGGTGCTAGGGTGACAGGCGGCTGCATACTACATATCATATTTAATATCTCCAATGTACAGACATAGCTCCTTTACAATTTTATAACAATATTGATAGATTCACAGCTGTTCATTATGTTCTATTTAAGTTAAAGAGATAACTCAGTATATAAGTCAGTTACCCACCAGTTTTAATTGTAGGTTGTTTTGTAACCAACCAGTATTAAGTTAACCACCATTCCTTGAATGAAGGGGTTTATCTGCTAACATACTGACGAGGAAATGAGTTTACCACTAATACGAGTTAGCGTGAAAGTGGATTTACAAATTACATAAACTACAGAATAAGTAATGATATGCCATACCGAATAGACTAAATGATTTTATGCTTTCATGATTTAAGAACATAATTTATATTAAACTAGCTGTTATCCGCGGTTCTGTCCGCAATGAAATATTCGTTACTAGTCTATACCACCGGCTCCGCCCGCTATTGTGATCGAACATGCGTAAGACTTTAGGAACAGTTGGTCAAACAAAAAAAAACGCATCAAAATCCGTTCATTAGTTTTTGCATCCATCGCGAACAGACAAAAATTTCATCCAAGTCCATGGGGTTCCAAGGTCTTACTCAACACAACAAATAATTAAATTAACATTGCGCTAAAAATGATAACGCAGTTTTATTAAAATTAATTTCGGATCTAGTAATCGTATTTTCACTGGTAATATCCAACCTAGGTATATAAAACATCCAAACATGCTATCACATTTACGATGAGTCAAATATTATTATAACAAATAAGTTTATTTCTCTCATACATAATATAAGCGTTACATAAGCACGTCAGCTGTTTCATACAAAAACAAATTCAATTAAGTTTAATGCATGTTGTGGTTATATTGTTTATTTTATATTAATAGTGTAGTTACATAGTTAAGTGTGTATATACTCGGTTTTCCTAGTCGTAAATAGTTATAAATAGTTACAAATTAGGCCTACACATAATGATCCGTATCAGGTACTGATTGTCACTCATGCTTTAACTAGAACAGCTCCCCTTCCTCATGCAAGACAGGGACACCGTGGTTACCTAACCCGAGGGGGTTATCTCGAAGTCGGAGATGGCATGGGTGCGAGGGAAAAGCCTTTTGGGGTCACCTTACACCCCGGCGCTCAAAGATCCGAGACGACGACGACATGCAGTTTTAGTCAGTCTGAGTTCGACATAACTACCCCCGACGCACGGAAAAAAAAGGTACTTAAGTACCTACTGAGTTATTTGCTAGATTGTCACTTAAGCTATAGCTAGTGCAAATAAACGCTATCGTTCTTTAAATGACCATAGAGGCTGGTGGCAACGTGGTAACCAGGTAGGGTGCACATCACTAGATTATACAGCCAGTTCAGTCTTAGGATGGTTCAGTTCTTAACATATTGAGACTCCTCCGCCCTTCGATCCTCAATGAGCTCGTCAAGCCATCAGTATTGTCCAGTATCAGTACAGCCCTAAAAAGTTCGACAGATTCAGAACTTCGATATCGTCAGTAGGTTGTGGAAGACACAGGGTTGTCGTTTACTTGTTTTACTTGCGCACGCGTATTGAACAAGTCTAGATTACGCGTACATTGGATCGCTTAGTCCGTACAATTCGTCATCTTCCTTTAAGCGTCCTTTAAGCGGGGCGTGAAAAAGCATTTTGATGAGGCCGTCAAGCTGAGAGGCCACCATTGTGGCACTATCGGTGTTTGCAATGGTGACTCCCATTCCAGAGATTTTGCCTTTAGCTTACCATCAGGCGAGGTGATGTCATGTTGACGTGTCCGACTTAAATTTAAAAAAAAACGAAATCTCCAGTATATCGGCAGGTGGCAAACTTGCTATATATAGGTAAACGCTGAACATAGGGTTTCATATATTTACTTAAATAAATAGCATCAGATGTATATTCTAGACCTAAGGAAGTGTCGTCTAGGAACTAGGAACTACCTCACTCAAGAACTAGCAAGGTCAAAATTGTTAGCGGCTAATTACCGCTATAGCGTTTTGTTATCTCAATAAAGTTTTTGTTCTCATCAAAAATAGTGACTCGTGAAACATCAAGGATTGTAAGATTTGCTAGTTTTTGTTAAATTACTGATAATATTGTATGGTGGTTATCTCTCTCCGATTACTTACCACCATACTTTTCAATAGGGTTGAGTAACATGTTCTGGCCAGCATGATGCCGAGAGATAAGGTGGGTAAAAGATGGGGTGACCTATGGAAGTCAACCACTTTCAAAATAATAGGCGCGAATTTTCATGAATAGTACCTACCTATTTTTGAATAAGATACAAACGTGTATCAAAGTTTTTCAAATAGGTATTATCGTTAGGATAGTAAATTGGGGATTTAAAGTTTACGGTTTTTACAGCGCGAGTGTGACGCCCTTGGCGTTGCACTAGTCCATAGGCCACGGTGACCGGATCCCATCAGGTGGGCCGTGTGCCGTGTGTTTGTCTGCCACCTAAGTGGTAAAAAAAGGAAACTTGGAATTCTTTACCAGCGCAAGTGTTTCCTTCCTCCTATAGTCCCGGGTCCTTTTAGCGGGGCGTGAAAAAATTTTTTTTTTCACGCCCCGCTAAAAGCATTTAGGCATTTGACGAAGCCGTCAAGCTGAGGGCCACCTCTGTAGCACTATCGGTGTATGTAGTGGTGACCCCGATCCTGACACTCTGCCTTTAGCTTTCCATCAGGCGAGGTGAAGTCATGTTGACACGTTCAATATAAAAAAAAACTACCTACTTAATAATTGAAATTACGTAAGTAGGTAAGTAATATTAAAAAACACAGATAATAATGCCGAATGACGCCAAATACGCATGTAAATTTTGCGTTGAGCGGGAATCGAATCCGCGACTTCCGATAACGAACAAGCCACATGAAGCATTATGAAGATATTAAGGTACTTGTGTTTAACAGTTGCAAGGCGAACAGCATGCAGCGAGAATGCACATTATATAGTTTATATTTAGAGGCAATTAACCTGAGTTTCTGAACCAGACTGCTTGTAAACTATTTTAGTGAATCTGATCTAGTTTACGTGAACTGGGGCCTTACTCCGAAAAACGAAAATATTCGTATCCGTTGACGTTTTGACCATTTAGCTACCCCGAAAGTGTTTCGTTTCGGATTTCGGATCCGTCTTCGATCGTTTGACATTGAGGTTGTCGATCGTTATCAGTACACCTCCTACTCCCAAAATACATTTGACGTTTTCGCTGTCGTTGTTTGACAAATTGTCCGTTTTCGTTCGATCCGATACGTTCATGTTCGATTTTCAGAGTAAGGCCCCTGCACCGTTTTATGGGCTCCTTTGAACGTGGTTTATTATTATGTGAAATGTATTTCTTGGTAAAATATTACATGTTTACTGACACATTTATAAATGCAGGTAATGGCGTGGCGTGATGACTGCTACAATAGTCAGGGGTTCAATTCTGTTTATAGCACTGAGTAGGAATTGAACAATGTTTTTATTGAATGGTCTAGCCTAGTGGTTTGGGTAATGGACTGCTGAGACGAGATCTCGGGTCCGATCCCAAGTTCACAATGGCACACACCAATGACTTTTCGATGCTTTTCGAAGTTATGTGTGAATTTACCGCAGGTTTATTAGTGCCTCGGAGAGCACGTTAAGCCGTCGGTGCCGGTTGCCATACAAACATCTATGGCAGTCGTTACGGGTAGTTGAAGCCCACAAAAGTCCAACCAGTCTAACTTGGAACTTCGATATCGCCATTGGTCATAATGATTATTGGTTGTGGAGGTCAGATGGCAGTCGCTCCACGGAAAATATCGAAGTTCAGCCGCATCACAGTTAGACTGGAAAGCCGACCCCAACTGAGTTGGGAAAAAGGTTCAGAGAATGATGATGGTCTAGGTTTTTGAGGGGAGCGTGGTTTAATGGTAAACTGGTTACCTACACAATACAAGCCAGTCTTAGAATGGATGACCAGTCTGAGTGCGAGGGATATGACTTTAGGGGCCACCCAACTGCCCGGCGTCTGAAGATACAAGACGGCGTGCGGTTTTAGACTGTTCGAGCTCCACAGAACCAGTCCCTACTGGCCGGTGGGAGTCCTTGGGGATTTATATACAAAAAAAAGAAGGGTGATCTTTCTTAACATAATGAGAGCCCTTCATGTCTTGGGAAAACACATTAGGTCCTCAGTTAGCAGACTTTTTAGCGAATTGACAGACCTTTTAGGGTTTTACCTCACTGGAGTTAACGATTGAATGATTGAAACTCTTGAACCAACTGACTAAAACCATACAGTCTCTTCACATGTCTGTATGATGCTTCAACCACACAGGTCTGCAATCTGGTGAGCCTTAGAAAGGTTATCGTCTTAAAATCATCTTAAAATGCAGCAGTGGAGTTTGTTGCGCCGTTTCTTCTCCACTAGCGCCTAGGAAGCGGTGGTAAACTTAGTATTAAGTAGTTTTTGACGTCAAAAAGATGTAATTACGTTACACTATTTTGAAAAATAAAGAAATTGAAATTGAAATTCCAGACACAAAGACCCTGACTGGCCTTGACCATCAACACTGGGCCTTACCGCCACAATTGTGACGTGTCCTCAAGTAGTAGGAGCGATAAAAGTGCAACAACCTATTCTAATTATAGAATTTCGAATGTTCAATGGCACTCGGATCACACAAAATATCGAAATTCTAGAATTTAATGGCTGATTTTCAGATTTTTAAAACCTTAAGTAATGTAGGTATTATATAAGTACTTTGAACAAAGTAATTTCTAACAATATTTTTTTTCCGGTTTCCAATTTCAATTTCTGATCAAAAATCATTAGGAATAGGTTAGCATACTACTTAATTGCTTTCAAATTTCATTGAAAGAAAGAAATTTATATTTTTATTAGCCTCAAACAGTCATTTATATGTATTAAGTCTCTTAAAAAATATTTAATGGTGTTAAAAGTATAACAAGTCATATTCATGCAAATTTTTAAATTCATATTCTATGTAAATCCTGTGATGCCACCTAAAAATTAGTTTGGGCTCCAAAGGTTTGACACCATACAACAAAGAGGTCCCAAATAACATTATAAACAACAACTGCTAGGAGTGCACTTTTCTAAATTCTATATTCCATACTATCTCTGTCTACCCCTTAGGAGATATTAGGTGTGTTATATAAAATAAACAGTCTAATACAAAATGTTTAGATTAATTTATTAGATTTGATAAAATGTGAGATTTTACTTTACATTGAATGTCATAGGTCAAAGTGTATCATAGCTCATATTTCAAAGAATTTGCAAATTCAAATGTAATAACATCCAATGGTATTTTAATGAAAATGTATATTGTAAAATCCCTCGACAGTTTCTTCTTCTTTCTTTCTAAACACATTATGAGGTTAATTTTAACATCATAACATAACAAACTCACGCCTATATCCCCGAAGGGGTAGGCAGAGGTGCTAGCACCCACATTTCGCCAGTTTATGTTTAGGTCCCAATGTAAGAGCCTATTGCCATTAACCGGGCACTAATAAACCTGCGATAAATACACAAATAACTTCGAAAAGTCATTGGTGTGTGCCATGGTGAACCTGGGTTAATTTTAAAGACTTAGTATTTTGTAACTATGCTTCCCACACACTATTCTTTGGATATTTTGAATACTGAATTTCGTGTGATAGCTATTTTTTCTTGTTAACCTATGGTGTAGTAAAAATCTTATTGGTAAATATGTTTGCTTTTTAGCCAATAGGTTTGGAACTTATACTGACCTGGTCATGTCATTGGGGTCGAATGAACCCCCAATTGCTGTGTTCGCCATGCTTTAAGTAGGATATATCGATAATACAGCGAGAAACTTCACCGGAGCGCCCACATCCTTGTCCAACACACACCGGAAATGGTAGCGCTTTATCACTTATCACCAGAGATTATCAGTATAGATTTCCAGCAGTATTCACCAATATCAAACGAATTTACAACACCCTTTTAGCACTTCTGAACACGATACAGAAGAACCTGAACTCCGATAACATAAAATTTGTTGTTGTGTGTCACCATTGAATGTTCACATCAAAACACATGTTTCCGCATTCGTGGCGCACCAATTGAGCATCACTGTCTTCGAACGCACCGTCCACACTAAGTTTAGGAACTACACGTAGAAGAATTCTATAATTAAAACAGAATTAAAAATAATCTTCCTCGATCACACACGCGAAGTTTAGCTGATGATGATGCATAGACAAAATAAGTTTTCTTTTTAATATTTGACGCATAATCTTCTGGAATACTCGTTGTCTATTGTAAAGGACCATCTACACTGGGGTTATCGGGGGTTTATTTTAGCTTTATTGTGATTTTTACTAATGGCAACATCGTCTTCATTACACATCATCTTCGAAATTTTTGTCTATGGTTTGTGTCCATTGTTTTTCTACAATGTTATTTTTCTGAGTGCTGCTGGTGGACGAAAATTTAGTTTCGCTGCGTCAAGTGTGTTTGTTCTAGTGTTCGTGTTCGATATTGTGATTTATTAGAAATAGATCACGAAGATGTCGTCACCGAGCGCTGGGAAACGTCGCATGGACACAGATGTCATCAAACTGTATCCTTTTCTTTGTTATCGTCATTACAAAGAACCTACTGCGTTCGAGGGCCACCATGTAAATATGTAGCTGTAGGGCCGTCAGCTGATTGTCACGACCCTATATAAAATCAATATGGGATATGTTTTTAGTAGGATTTCTTTGTTGTACGCTTATAGAAGTTATAAATAACATTTTATTTGAAGGTTCTTATTGATGTAGACCTTTGACTATCGGTCTGGGTGAACAGCGTGCATTCTTTTCACGTCTCTGTGGGCCAACGTATCTATATATAACGCATTGATAAACTTGTAGGTAGATGCGTTACGTTAGCAGAGTACTCTTCCGTGTCTACAGAGTGCTACATTTCGTAATTCTTAATCTAGGCCAGGGTCCTGATTGCGTACTTCTGTGTTATGGCCTTACACGCTTACTATACGGATTATGAACTTTTTACGTGTAATTAATTATTGTCGCACCTACATACAAAGTACTAGCACATTTCCTTTGTTACCATAAAATGCATATATTTGTTTATTGAACTTGTGGTATAAAATTTACATTGAATTGATTAATATGAATATAAACATAAATTATACAGTACAGTATTTGTAGAAAATTCCCTATGAAATTTAAAATTAAATATTGTCACATTTAGAAACAATCCAAATTTTATCTTTTGAGTATCTATTTAGAAATATCCAAAAATTATAGACCTCCATCTTAAAAATATGCATCTTTACTGTTTTACATCCCTAGTAGCTGAATTAATTGAAAAACACCTAAATATGCATATTCTATTGTAGTATGAGTATATATTAATTTCTTGTCATAATACATCAGCCACAATAACAAGGAAGTGTTTTTATGTTTGTAATAATTGTTGCTACTCAATTAATTTCCATTCCGTTATTGTTCTGTGAGCTATTTATTATCATTGTGCTTTTAAAAGTACATAATTAATACACACAAGTAGTATGCCTGGTATGGAGTAAAATATTTTCCATTATTTACCTTAGTTCTTTGTTTAATATAAATTAGATTCTTTGTTATCAAGAACCTACTTATACAACACTAGAAGCACCTATTTTTTAATTTTACTGCTATTATATTAAACCCATACATTTATATAAAAGAAAATCATAGTAAACTAATTCAAAAATTCAAAATTCAAAATCTACACTTCCTTTTTCAGAAAACTTACTAGGTATCATGATTACCTATGCAGAAACTAAATCATTCCAAAAGTCTGATGTAATTTAAGATTTTTAAACAAATATATTAACATTTTAATCTTTTAAAGACATGTCACATATTGTTATAGGTTGCCATAATCCTTTATTGTATTTTCCATTAGTATGCTAGATGACCCTCAAGTTCATAGGCTATGGTGAAGAAAAGGATGCTGTGGTAAGTCTCATCACTTGGGTTTTGCGCGTTAATTTGTATTTTTCACGTTAATGGTCTTAAGATCATTACAATGGTCTACACTTCCTTTACTATAACATTAAATACATATTAATTCTTCTTATCTTTTAGAAATTTGATTTTAATTATCTTTGCTGTTATCTTAATTTAGTAAGTTATAAATTACAGTCATTTACTTACTTGCTTTTTAATTTCGACAAGTGATTTCAAAACCCAGTACACATCACATGCAAACCAAATCTGATATGTGCAGTGTGTACCAAATTAATAAATAAAACCACACCAATAGCTAACAGCAATGATTATGTAACTTTTTAAGTTTTTCAGCAGACTTTCATACTGTCTCACATTCATTATGAAAATAAAAATAAATTTATATAAACTTAAAATGCATTAATTTAAAATAGTTGTTATATAAAAACATTTATGAGTCACAAATATAAACTACTAAATGAAATGCAACGATTTACATATTTAAATGTAATAGTCCATAAAGACAAATTTGTTATGTTATCATATACTTAACTAGTTCTTTCTATAACATACATATAATTACATACCAAATATGCTTAGCGCATCATACTATACGTCATAATTAGATGACGTAACAACACTTAAAAATCCATTAAAAATTACTTAAAATATTACGTATGCAGTAGACCTAATTCTCAAAATAACAACAGAGTCACAAAAGGACTATTTCTCAAAATACCCAATTCTTTAAAAGAAAATTTTCTCAAAATGGCCAATTTTCTGAAAGTTTTTTAAAAACGCATTAGGTATATTTAATTATACAGAGTTGGATGTTTCATGATTTTATTAATAAAGCAAAAGTCTTTAGTAGGTGAAGTGGCAAAATGTAAAGGTAATTTGTCACATCCGTATCAACTAGTCCCTACGCCCGCGCACACCTCTGCCCTTCCTGCCACACATCATAAACTACGACAATTATTTCTGTCTACGCAATCCTTCCTTATCGTTTTAGTAGCTGTTGGCTGCTATCTGCTATCCGCGCCTCCACTCGCATGAAAATATATTTTTAATTAGCCTATTGCAGTCCTACTGCTGGTGCTGGACATAGGCCTCTCCCAATGTGCGCCATAGCACCCGATCCAGTCTATCCCATTTTCATCCGCCTTTTTCGGGCAATCCATTATCGCCGTAAATGGCTATTTTCTGCATACAATTCTACAATTTTGTATACAATTCTACGGGCACGTTGTAGATAATATATTTTATTTATATCGCGAGCCTATCAATAATATTGATGTGCAAACAAACGTAATTGGTCCCTACACCTATAGGGCGCGTTGAGACAGTCAATATTATCGTTCGTGGCCATACAACATAATATTGACTGTCTCAACGCGCCCTGTTCTTATGCTATCGCCAAATTTTAACAAACTCTAAGCAGGAATCTAGGTGTGAAAATGTAACAAACAGATACTAAATCGAGTTACTTTCGGTATTTATATTAGTAGTTTAGATCTAGGTATAATAAGTTCGGTAACGAAATACGAAAACAACGAAATGACGCATCATGAAGTCTTGCATAATAATTGTCTACATTAAGCACATACATTACTTCTGTTGTTTAGTATCTCATTTTGCTAAGCATGACCTTCAGATATTCGTAAAAAAAAACTTTGCTATAATATTAAACGTGAAATATGAGTGCGGTATTGGTTGGGTGGTTTTGGTGAATAGCTAATGTGTGGAAGGATGTGACAGTTACAATGAAGTCGATTTTTACCCTTTGATAATATAAGTATTCTCTAAAATATCAGGAACCTTGCTTTAGTAAATTTCTAAAGAGAGAGGGAATGTTGATAGAGAATTCGCCAAGTTTTTTGCGAAAACCCGATGAGAATTAGGATAAAAAAATAGATAAGTAGGTGCAGACATTAAACTTTTAGGAGTTGCTTAAAAATACGGTACTAGAAAATCCCAAAAACGGCGATATTTCCACAATTTGAAAGGAAGCCACTGTATTTCCATTCTGAAAAACTAGCATATATGTTTTCAATGTCGGAAACTTTTCTGGCTCTTAACTCAAAAACTCATGTAAATTTTCAAATTTCGACCTACGGCTACGTATTATGTTTTCGAAGAAAAAAAAAGGATCCTTCAGAAATTTTAAACGACTCTAAAATAATGGCAAGCCTGTACCTGTGATTGCCATATTGTCCTATTGAAGGATCGTGGCATTAATGTAACAAAAGAATCTTGCCTTTTGTGATATTTTACCTTAAAAAAGTTTTTTAACTACCATTGCCGCCATTGCCAGTCCCATTTGACTTTGTATTGATTCAAGCACGTGTCAAATAATTTTAGAATTTATTTAGAATCCATGACTGAAACGTGACTTTAACGATTTGCACCTCAGTGCCTGTCAAGCGGAAGGTCCAAGTCTTCACCTTTCTTATTCATCCGGGTTTCCATGTTTTCTTTGTTTTCCATGATCTTCAGGTTACGATTTGTCGTAGGGGCATGTAGGCTTGTTAGGTTTCACCAAAGTCTGTTTGAAAGACGTAATCTCTGGACCGGCCGTGCTGATTTGGAATAACGTTTTCTGGTAGATAGGTAACATCTAGCAAAGACTGTCATTTTGAAAAATAATTAGGGTTGCGCGCATAAATACTTTACTAACTCCATACGAGCGAAGTCAAAGACACAGCTGGTTGAATATTTTGAGATAATGTAGGTACTTATAAAAAATTATGTCTCATTTTTTGTTTATCCTCTATGCATTCAATCTTATGCAGTTCAGCAGCATGTGATGAAAATTTGGTATTTTTACTGTGTGAGAGGGCTACTAACTATAAATGTAATGTACATGTCGGCCATTAGATGCCACCTCAATAAAATTGACACGAGTAGATAATTTACGTCAATAATATTGCCACAATAACGTGAATAATTTTAATTTTGTAAGCGTTTATCGCTCACGTATTTTTATGCAATATCATTATCTAAGTTAATTATACGTGTATGTCGTTTCGCCGCTAATTTTTTCTAAAAAAAACCCTACCTAAAGATTTTAGTAATTTTTCATTGTATGGAAGTCGGTGTTAAGCCAAACAGTTATTAAGTAGGATAGGAAAGTGTGATAGGTCTACGTCATAAATGTCCCCAAATACGAGATGTGTAAGCGTGTGTCTCATTTCTTCCCAAGCGATACAAACAACCCCAAAGTAGGCAGCCAGTAGACAAGGAGAGTAGGCATCATTATCATACACAGAAACAACCACTTCGAATCGAACCCAAGATCTCTCACATATCAGTCGAATGCTCTACCAATACGCCTCAGAGGTTATATTATTATATTACAGAGCTGAACATGGTGTTCAGCTCTGTAATACAATACATAGACATAAAGTAACTTAAATCGTCTTACTCATAAATTGTTTAGACACAGGAAGCAAACGCGTCGGTCACAGCCAAGAACATTAGAAATTTCCTTGTTCTTAGCCAATGTTGCCATTTCTATTGTTACCAAAAAAAAAACTTGTTTGAAAAGGATTATCCTCATCCTTTTTTTTTTTCTACCAAAGACAAGACAAAGATGGGCATAAACTATAACAATAAGGGCTGTGTGCACTATTATCATAATGTAAACAAAGATTGATAACTCAAAATTTAGCGGGAACTTGTTAAAAGTTGTGATCCTTACCTGAACTGGAAGTAAAAAAAGGGTTTTTATTTTATAACTGCCCCACGGCTTCGTACTTGGCATACATCGTCCCCGTGGCAGGATAAAAAGTATCCTATATGTCCGTCTCCTAGTTCTAAGCTACCCCCATCAATTTTCAGCCAAATCGGTCCAGCAGTTCACGCGTGACCAAGACAAATAGGGATTCATTTTGTAGACAGATTATAGGCCCGCGTTTGACCTATTTCGCCTGTTGATATGACGATCAAGATCCACAAAAGGGTATTGCCATCGAGCATGTTATTCTAGTCTCCTTAAAACGTCTATGAATTTCTTAAAATTTAAACCCGGGTATCGAATCCGAGACTTTAAACACAAGGTGTAGGTAATCGTTTTATATAATGCGTCATAATGTAAAGTCATATTATATCTACGATTCGTAATAGCCTAACTTGAAAGCGGAATAAGAAAGTGAATTTTTAATTACCACAGTCTATTAAAAAAAAAAACGTAATAATAGGTGTTGCTTATTTTATTCTTTCGTCGGTGCACCTGTTTTTAACCGACTTCATAAAGGAGGAGGTTCTCAATTCGACTGTATTTTTATGTTTTCCAGAACTTTCGATTAGATGAACCGATTTTGAAGATCCTTTTTTTATTTGATAGCTGGCGCTTCCCGTGTGGTCCCATTTAAATTGAAATTTTAAAATATTTTGTCCGTTAAATTGACAACACCTAATGGTAAGCTGAGCAACCGAAGTCCAGAAATTAGTGACCACTATTTGCAAAGGTTGTCCCTAGAATGATGACGGCCATCATATCTAGATCTAGACAGAATAAAATAAAACAAAACATAAAACCAAAAGTCATTAACCTGTATCCTTGTAGGGCAGGTCTTCGACCCTGCCAGCCGAGTCCAGACACCCGAAACCCGAACAAAGACCAGACGCACAGACAACCAGACGATCGATTCAGTCTGCAACTGTACCTACATAATTAATAAGTACAGCCTGCAGAAAACCGCCGAATTGATTCACGCTTTTATCCGTAAAGGGACAGGCAGACGTGTATTTTACAAACTTATTTCGCAAAAGAAAGAATTTTTTAAATCCCGTACAGATATGTTAGGAGCGTACACGATATAGTAACAGACTTAAATTTACACAAAAATAAATAATAAAAAAGACCGCGGTAGCTTAGTGGTCTAGGTAATGGACTGCTGAGACGAGGTCTCGGGTTCGATCCCAGGTTCACCATGGCACACACCAATGACTTTTCGATGCTTTTCGAAGTTGTTTGTGTATTTATCGCAAGTTTATAAGTGCCCGGTTAATGGCAATAGGCTCGCCACCTATTACATTGGGACCTAAGCATAAACTGACGAAATGTGGGTGCGAGCAACTCTACCTACCCTTCGGGGATATAGGCGTGAGTTTATGTTATGTATGTATGTATGTTATGTATGTTAAAAATAAATAAAATATACGCAACGAATATAATAATATACAACGGTTAATTTTCATGAAAAAGAAAAAATAATTTAGAAGAATACCACACTAGTGCTGGACCATACCTAGTTCCATGTAATCTTTTGTATTGGTGTTTCTTTGTATAGTACGAACCTATATATACAAAAAATAAAGTATATAAGTACTTATGTTCATTATCATTAACATCTATCTACATCTACTATCTATATATGTTTATCCGCATTTTAGAACCCATAGCGCAAGCTAGTGTTATGCCTACTTTAGGTCTAGAGAGCGCTGTGTGAAATGTCGTAGAAAATATACTTAAGTACCTATTATCTCTCTTCCTAACACCGTTTTTAACCGACTTCAAAAAAGGATGAGGTTCTCAGTTCGTACGCTATTTTTTTTTGGTAGCGGCGCCAATAATGGATGGATTTTGAAAATTGTTTTTTTTTTGTTTGAAAGAGGCTACTTCTGAGGTGGTCCAGTATCAGATCCTGATACCCTGGATATGCCAGGGTATCAGGATCTGATACTGGGATCTTGGGAAAATCGAGGGGAAATCATCAAATTTTTGGCAAAAAATCTGTATTTGATGCCTTTGTACATAATAAACCTCATAATAGGTACTTTTCTATTTCTGTACACTAAAAAGTAAAAAATATTAGTTTGTGAAGTCGGTTTTTAAACGTAGTTATAATTATTCTGTACATGAGTTAGCGCCATGCCCGCCACCACTTATAAGGACTGTAGAAGTAGTAGGTACCTAACTACTTAAGAATGAATGAAGGAAAGAAGAAACTTAAAATAAAATAAAATAAAATAAATACAGCAAATAATATATATATAATAGCAAGGTCGTAAATATCTACAATTATCGTATCGCGTAGGAAGGAAGCCCACTTCATTCACGAATACTCTACGTTTTATACACTTGAAGTAGTTTAATTTAATAACCAATTATAGCTATGAATCGCAGTTAATCTTGCTGGCAGAAGGGCTTCTGGAGAGCTCATTGGCCCGAATAAAAGCACCCAATTATCGTTTAACGGTTATGAGTACTTGGTACACTTTATTGGTATGAAGAGCAAAATATGAACGGTCGAGGGATATTAGGCAAATGTGGAAAATGAATTTAAAATTAAACTAACGAAGTGAAGAAAATCGGGTATTTTATATTTAAAGATATATTTGTATGACCTTTCACCTAAGGATGATGACAAAAATAATAATATTAAAAGTAGCATTTTCTCAAAATCAGACATCCAAAACCTTTCAGAATGTCGAAGGCGAAAACGGTCAGATTCATTTAATAAATACTGTAGGAAAGTACAAGTGTTTTAAGTCAATATTTGTAACAAGTTCCACCAAATACCATTCATCAACAGTATAATAATTCTACAAAATTGTTGTGAAAATACTTTTTACTAATTTAGTCTAAAACCGTAAAAATTTACGAGAAATATCTTTTAGAGATCTATTTCAGATTGTGAAACTCTCTGGCACGACACTACGGAAAGTGCAGCCTCACCGCTATTGCCTAATAAAACGAGTACAGGCAGGCGTCTATGATTGCGTTGGTAACAACTGTCGGAGGCTGCTCTCCCCACGCGTCTCCGGGTTTTAAATACCCAGGCTATGGCTTATAGGTATACCTTGTGGAGTCAAAGCAGAGTACGCTTTGTCAATACGTTTGATTTATCAATTCCTTTTGATTTTCGTTGTTTTAATTAGCCCCATGAATAAGTTTAATGTTTATCTTATGAAACAGCCTATTCTTTAATTAACTTTGAATCTTGAATCCGACATTATACCTATAATGGTACTTTTTTGTAATTTGTAGGGAAACCATTACTTTTTAACGTTGTAAGTTACAATCTTGCCAGCAATTTCTATTATTGAAGTATTGGAAATAGCAGGGTGTGTTATATCGCTACATAGTGGATTTTTCTGTAATAATGACCCAATTTCCTAACAAATTGCAGAAATTTATTTTTTCTACTACCTATAATAATACTACTAAAGTTTCTGTTACTTTTTTCCTTTCGTTTGCAAATCGTTTTTATTGTTTACTAACTATCGGACACGGTTTTCCCCATTTGACTCATGTTTTCCTGAAATTTTCAATAATGATTATCGGTGAATTTCGAGCATTAAATTAACATCAGTATTACATAAATCACATAGGTAACCTACCTACCACATTATCTGTTAATCTCTACCTATCTCTGCAATGTGCAATTGCGATCCTCAAGGTCTTATGCAATTTTTATCGCTATGTAATACGTAGCTGGTATGCCAATATGACACTTGAAATGCGTCGTGTGTAGTATATAGTAGTCATACTGCGTTACTCAGACGCAATATCTATGATAAACTGTAATAAGAGTACGCGATGAGACGATAATTATTTTTTATCGCATGTTTTAATGTTAGTTGAAGACAATTTTATCAAATAGTCAAGGTAATATTTAACCGATTTTAAAGAGGAGGTGGTTGTTAATTTCTTAGAAGATATTTTTTTATCCAGTAGAGGTTGAGAGTAGGCAGTGTGTATTATAAACGCGAAAGTTTTTGTGCATGGATGTTTGTTAGTCTTTCACGCTAAAACGGCTGAATGAAACCTATCAATGAAATTTGACAGATTTTTTTTATACTACTTAAGTGGCAGACAAGCACACGGCCCACCTGATGGGAAGCGGTCACCGTGGCCTATGAACGTGTGCAACACTAAGGGTGTCACACACGCGCTGCCTACCCTGAAGGGAAAGGGGTAGGCCTGGGAAGGGGCGGAGAGGCTAGGAAGGGATGAGAGGAGGAGGGGTACAGTGAGCTCTGGCTACCCTACTTACCGGCGGGAACACAACACGATGGTTATTATGGTCGCGGTGTTCTGTAGGGCGGAGAAATAAATTATAATCTGGAATACAGATGCTACTTGTTATTCCAGGAATAGATGCCTGTGGGTTGCGCTAAAGGGATCAGAATTTCACGCGGACGGAGCCGCTGACTACAGCTAGTATATGATTATAGTCATGCTTTTGCCAATAGGTTCACTCAACACATTAAGCGGCATAACATTGCCTTTCGGTCAGTTTATGAGTGTCATATGCCAGTTTCCCTGTCATCATGTGCCAAGAACTCGTTTACTACCTTAGTAATTGTGAAAATTTTCCCCACCACTCGTAATAGTGGCATGTTTCCTCGTAGAGTAAGCACGTATACCCTCACAGCGCCATTTAGCTTATCACACTACAAATATATTGTTATCACTATTATTTTCCTTAATTAGTGTGCAGTTAAATACGTTATAATGACTATGTTATGTTTTTTTTTGTTTAAATTGATAACTGAGGTATAAGCCGATGTAACTTATATTGTACTACTGAACTCTCTAAGTCATGTACTCGTATATGAAAATTTTATGCAAAGAACTGGGGCATTTTTTGTACGAGTGGAAATTCTCATGTTACATCTTTATATAATCAATGCTTTATTGGTACTTTTTATGCCAAGTTACTAGATAGCAATCAACTGTTACTATAACTGGCATACTAGGTCAAATAACCACGAAATCTTATCATCGTTATCGACACATCCCTGTTGGCTAAATATGTGGCTAAAAGTAATTTAGCTACAAGGCAATAAGTAGGGTATTATTTATCTTTATAATTTTACTGTAGGCATTAACTTATACATATCGATACCGGAAATTTCAATTGTCGTAAAGGACAAAACACGACTTTTCAGGAGAGCCAAAAAACTAAAAAAAATTTTTTATTTTCCTTATAACTTTTTTAAAGAAAGTGCTATATTCATGATGTCAAAGGAGACCCTAACTATTTTTTTGTGTTCTATCCGTTGCAATTAAGAAAATAAACCAAACTTAATAATTGACGAAAATGAGTGTCCGTTACGACCCATAAAATTTAAACTGGAGTACTTTACAGCCACAAAAAATTGGTTGTGATAAAATTAGATATGTAGTAAAGAACTAATCTTGATCATCAATGGGTCGTACGAGTCAATTAAATCGGAGACTAAGGGGGTACAAGGAACAAAAGAAGCTAAAGATCTAGTTAAGAAATAAAAAACTAAGTGAAATAAAAGGGATTTTTAATACTTTGCATTTTTTAATCAAAAAATTAAGTCAAAAACGTTCCAAAAATTTAACATTTTTGTAACTTGACGGTCTTATCAAATGCTTTTTCACGCCCCGCTTGTAAGGCCCGGGACTGTAGGAGTAACGAAATACGTGGGCTGGCAAAGAATTCCAGATCTTTATGGTGCGGCAAAAAAAAGAGGCACCGAAGCGCTTAGTTCTTGATGGAATTGTTTGCACAGTATGAGGGTGGTATCTCAGCCTTGCACGTGTTGTTCTGTATATAAGAAAGGAGAGGGTGAAACTAGTTAGGGGAGCTCATCGGAACACTCATCATCACCATGGTAGAGGTTGTAAAAAACTGCCAAAGAGGCCATGTCTCGCCGTAATTGCAACGGTTTGAGAGCGTTGGTAACTTCAGGACTCCCAATAATACGGCCTGCACGTCGCTGCAACCTGTCGAGAGCATCTAGGATGTACTGTGCAGAGCCATCCCAGAGATGAGAACAATATTCCACACCGGAACGGATGTGTCTTGTATAGACACCGCTGCTCCGGCGTGAAAAACCACCTCACCTTGTTCAGGACTCCGAGTTTCCGAGAGACCGTTTTGATGATGCTCTCGATGTAGTTTTTATTATTCAGTTTGCAGCGAACATCCATGCCGAGTATCTCTTGGTTATCCTAAAGTGGTGGTGGAGTGTCCCGAAGAGTAGGGAGGGGAAGGAAAGGAGATAGTTTTACTGTAAACGCATAAGCTTGCGTCTTCTTGGCATTGAACTCGATCAGGTTCTCAGAGCCTCATTGCGAAATGTGATTCTGGACCCGATCAAACTCAGTGACAAGAAGCTGTCTTTTTTCCCCTACGTCAGCCTGCTTGTCCGCAGGGTGATCGTGATATCGTCCGTGTATGGTGCTATCATCTGCATAGCAATGAATGCTGCCTACTGACAGCATGTCATTGATATGCAGAAGAAAAAGAGTAGGCGACCAAACGGACCCCTGCGGTACATCAACATTGATCTGAAAGAACGCCGATGTCCGCCCATCACAGAGCACTCAAATGCGGCGCTCCTGCAGGAAGTTCTCAATCCAACTGCATAATAGGCGAGGTAGACCAAAAGCAGGCAGCTTGGAAAGGAGCGACTTGTGCCAGACCCAATCGAAAGCTTTGGCAATGTCAAGACTGATAGCCAATGACTCGCTGCCATGCTTGTCCATAGCCTCACCCCATAGATGGGTGACGTATGCTAGTAGATCACCCGTTGACCGTTTCGGCCTGAAGCCATATTGCCGATCATTAATTAGGGAGTGATCCTCTAGGTGACGCATGAGCTGTGCGTTAATGATATGCTCAAAAACCTTGCACAGCATTGAGGTGACGGCTATGGGTCGATAATTGCCCGGGTCTGACCAATCCCCTTTCTTGGGGATCGGCTGTACATTCGTTTCCTTCCAAGCTGGCGGCTTTGTACCCGAGGTGTATGAGATGCGAAACAGATGCGTAAGCATGGTAGACAACTCCGCTGCACATTTACGTAGAACCACCGCTGGAATTCCATCGGGACAACTGACTTTCCGGACATTGAGTGATTGCAGCACTGCACGAACATGGCGTTGCCTGATAAGGATATCAGGCATTGCGTGGTCACAGTTGCATACAGCAATCATCGATTCCGGAATTAGCCACAAAGAAATTAGCCAGCAAGTCGGCTTTCTCTTGCGGCTCATGAGCCAGTGATCCATCGGGGTTTCGCAACGGGGGCAGCGAAGGCTGGCAGAAGTTTGATTGCACGCCTAGACCAGGTGCCAGTAGCCACGGCTGTCCGTGAGATACGCCACAAGCTCCTGCCCAAGCCGTGCAATGCGCTGGGCATCCGCTCTGATATAAGCCCTCTTGTATACCTTTGTGGCTTTGTTGTACGCTGCTTTAAACTGGCCTACGTTAGGATCGCGTTGCGCGTATGCTCTGGTCCAGGCGCGGTACGCTAGCTGCTTCTGGTGAACAGCCTCTGCGCACTCGCGCCCAAACCAGGGACGCGCCCTGCAGGTACCGGTGACATCAGTGTAGGGGATATAATATTCCATTCCTAAACTGATCTCACCGGTGACCGCAGCAGTACTTTCAACGAAATCCCGCAGAATGGCGCTGCGAAATGGATCGTACGAGTCACGATCCTCCCGTACCCGTTACTTACACCCCTCGTGCCCTAGGCTTCGTGCTTCCGCGCACCTCCGTGTGACCTTTACACCGTAATTACAGAAAATAAAGCAAAGCGTAGATTAGGTCGTAAGGGTATCGATTATCAAATAAAACATTTACGACCATATAAATAATAAAAATATGACTTTACGCTCCCTGATGTAAATTACTTTTACGATACACCCCAATTATTAAGTAAAATCAAGCCAGAGCTCGTTGAAAATCTAGGTAGTAAAGAACTTTTTTTTGAAGATAGGACGACTTTAAGTATACCATTCGATAGAGCTCGCGACGATGATTCCGAATATATATATAACTCATTTTCGTCAAAATGTCCTTTACGACAATTGAAATTTCCGGGGTCGATATATAACTTCTGCTGTTAGGCCTCTTGTACACACACGGTTTTTCGCCGTGAAAATCTACGGTTGAACAACCGTCACGCGGACAAGAGGCCATAGTGATCTAGAATGCGATGGTAGATGAATGGACGCGGCCTCTACGCAGAGGTATCGAGTTCGATTCCGGCCGGACAGTACCAGCTAATCACATAATTTACCATGTGCTGACGATGAAGGAAAAACATCATGAGGAAACTCACATGTCCTAAAAGAATTTCTAAGGACATGTCCAATCCACCAACCCGCATTAGGCCAGCGTGTGTGGATCAAGGTCTATACCCTCTCAGCTCTCTCGTTAGAGGAGAGGAAACCCGTGCCCAGCAGTGGGACACAAATGGGTTGCTATTATTTATAACCATGATCTTTAGAGGCTTCCGGCACCAACAGACACCTCGAGGTCGGTGTGCTATAACCACGCTGAATACTCTAAAAGTGTAGGACTGTATTTTATATAACAAATATTGTAAATTTCGCTTGAAGAACCTTGTACCTTGTTATCTACCAAATATTTGTTATTTAAATGTAATGTTTAGGTACATTGTTTACAAATCTTTCGTTTCCTTATCAAATCGTAGTTTATGCGAAACCTTTTAGTTCTTGAATGGTCAATGACACTGCATAATGTTTTATATCTTGAAAGAAATAAAACATAATGCAAAATAATATCTCGAGTGTTTTCATAAGTTAGATATTTTACAGAATATTGTTGCCCGCGTGGAGTTTATCTCGTGAGAATTTTTTTTTATTATCGGTCAATATGACTTCACCGATGGTAAGCTAAAGGTAAAATCACAGGAAGGGGGTCCCCATTACATACACTGACAGTGCTATAATGGTGGCCTTCGACGGCCTCATCAAATGCTTTTTCACGCCCCGCTTAAAGGACCCGGGACTGCAGGAGGAAGGAAACACGTGAATATTGGATAAAAAGTAGCCTATGTTACTTAAGGATAATGTAGCATTCTAATTGTGAAAGAATTTTTAAAATTGGGTCATGTAGTTTCAGATTGTGTCGGTTATAAAAAAAACAAATGGTTCCTCATATTGGTATAGATGATAGCGTAAAATAAGAGTGTAGGTAGGTACTCTCTGCCGAAATGTATTTATTTATTTCATACATTACACCATCATGACAGTCGAGACCAATACAACAGTGTAGGATTATATTTAACTAACTTAAAAAAGACAATTCAAATTCTAAAAACATAAGCAATAAAATAATAATAAAAATACAATAATCAATTTCTAAAATCAAATAATCCACCAATAAACCAAATAATAAATGTCAATAAATAATAATATCAAACAATCCATCAATCAATCAAATAATCTGTCAACAAATAATAGTCTAAATTAAAATTAAATTAAATAAATTAAAGTTTCTGTAACTCCTACATTTCTTATATTCTGATGTAAGTGCAAAATTGTTACTCTTTTCACTATCAGCGCAATGACCAACAAATTGGAAACAATTTCTCATAATTTTGATAGATTGCGTGAAGTTGACTGAAGGTTGTAACATGCGGACTTATGAAACAGACTTATGACTAATCCCGTTTATGTTACGTTTCTGTATGAGTTCATACAAACATACGATAAACGACAGTCTACACTGTACATAATGACCTTTAACGTATAAACCAAGTTTCTTAAACCATGAGTAATGTTTAAATTGCACAATTAAACTGGAAATTGATCAGTCGATGCCATTTTCCGCAGTCATATTCCTCCTTGCACTATATGGTTTTATTGGGTGTTTCTATGTATAATAAGTATGTATTTAGTATATAAGTATGTTTATTAGCATTCTAGAACCCAGAACACAAGCTAGTGAAACTAAGCTTACTTTGGGTCTAGGGAGCGATGTGTAGAATGTCCTAGAGTATTTATTTATTTATTATTTACTAGCGACCCGCCCCGGCTTCGCACGGGTGCAATGCTGATACTAAATTAGCCTTAGTATATGATGCATGTATTATACATATAAACCTTCCTCTTGAATCACTCTATCTATTGGAAAAAACCGCATCAAAATCCGTTGCGTAGTTTTAAAGATTTAAGCGCACATAGGGATATTGGGACAGAAAAGGCGACTTTGTTTTATACTATGTAGTGATTATTTATTGACATAATAATTGTACCTATTTTGTGAAGTCAAATAATTTCCTTAGCAATATTATTATCAGAATTGAGAGTAAACACGAAGTGACTATCCTTGGAGGTCTCAACGAGTTCTGCGTTAAATTCTTCGGTCCTCCGGGCAGTGAGTATGGTTTTTTTAACTTTTAGTCTAAGTACAGGGCCTCGATTCTGCTAAAAAAGGCAAACCACTGTAATACCACTGACACTCTAAAAAATGAACTTTAATTGTAGACTTCATTGTTTATTTATTTATTTATTTATTTATGTACACACACAAAATACATAGTAGTTCATTAAGTAGAAAGATGAGTACAGAGGTTCTGCTTATTTCTACAAGAAATTTCTTCCAGCAGACCTGCGAGAGGAGATTGTGAAGTAGAGAGCTAGTGAAAAGTGTGTAGGGAAGACGAAAGACAGCATATATACATACATACATGCACATCTATATAAATATATACATACATGGGTGTAAAGATACATAAGCAATACATAACATAAAAGAAATATAAAATAGGTACATACATACATTGTAAAAGAAATACAAGATTGTTATCATGTTAAAGTCTATAATTTAAAAAATACTGTTTTTTTTTCAGCTCCGTACGAAGGTGGTGTATGGCGGGTCCGTGTGCACCTGCCCGACCACTACCCATTCAAGTCGCCGTCCATTGGCTTCATGAACAAGGTGTACCATCCCAACATCGATGAGGTGTCTGGCACCGTATGCCTGGATGTTATCAACCAAGCTTGGACCGCTTTATATGGTGAGCGTTCTTACATTACATAGCCAGAGTCTCTTAGAAATAGTGGGATGGTGTTGAAACTTTTACAATAAAAGGAGGTAGGACACGACGGTATCTCCCGTCCGAAATGAGCTGTCCGACTGGAGTAGTACCTCCGCCCTACAGAACACCGCGGCCATAATAACCATCGTGTTGTGTTCCTGCCGGTAAGTAGGGTAGCCAGAGCTCACTGTACCCCTCCTCTCCCTCCCCTTCCTAGCCTCCCCACCCCTTCCCAGCTTTCCCCCTTTCCCTTCAGGTTAAGCAGCGCGTGTGTGACACCCTTAGTGTTGCACACGTTCATAGGCCACGGTGACCGCTTCCCATCAGGTGGGCCGTGTGCTTGTCTGCCACCTACGTAGTATAAAAAAAACAATAGTTTCTTATGTTACGCGTTCAGTACATAATTCGTTCATCGTGCGTACAGCTAAGGAGTGAAATTCCTTGCCGGAGTCTGTGTTTCCGGAAAGCTATAAACCTGGGAGTATTCAAGTCACGAGTGAATAGGTTCCTTCTAGGCAAGCGTGATTCATCGTAGAACACATCGTCACTTACCATCAGATGGGATTGAGGTCAAACGTAAGACTATCATGAATAAAAAAAAATGTCATGATGGGTCAAGGCAAGTCATTGGTTGTCTACAGGAGAAATTCTCCAAACTAACATTTTTATAGTTTTAGTCCGCCATGTTTGCTGTGTTGCAAGAAAGTGTTTATTTAGTTAGATTCCGCCCATAATACGAGGCAATATTATAAGAATTGAATAGTGAAAAATGAAAACTACATTGCTGAGCTATCTTTTTAAGTAGTGTACAATTATCGGGCCCAAGGTCCATACATTTGTGAAACATCTCCTTTAATTGTCTCCCTATTGTAATACAGGCGTGGGTTCCGTATAAAAGGTAGTTTTCTCCGGGCTCAAGTGTCTGGTTTATTCACAAATTGACATTGGGTATTGAAATTTAAATCGACCGCAAAATAAATAGAGTCCATGATTGCGAGCCGACCACAACTGCGGACCTATTCTAATTTAGGTATTAATAATGTGGCCTAACTACACGGCTTTTCTGTATGCCTGGTATTTTTTCTAGTACTGAGGTTGATAGTAAGCAACGTAACAAAAGCAACGCTTGGAAAAACACTTACCCATTTGCCTGTACTACACGTGCGCTATAAGTTGAGACCTGACCGTTATGACGCGTCATAGCGGTCAGGTGTAGTAGATAGGAAATTATTGAAGAGAGAGTGAGCAATGATTATGCGCACATGATAGCTGATGTTGAGTCTTCACATTGATGCCGAGCCTTCTACCTGCAGTTTGTCTGGGCTATCATGAACCTGAGTGTTGCCAAAGCGAGAGTTCGTTCTATTCCTTCGCATGACTCCATACTCCACAGCTAGGTAATTTATTAATTCACAGCTGAACACATTTCACAACCGTATGGACAGGCCTTTTTTTTCCTTGCGGAAATCCTCATGGATACCCACCCCGCGGCCAGCAGGGCAGGTTATGTCGGACTCTTACCGACTAAAACCCGCACGCCGTCTAGGGTCTTCTGACGCCAGGGTGTAAGGTGGCCCATGGAGCATTTCCCTCGCACCCCGGCGTGACGCGGGTCATCTCCGGATTTGAGATGACCCTCTAATGATAGAGCTGCTCCTTCAACTTTACGGACATTTTGGGGTCACAAATGAGTGAGACCAGACACCTCTCGCCACTAAACCCATATAGTAAACGTGTTTTGGCATCGATTCCATCTATATTTTTCTAGAAATTTATTCGTAACTTCGTCGGCATTGAAAGTTGATATATACAATGAAATATCGCTTCTTTCCCTCTCCTCCGCAAGCAGCTCAATTGATTAATCTTCTAAGTCTTGTCTTTTCTTGTCTTGCCTGCGCTTTGTCACGCAGTGCTGCGACGACAATCACCTCTTCATCTTTCATGAGGCCGTCAAGTTGTTGGCCACCATTATGTCACTGTCGGTGTATGTCATGGGCACCTTCCTGAGACTTTTCCTTTAGCTTACCGTCAGGCGAGGTGAAGTCATATTGACGTGACCGATATATAATATAAAAAAATATATTTACGTGTGGTTATTCCGTAGACCTGTCGAACATATTCGAGTCGTTTCTGCCGCAACTGCTGACGTACCCCAACCCGATCGACCCGTTGAATGGCGACGCGGCGGCCATGTATCTGCACAAACCCGAGGAATACAAGAAGAAAGTCTCAGGTAAGCATGCTTACTTCTAAAACATACATTTCGCCACTTAATATGGAGGTAGGACATCACGGTATCTCCCGTCCGAACTGAGCAGTCCCGTCTGGGGTAGTACCTCCGCCCTACAGAAGAGCACGGCCATAATAACCATCGTGTTGTGTTCCCGACGGTAAGTAGGGTAGCCAGAGCTCACAATCCCCCTCCCCCCTCATCTCCAACCATCCCCCCAAGCCTCCTAACCCTCCCCCCTCCAGGTTCGGCAGCGCGAGTGGGACGCCCCTGATGTTGGCGTCCATTGGCTACGGTGACCACTTCCCGTCAGGTGGGCCGTATGCTTGTCTGCCACCTAAGTAGTATAAATAAATAAGAATAATAATTCTGCTTCTGCATTGCGTCACAACTTATCCATCAATAAATCAATTGTGGGGCTTGTGGATAACTAAAATTTTAATTTATAATGTTTATTTAAACATTGCTGAGTTTTTAACATTACAGACACCATTATACAATTTTTAATCCTTTGTTTGAAGAAAGCAATGCGCAAATAACAAACTGCTGAATTCCTTTCGATTGCAATCAAACTTTGCTATGTTATTAAATATGCAAAAACATAATCATTCAAAATAAATAAATAAAAGGTATTGCTATGCACACCATGGCATTAGCTATTGTCTAATAACATTAGTATTTAATGTGATTGTAATGAAATTTCAAAATGTATTGGCTTAGTGCCAAGAGCGTAATGGATTTGTTGTCAATGGCTTTTACGTCAACCATGGGTACTGTTGACTTTACTATTTGCGACGCTAGTTGTTGACATGTTTTTCTATTTGTGCGGTTGTTGAATTACTATGGTACTGCGAGTGTGACGACCCTTTTTTTTTCGTGCGGAAATCCTCACGGAGCCCTACCCCGCAGCCAGCGGGGCAGGTTATGTACAGACTCTTACCGACTAAAACCGCACGCGGCCTAGGGTCTTCTGACGCCAGAGTGTAAGGTGGCCCATAGAGCATTTCCCTCGCACCCCGGCTTGACCTGGGCCATCTCCGGATTCAAGATGGCCCCCTCGGGTTTGGGAACCACGGCCGTGTGCTTGTCTGCCCCCTAAGTAGTATAAACAAGCAGTAACTCCCCATTTTATTTACAAAGCTACCTTTATTTTCAGAAAGTCTACTGTCATAAAAACTATAAGTAGTATTTCTATCAAAACTGCCAAATAAGCAAACTGCTAGTACTAAAGGGGTCACGTTCTTAATGTACTGATCAGGGTTCGAACTTGCAACCTCTTGTCCGCCGGTCGCTTCAAATATTATGACCGTTGATGGTTTCTAATCTTTTTTTTTTCAGATTACGTCCGAAGATTCGCAACAGAAGAGGCTCTTTTAGAAAAGGACGCTATAACTGGCATGGGGGGCGCAACGCCCGCGTCCTCGGGCTCCAAACCTTCAAATGGCAACGCCAACAATAGCGATACAGAGAGCTCCATGAGCGAATTCAGTGATGACGAAGCACAAGACATGGAGTTATAACATAAGTTACCACGCATATATACTTGCTCACTCAACACTGCCTTGTGTGTTTAATTTTTAGTCTGTGGTCTAGTTGGTTTGGTTTCAGTGTTGCCAATAAAAAAATAAGGGTAGTTTGATGTGGCCAAGGTGAAAATGAGGCAGATTTCATGGTCGAATTGGCATAGGTAAGTTTTATTTGCAGTTATTATATAGTCATCACATTAATTATATTAAATGAGAGCGAATTTGAATCATTAGAAAAGCACCACTTTTATTGCTATGCCAAACGATATTAGACCACAGAAGAAGAACAAAATAACAATAAAAGCCAGTTATCTGTATTAATACAGTCGTTCGCTGCCTGACATTTTGAAAAAGTTTAAAATATCCATTTCAAAGGACCAGTAACATTGCCAATTTAGAAATAAAAAAGAAATGCTCAGGTGATATTTCACGGCAGCGAACATAATAACGCTTTAAATATATATTAATGAAAAAAATATGTATGGTGGTAATGAAAAAGTAAATGTGTTTAAATTTAGTCGTTGGTGTGTCGGAAAGATTTAATGGTATAAATTAGGATTGTCTATGGCTTGTCTTTGATGTGTCTTTACGCTTAAGATTAGCAGCAATATGTTAGAGAAAAAAGTGTTCACAAAATACAGTAAACGGTAGGGCTTCGGAAAGGAGGGAGGGTAGACGTAACTAGGGAACGTTGCGATGTATAGACTATTTGGAATTTCCTCAAAATTTTATGCTGTTATGAAGTATTTTATTGGGAGATATAGTAATCCCATAAGTTCAGATTTGCTCTAGTTGCGTCTAAAAAGCGTGATGACTGACTGAAATTATTTATGGGCTTTCAGAGTAAATAGTCATTGAGAAATAAAATATAACAAACTTTTTTTGATGCGTAAGGAGAAATTGGAACCTGGTTATGATATAATAATTCGCAATTCTTTTAATGAACCCTTGTAAAATGTTCAAGTTGTTCTCATTTTAAGTCACATGCATAAAACTGGAAAAAGTTTTGTGAGATTTAGTTATTTTCATTGAAATTCAAAAATCATCAGATTTTAGGTAATTTCGGTCAGTCTCATGTTTTGTAGGCTGCGTGGTAGGCGTGAAGATTAGTTACTTCTTAAATGTTACAAAGATAAAAATGTCAGTCCGTTCGTTTAAACTATGAAATTATAATTGGCTTTGAGACTTGTTAGCTTGACTGTAGTTTCTAAATATGCTTTTTTTTTCATTTTAGTCTAATGATAATAATCTATTTTTCAATATATCAGCATCATTTCTGTAATTATACATGTATATGCGCATAGTAAGCATATAATGTAATTGTACTCACAAGCACTATACTTAAACTAAATATTACTCATATAATTAAGACCATTACATGACCATGTTAAATTACATTTTAATCAAATTGTAACATTTCAAATGTAACTAATCAACATGCATGTTAATATAACGAACATTTAATTAGAATTAACTTTAAAAAATATGCTATATTCTTAAAAAATAACTACGAAAAATATCATAGACGAACATTACCTTTTTTTTAATTGAATGAAATGATCGGCTGGCAACACACGTTATGTGAGTGAGCGGGTTAGCATTTTGTAAATAGCCTATCTGTCCCATAGTTTAAATCCAACTTAAAATGAGCCCGATACATCGGACTAGAGTCATCACTTATATCTCATAGGTATTTAATTTTTTTATAATTATGATTTTAGTTGTATTTGAAGCGAGATGTGTCATTGTGTAGTCGATCTCCCTCTGACAAGGCGATTCGGTTAGGCGAATTAATCGGCTCGTATTTTGTTTTTTTTTATGAGCAATATTTGTATGCGATTGTTACTTATTAAACTTTTTTTATATAGCACAATGCAATAATATCTTAGCTTATGACTGCTGAAGACGAAATGCTGTCACACGTATACCGTGGCAAATTATAATCTTCACGAATGAATGAGAGTGTTTTGGAATTGTAAATTGAATAAAAATCTTTTATTAAGAGCAGCTATTTCTTACTCATTCTATTACCTCCTCAAACATTCTTATTACAGAATAATGCATGTTTTAAGTCTTAATAAGTTAGTTAATCACCTCCTAATTTACAATTTCAAACAGTATGAAACAATATTTAAACGTATCTTTTGTATCTCGTGTCGATTAGTTCTGCCCGACCTACATATTTCACTGCTGGCAATAATCATATTATAGAATTCTATTGTCTATAGTCGAGCCAGTGTTACCCCTTCAAAAATTAGCCGTATAACTTGTAACTAAACTGTGATTTTCATTTCTTCCCATGCGTTTTGTTTTCAATGGAAATTTAGTAAAATGTAATGTCAATTCGTCAAAAGAGGTTGAGGATATAATTAAAAACTGTACTTAGTCTAATTGCTGTTTGTTGCTTTTAGATTTATTTGTTGCTATTTTTCTTAGCACAATCATTGTTTTATGCTTTAAACACCGCCGGTTCCTTTCGAATATTTTGTTGACTTAATTTAGAAGCTGATGTTGCCAACATTTCATACTTATAAACCTGTGAAGCAATGTGTCTTGTATGTTAATATGTGATAAATATATAGAAAACTGAGCACATGACATGTGTAGTTATTACTCGTATCTGTCGTGGACTGAATGTCGTTAACGTTATATAATTTTGAGCAATATTGAACACAGACAATATTATATGTGGCGGTGTTTATAAGCTGTTTTTAGATGGGCAGTGTACGCTTTCACCAAATAAATAGCATTTTATTTGTACACTTAAGTTATAGTGTGAGTTATTTGAAAAAGAAAAAACACTAATTCTTTAAATTAATTACTAACATTAGTTTCTCTTTAATTACTCTAAGCTCAATGCTTGTGTTAGGAACGAGTTTAGATTCACGCCGGTAGTAATACTAGATTGTCATTACTCTACCGCCGTATTAAAACGATAGATATTTTTTGTACAAATTATAAGTATTATTTAATGTTATCACTTATCACAGTTGATAAGTTTTTTGTTAATGAAGTTTCATACTATACTCAAATTAATAAGAAATAATTCATAGTTAATTACTTCTGTTTATTCTAATATACAAGCAAGCAATGGACATCCGGGTCTACTTTAACAACTATCTACCTCTTTTAAATTATTCCATTTTGAGTTGGACATCTCTTAGATGCGTTAGTAAGGTCGGTTTTACTGCAAAATTCAGAACTAGGGCACTCGTTATGTTTTGAGAAGAATTTGGCTTGTTATTTGAAGCCAGAATACTTTTTATGGAAGACTTCAAGTAACTCACACTGGGCTTTTTTAAATCAATGACAACAGCTGACCCTACCAAATATCGGGGTTTAGCAAGTTTTGTGATGTTCTTTTTGCTTGTTATAAACCGAATTTCTAATTCTTTTATCAACTTTGCCGCCGCCTAGTTGTATGAACTAATAACAATGATATTGTAAGTTAAAATTATATTCGAATGAATGAGTTTTAGTTAAATATACGCGTTTAACACGAATGACATTGCCAATTAGAAAAATAGTTTCTTAATTGTCTATGACTTGTTTTAATTTTTCTTAAGCATACATATCATTAAATTTTTGTGAGTCGAAACAAAAAGAACATTTCAAAAAAGTAAAATCAAAATACAGATCTCTATTATTTGACACATTGCGAACTGCAAATGTTGCAATCGTCTTACTCGTAAGTCTAGGTTATAATAATATAGAGTTAAAAACAACATGAGGATTATTATTAATGATAGACATTTATCGTATCTTTGAAAACTCAGCCATAATAATATATTATATTTTTGGTAATAAGTAAATAACAAGTAAAATTTTAGTTTTATTTCATGTCAAGTTGGGTTGACGGGATTGTTCTGAATTTTTATTGGTCCACCCAGCTTTTGATCGGTACGAATCATACAGTTAGATGTCGCTGTGGTGTCGATGTGTAGCTTATAATACTTATGAAGAGTTTACGGAAGTTTTTGAATGTCCAAATGTTCATATTGATTAATTGGCCGAACGTATAAAAAAATCATATTGGCGCCAATATTTGACAGATTCAATTGCCCACTTAAAAACTTTCGTCGAGATAACAATGGTGACGTGATAACTTTTTAAATGATTGTTTATTATTTTTTTTAACCTTTGACGGAATTATGGATGATGGGAATCACGTCACAATTGTTCGGTATATGGATATAATTATAATCGAGGTTGCATATATTACCAAAATATGGGCCGCACGCCCATGACACGGAATCATTTATACATGTAACAGAATAAAAGTTTATAATATTTATATTTTTATTTCATTACATGTAATAAACTTACGTTATTTTTAAACTATAACTGTATTTTATTTATCCCTTCATTATTCTGCATAAGTATCAACAATGACTAAGGCCTATGCTCCTATGCTACACTTGACTCTTGACGGCAATACAATTTATTGCACACTGCGCGGGTGGTTTATTCCCAATATTTCAATGGAGGAACTTTTGGGAAATTATTTCCCACTCGTTTCGCATTAGTAACTAGCAAATATATTATGTAATATTTTCGTTACAGGACACCTTTTTGGATAAAGTTGGCATTGGCTTTGAGCCTTTTGGCTCTCACCAAAAGAAAAGGCTCAATAGCCGGATTGTTCATAGTAAAGTTCTATCACGGTATCATGACTAGGGTCAATGAACGAATAAAACAACACAATGATTTATTAACATAACTCTATTAAAAATAAACATTTTAACAACAGGCTTCTATGTACATTGTACAGTACGCCATAATCTATCTACACTCATACAAAGAATGGGCGCGCACTTCCGACATAAATGCCGCTTACACATTCAGATCAAACATGCTATTTGGTCAAGGGCTTTTAAGACAGAAAAATATAACTAAATAAAAATAATGCTATTAACCTTGACATCTCTGTCGCAAGTGTGTGCCCGGTCTAACGCCGTAGCGATGGCAGCGATTATTTGACATAGTAGCTTCTGCTGGGTACCCCATAAATAAAAGGGGGATGTGGTAAATATAAGGGGACGGTCAACGGTTGTGGTTTGAGGTCCAGCATAAGCTTACTCACTCCAAGATACGTTTAAAATTTGCGGTTCAATACGACTCTTATATTAAATATGTCGGGATTAGGTTTCAAAAATAGTTCTTCAGTACTTAGCTCTATGGTTTCTGCAATAAAATCGCCAACTTCGCCATGTTAGCAAGATATAATTTTCTAAAATTATTTATTAGATAATACAAGTAAAATAAATATTACGTTACATGGGAGAACTATATAGTTAGCTTAATTCTACATCTGACAAGGGCGGCCTGTTCATTTAATTCCCAATAACATTTTCGGCGACGTATCTTAAAGTGAGTGATGTTATAAATGCTCTCTGGTGCGTTCAGCAAAACAGCATAATGTTATACATAACAAAAAAATATAATACGTAAACCATACAAAAAAAATATTAATTCAATACAACATGTGTCTGGGTGGGTACAACATACACACACTCAATTGTGATATTCATTAATTATTTAGGAATCAACTATCATAATTCTTTCGTTCTACATTTTGGACTTTCATATACACAATCTAAAAAGCTTAACTTATTTTGAAGATAGAATCCATTTTTACACCATAGACACAATGTTAAAAATACGAAACTCTTTGTTACATTTTTGAGACCAAACCTAGATCGATTATAATCGATCGTAAATAACAACGGTGGATCGCCTGGAATATATAAAAAAAATCACGACTTCATTTTTTCAGCAACAATTGACATACATACATGGTCGCAATAAATTATATATAACGATTATTTGGCTAACTGACGAGATAAAGCAGCCTTCACCAGTGGGTCAAAAACCAATGAAATGTAAGTTATGCACAAAACAAAAATCCTTTAAACCTTGGCGTGTGCTACGAGTTGAGCCTTTCTTTAAATAAGCGCCCCCTCCCTCTTTTCCGGGGGCATGACGGGGACCTTCCCAAACTCGAGGGGGACAATTCTAAACCGGAGATGGCCCGGGTTAAGCAGGGTTGCGAGGAAAATGACACGGTGCTAGAAGACCCTAGACGGCGTGGTTTTTAGTTAGTTCAACTCCGACATAACCTGCGCCGCTAGCCACCTATTGGAGCAAGTCAAGTTGTTTGCCGGTCATAAGATAAAAACAGCGTGCGGCATATGAACTTAAATGCCAAGTTACTTGAATATATCTCTTATAATATTCTTTTTTTTAACGTTTGAAAAAAACATTTATTTTTCGTCAATATGCTTCTTTTATTTAAAAATAGAGAATCTATAAGAGCTATCAATAAAATCTACGACAGGTTTTATCTCACACTGGCCATAATATGCCTGCAGCGTTTAAAATGTTTAGTAAATTATGTATTTCATCACAAACACCATTACCTTTGTTACATGTATTATTATTATTACAGATACAGGCACGTAACTTGGCCAGGTTTGGGTTAAGTTCGCGCATCGTGCACTTTGAGCCAATCAAATGATTCAAAATACGAACGAACGGTACGTTGATTCGCTACAAGACGTCTCTCGGAGACATCTGATTGGTCCGTCACATATGTCCGCGACGGTGCAACCGCGTCTCCCGCGACCCGCTCATACCTCAAAGGGGACCTAAAAACGACCTTTGCGCATATGACGCGTCTGGCCAATTTACGTGCCGGTATCTGTAAAAATATGTATTATTATAAATATAAAAGTCCAAAAACGAGACATCCTAACACCAACAAAGTTAATATGTCGACTAAATTAAAATTACAATATGATATATTCAAGCTAGCAAGTCGATATATCCAACTTTGTCGAAGTTATTTCACATTTACATACATTATATCAATGGCGCATTTACATAACGTCGTCCGGCGACTTCAAAATAGGGTTCACACAGCAGTCTTGACTTTTATCGATCACTCAATACCGACTTCGACTGCGTACTAAGTCGTCAGACGACTAGCGGCGTATATACTGGGGCGTTAAACGACTTCGGCCGCCTATCGAAGTCATCCGGTCGACCTAGCGAATGTTACATGACACACGTTTAAGCTGCAAGCGGTTGCTGACTTGAGGACTGGATAGAATATTTATCCAGCGAAAATATATATTTGAAATTATCAAGATAACATTTTAGAGTTATAAGTAGTCGTTTGCCAGCGGATGAAAAGATACAGGATCAAGGTGGCTAATTTTAGAAGTTTTTAGAAGATACATAATGAACAAATTATGAAGATTACAAAGAAAATGCATAGGATATCAGAGTCATGTCAAATCATGATTACGTGGAATGTTTCCAGTACAATTATTAAATTTTAGTATCTATCTAATAGGCATTTACTATAATGCAAAACAGGCATTTAGGAAAATACACTGTAGGCATTTAAGATTGTGCGCTATACTACACTATAAGCATTTACGATTAAATACTACAGGCATTTAGGATAATACACTGTAGGCATTTAGGATAATGCACAACAGGCATTTAGGATAATACATTGTAGGCATTTAGGATGATGCGCAACAGGCATTTATGATAATACACTGTAGGCATTTAGGATAATGCGCAATATGCCTTTACGATAATACACTATAAGCATTTACGATAATGTATTAAGGAACACGTAAATAATTATCTTGTTATCGTCAATAGTAATGTTATCTTGATAATTATATTTAACATCAAAATTGGAAGATCATTAAAATTGTTTTCTAAAATAGGTAACATACATTTTATAACTTTATCGGTGAGTTAACACTAACAATAGAGTCGAAGTTTAACAAATCACTGGATGCAACGGTACATGGAGAAATATTAAACCGCAGACAATGTCTTCATATTTTAGTGTGTACCTTGTCTAATGGTGTTTTATGAGGCAAGGTCGATTAAGTTCTCAAATGCTCAGCAAGCCATGCTTATTTAGTAGACTATATATTTTAGGTAATATTAAATTGTTTAAAAATTGAAATAAAACTATTAATAAGGGATTTTATCGCGATTTATTTGGTTTTATTTTATTATTTACACTGTATACATTCCGGGTGCATTTTAGCAGCCATGGTTACAGGGAGACCAAAGATGATGGTTGTCTCAAAGTTTGAAGTGTAAGTTATTTCAAAGTACCTAAACTATGCTGAATTGTTGGTATTATTATTTATGTAGCTTAAGCCGCGTTTACACGTTATGACAATTCTATATGAGCAAGTCTGTATTAGCGTACTCGGTCCGTGCATACTGAGGCCACGTTCACACGGCGACCATTCGATTCGATGTTTTCACGTATACGGTTTTACCGTATACGATGCAATTGTTCACACGGCAACCATTCGATTCGATTTTCGCCGATCCTCGAATGGGCGAGTCGTGTGAACGAGACCACATGAACACAAGCGCCACTGCGTGTCGTATTCGATAAAATCGTTTCGAGACGCGGCGTTCCAGTGACAACTTCGCACGGTATACGTTAAAATATATTTCTCGAACACGGGATTTTCCCGTATGAACGCCGTGTGAACAATTTTTAAGTTTTCATAATATATTCTGTTGTCACTACTCTATTCGATAAAATCTCGTATACGGTATACGGGAAAATAATCGCCGTGTGAACGTGGCCTTACACATACATACATACATACATACATAGTCTTAACGTGTAAACGTGGCAACTTGCGATATTATCAAACTTCTTAAAATGACTTTTAAATTCTGTAACAGTATTTTAAATAGGTGTAATTTACTTGCAAACACCAAATCCGTTATTAACCTATATTGAAATCTGAAACGTTTCATCATTGCCTCATACAAACAGGTCCGATCTGGCTACTATTGTCCCCAGTCTATCTCCAAGAAATACTCTTTCAATGCAGAGGTCATTTATAGTCACTTTTAGACAAACACTAGCTTGAGCACATCACACACAGTCCTCACCCCGGGGGTGATTAGCCGATGATGAGACCGCAGCCGAACTTGAACTGCTGTTTTGCCTGGTTGGCCATGCCTGATAGAGCGAATGTGAAGGGTAGCGGCTGAAGTTTCTTTTCGAGGACGGCACCTATGTTCCAATTTGAATCTACCATACCTGGAAATAAAATACAATATCACTTACTAATAGGCAAAAAATTGGAAGCTTTTATGAGTTTACTAGCTGTTGCCCGTGGCTCCGCATGAAATACGGGTCCCGTTTCCGCAACGCACAGGAATCTATTCCCGGGATAAAAAGTAGTTTACGTTCTATTCTCAGACCTAATGTCCCAGGCACCGTCACGGTGTTCCTCTGTGTACCACGACGATATGGACCCAGCGATCGCACGGAGTTTAACAGAGGTAGGAGAAGACGGTATCTCTCGTCCGAAATGAGCTGTCCGACTGGGGTAGTACCTCCGCCCTACAGAACACCGCGGCCATAATAACTATCGTGTTGTGTTCCGGTAAGCAGGGTAGCCAGAATTCACTGTATCCCTCCTCCCCCCACCCCTTCCTAGCCTCCCCGCTCCTTCCCAGCCCGCCCCCCTTTCCTTCAGGGTAGGCAGCGCGTGTGCGGCATCCTTAGTGTTGCATACGTTCATAGGCCACGGTGACCGCTTCCCATCAGGTGGGCCGTGTGCTTGTCTGCCACATATGTAGTATAAAAAAAAACGGAGAATCCATGGAATGCTGAGAATCGGATCTTTCTAAACACATAAAATTTCATAAGGATTTGTTGAACCGCTTCAGATACTGAAATACTGTAATGCCTAGAGCTAATATTAAAAAAAAAAACTCACCTCTAAAGACTAGATCTGCCTTTGGTATGTTGACTTGATAGCCAATAGTGCCTGTGGACTCCATCCCTCGGAAGGACGTGTCCATTTCTGCGACAACCTGCAATTTCACAAACAAATACTTAAAAACTGGAGAAAGTTTACAGCCAGAGGTATCAGTTCACCAGGCTTGAATAAAAGTAATATCTACCTGTAGCTGTTCGCTGCACTGCTTGAAGTAGCACAGGTGGAAGTTGGCAGAGCTGAGTGTCGCTGACACTTCCGACTCTGCAATTATTCAGGGATATTATTAAAAGTTGTGAAAGAACAGTGTATAGTGTGAAATACATGTTGGTGGCTGGCGGAATTTTTTTTTTTTTTTTTATGTCGGTCACGTCAATATGACTTCACCTCGCCTGATGGTAAGCTGAGGCAAAGTCTCTAGAATGGGAATAGAGTAACCTTACGATCTAAAAGTCCTGGGTTCGATTTCCGGAAATGACATTGCCGCCGTAAATCCACTGATTGATTACTGATCATTTCTATTTAGGGCTGGCGGAATCACAGTAACCTTACGATCTAGAGGTCCTGAGTTCGAATTCTGACCATTAAACTGCCGATGTGAACCCACTCATTGGTCACTCTAGTCATAATTTCTGTTAGGTAGGTACTCTTAAAAAATCATATGAACTGTTGCCTAATTTTCGAGATTATAACATAAATAAATAAATAAATACTCTACGACATTTTACACATCGCTCCCTAGACCCAAAGTGAGCTTAGTTTCACTAGCTTGTGTTATGGGTTCTAGAATGCTGATAAACATACTTATACAGGGTGAATTTTTCAAAAGGGATTGGATGGCCAAATCCGAAACTATAAGGAATAGCGAAAAATGGTCAAAGGAGTCACGAGCCCGATTTTGAGGAAACTTAAAACCTCATCATTACATTTTTGAAAAATCAATAAACCTAGCTGAGAATCGAACCCGTTGATTTTGAAAAAAAAAACACACCCTTTATTATTACACCATACGATAGTGTCGCTGTTAAGGATCAAATTCTGCGAAGTAATGATATACGGCAAATTTAAGGAAATTATGGAATTTAATAAAATTCATATTTCATCTACCTATTTGTTTCGTTCGAAATCCCAGAAAAGATCGTAACTATTCCGTGTTTTAAATTATACTCAGAATGATTATGATGATTGATGTTTTTTAAATAAGATGGAGCTCCAGCCCATAATAGCTAATAAAAGGGATTTGGATTCAGCAGTTTGACGACAATTTTATTGCAACGCATGGTCCTGTGCCTTGATCTTACTCCCTTAGATCACTTTCTCTGGGGCTATGTCAAAAACTAAATTTATAAAGACACATTTGATGACTTGAAACGTTCTTTGGAGAATATTCGAAACGGAATCAATAAGATTGTAATATTGAATGCAGTACGATCCTTGAAGTCTCAAATCCAGCTATGTATTGAAAACAATGGTCTAAATTTTGAACAATTAATCAGTTAATGTAAGAAAAATAAAATGTATTTTGTTAAAGATGAGCTCTTTCCTTTAGTTTGCGGTATGTCATTACTTCCCAGAATATGATCCTTAATAGCAACACTATCGTATGGTGTAATAATATAGGATGTGTTTTTTTTTTCAAAATCAACAGGTTCGATTCCTAGCTAGGATTATTGTTTTTTCAAAAATCTAATGATGAGGTTTTAAGTTTCATCAAAATCGGGCTCGTGACTCCTTTGAGCACTTTTTGCTATTCCTTATAGTTTCGGATTTGGCCATCCAATCCCTTTTGAAAAATTCACCCTGTATACTTTTTTTTTGTAAATATGTAGGTACATACTTATTATTATAGATTAGATAAATTCTTTACTTTTACTTCAAAGAATTTTAGGAACAAACTAGACAAGTATTAGATTATTATAATATGGTGTAGTCTTACCGTCCATGGTGTATCTAGCGGCGGCGGAGGTGATGGCGATCTCGCCGCCCATGACCCTGGAGCCCGACTGGTACACCAGTTCCGTGCCTAGCGCCAACCGCTTCGTTACCGACTGGAAAAGAAAACTTAATATAGACACAGTCAACGAAATGTTTATTAAACAATTTACCCATCATTGTATTTGGTTGTTTATGAGGCTCTCATCTTGGAGTCTGGGGTCCCACTTACTTCATCTCCTCCATAAAATTCAGATTAAATAGGAACAATTGTCTTCTGCCTACTCAACCCCGATAGGATAGTCAATCAGCAGATTTAACTAATCGCATGTTTGGTTTCTGAAGATTTTGGTGGGGCTCCAAAACACCCATACACAACATGCCTTTCATAAAAAGAACAACATATTGATCCTACCTGTAAGTAATGTCCAACAAAGACTGAAGACTTCTCACTGAAGTCGGGCTTGCCCACAGCGAGCGCTAGCGTGTAGTCTGAGCCTTTGTACTCCATCGTACCCTGGGTCGCTGTCAGCTTGCATTCTTGAACCTGCAGCCACATAAATGGATGTTTAGCAAATAAATGACAACAAAACAGTCTTTATCGGAAATCAGAATACAACAATATTCTATAAAAACTTTAAATATTGCCCTGTTGAAACAAAATGAAAGTTTACAATACAATGCTGCCTAACCCACAACTAAAAAGAAGGGGCTTATGTACATTTTATAAAAATAAAAAATATACGCTCTTGGTTCAATCCGAGAATAGAATCTGGTAGACTTGTACACGGTGCTGTATGACCATGTACACTATATTATATTGTTTCTAATTAGATTTGTGAATTTACAATAAAAACTCTAATTTTAGTTGTCCTCAGAAAGTTTTAACATTAGTTTTATAAATATTATAAATATGTTTTATAAAACTAGAAATGACAGTACCTGGGCAGCACCCTTCAGTCTGATCTCCGGTGTGAGCTGATGTATCAAACTAAAGTTGACATTCCCTGCTGGGTCTACGTCTCCCAGGATGACAGGGAAAGCTTCTGTGGGCGAGATCTGCTTGGTGCCGATGTATGTAGCTCCGAGCTTGTAGCCGTTCTGAGCCGAACTCATTGTTAGTGTGTGGGACATCTGAAAATTATTTATGATATTTTTGTTACGTCTATAAATCAGTCACTTACTTATTGACAGCTTTTAATTTGGTAATAGGAGTTGATGTTAACAATTAAATGTAAGTTATTGAAATCATACCTGAAAATGATTGGAGAGACCCCTGTTAACCATAAGTTTACCACCTTCAAAATTAACTGGCATGACATCTGAAAATGTTAAATTATGAAGTTATTTATATAGATATAGTAGGTAGGTATATAATATTATTATTGTCTGTCAGACAATAAAGGAAGTTTGAATTTTTTATTCTATGTAGGTGGCAACCTACATAGGATAAAAAAATCAAAACTTCAATATGTAAAAAACTTAATTTAAAGAAAAATCATATTAACCTATCTATTTCTTTTTTTTATTACATCAGCTTATACACTAACTTATAGACCCTTAACATATTTTAGTTCTTAGTAGATTAAAATAATAAAAAGCACCAGTAATAATAATTACAAATATAATATAAAAAGGTGGCTGGGACACGCAATGTGCTAACAAAGGATTGGGTGCTATGGCGTACATTGGGAGAGGCCTATGTCCAGCAGTGGACTGCAATAGGTTAATTGATAGTATAATATAATTGTTTATAAATTCTATTTGAATATATAGGTCATAATAATATAATAATATGCTTAATTTAAATACAATGCATGTTCTACTAAAGGACTCATTTTAATTTGTATTGGACTTGTATCTTGCACAATGAATTTTAGCATTGCCTTCTTGCAACATTACCTGCTGTTAATGATGCAAAGGAATTCTATGGCTTATGTAAATATTATCTGTTATTAGGTAGGGTTATTTTATTTATTTAGTTTTTTAAAAACTTTTAAAAACATTTTTTCTAATAAGTGCATAACCAGACATATTACCTAAATGGTACCATGATTGAAATCAAGACGGTTTGTACAATCTTTATAAAGATATTATCTTATCATAATACAAATATCTATAGTAGATTGAAAGGCATCAATGAACGGGTTGCAACACCAAGTATATTTTATACTTTTAATGTATGAATACATAATTATAACAGTCATTGTAATGTGTGAAACGTATTTCTGAAGGTTTCAAATTGAAGGTCTGTATATTATTCCAGTAATTTATCTATATTACATCACCAGATAACCCAACTTTTTGGTCGGCACTAATTTATATTTGGCGCGGTTTTCTGAATGAATATCCAATTACGACATATTTTTGCTGACCTAATTGAAGTTTTAATCACATCTAATATTCGTGAAAACAGGTAAAACGCGTGTTTCAAGTACCTTTTGACTTTTTATGTATCTCATCCAATGTTCCGGGATTTTCACGTTTCTCCTCAGATTCTGTGCTCTTTAAATCGGTGCTTATGAGTCCTGAGTTGTGTACACGGTATCTGCTCGCTATAGCACCCATTTTAGCGTTCTATTTGCAATACTTTCTCTAAATTCAACAGAAATCGATGAACATGTGCAGTGAAACACAATTCTGTCGAATAAAAGACAATCGCAGCAGTATGAAGTTGACAGCAGATTGCACCAACATAACGAAGATTTTACCATAGACCGCATTATTTGAAATATAATTAAAATCCATTTTGTAATTTTGTAAAAAAAATATTTTATCATGGAAAAGAAAATTTAAATCATAGTCCATGCACGGCAAGAGATTTATGTTTTTAAGAGAAGAACAATTATTATGTAGGTAGGTGTGATTTCAGTAAACAAAGAGAAAATTTGGTGATGATTATATATTATATATTATATTATATATTATATATTATAATTATTATATATTATATATTATAAATTACTATAAATGAAATGAGAATATCTTCTCAACATTATATATTTATTATATATTCTGTGGGTTATTATATTCTCAACCTTCTTTCTCAGTTAACTTAACCCTACAAATAAAAACCTTAATCTTTAACCCATGTTTAACCCAATGAAGGGCATGAAGATTTTATAATTTATACAGTAAGTTATAGTAAAAAGAAAACAATTTTATGAGGGCAAGGTTGGGGACATTTTTTTATCTTCAAAATATCTGAAACATAAGGAAATAGAAAGAAAAAGTGGAACAAAATTAGACAGAATTTTACTATAAAAATGTTAGTTACTTGTATTATGTCTGTGGTCAGTCTATTTCGCTGTTATGTTATAGTCTGTTTTCAGGGGTTTTGTTCATGGTTTTGTTCGTTCGTTCGTTAATTTTGTTATCTGTTATTGTTATCTGTCATGTCATCTGTCATAGCGTTGTGGTATATTTTTGTCAAGTTCACACAAATACGAGTGTTATTCTGATTATTTATTCCAAAAAATAAAAAAAAACATATTTAAAAGCTTGTGTGCAGCTGTTGTTTTATAAAGTATTAAATCAAGAAGGTGGAAGAACAATTTGACAGTGAAAGTATCAACTCAATTTATCTAAAACTCCTGTCACAAAATGCCTAAAGTTGTTTCGCGAAGTATAGTTTGCTCAGACACAAAAGACCAGGAAGAATATAATGAGACGAAACCTCTTCATATCTACTACTGTATCTGCGGTCAAATGTCGCTTATTCTAGATTGTACCATCGATCGTCTACCTCTAAGACCGACCGATGGCGCTCGGGTCATAGATGGTTCGAAACACGCTCACAAGATTACTTCAGATCCTGATGAGACTGTCTACTTGAAAAGAGATAAAGGTATCGAAAAGCAGTACAGGTTGAAGTGTAAAAAGTGTGCTATACCAATTTACTACAAACATGACCAAGAAAATAATATAGTTTTTATAATGCGAGGCGCGTTAGTACAGACTGCAGGCGAAGGTGGAGTCACAGATATCTATAAGCAGGTAGCATTAACACAACCAAAGAAGATTATGGTGACGAAACACACAAAGAATATGGGCAAGTTCAGTTCCGTTACGGTTTCTACAATTGATGAGGAAGAGGATGAAATTGAGGCTCGGGAAGTTGCAGACAGTTATGCCAATAATGCTAGGATCATTGAGAAGCAGTTGGAGCGGAAAGGAATGAATAAGAGGCAAGCGGAAACCCCTGCGCAGACAACGGAAAAGAGAGTTAGAGGCACTTTGATAGATAAATAAATATATTTTAATAATGTTTTTGTGTTATTATTTGTTTCCCACTATGTATGGCATCTAGCTTGGCAAGGTTTTGGAGTAGTGGAGCCCACACTAATTCTTAATTCTTTATTGTACACTCAGAAAACAACTATTAACATTACAAAATATAATTTAATATACAAAGGCGAGCTTAACTCAATATTGAGTTTTCTCTCAGCAAACCTTCCCACTACTCCAAAATCTTGCCAAGTTAGATGCCGTGCACTATACGCCGTAATCGCGATCAGCTTTAACTCCTCACTTTCACAAGCCTAATCAGTCGACAGTAGGGTATCCTGTAAGTAACTATGTCAAGTCTCGTGCTCTTGCCTAGGGTTCTGTTATTTTTTGTCGAAAACCTTCATCGCAGATTGGTATTTCGACTGATGACTACCTTGGTAATTTGTGCACCATTACCTACATAGGATGTATACCTACCTACCTACCTTCATAAAACTATTTCCATGTATTCACTGCTAGGATGGAAAACTATCGGACGCGGACCTGGACATGGCCGGAATATCCCATACCCTTTCCCAAAGGAGAAATGGATGAAATGGTAGATCAATCGCCCGGTCGTTGGCGTCCCTTTATAGTCAGATTAAGGTTTGAAAATCTAACTAGCAAAACTTAGATTTACGAAGAAATAGAAAGCTAGGTATATAGGTACTTAACACGTAGGTATTTTACAGTAAAAATTGTTAGTGCGCAAATCCTATTACACCATGTTAATATAAAGTAAAACGAAAACCGTTATTTCGTGAGAAACAAATGTGGCACCATTCCTCGCCAGAGGAAATGCTAATACCTATTTGCTATTTCTGGTTTGTAGCACAAGAAATTGTGTGAGGATTTTGTAAAATCATTTTCTGTGAGCAACTTGTGGGAACTTTTTGCTTTGGAGTTTTATCGCCACTTACCTACACAGAACGAATCTATCCATCTATCTATAGGTAGATAGGTACTATTAAATAATTGTAAAGTTGTGTGGCCTCATCGTAAAAAACTAGGTTTATGTTATGGGCGATTCTGAACACCAATTTTATTTTTGAAATTCTTGTCTGTTTGACCGTTTGTGCGCGATGGACGCAAAAACTACTGAACGGATTTTGATGCGGTTTTTTTGTTGGAAAACTCTTGGTCAGACTTAATACCTACATAATGGCATAGGCATATTTCATAAAAATCGGTTGAGTAAAACCGATGATATACTTAGACAAAAAACGTGAAACGCCCGTGTGAAACATCCATGCGGGCGGAGCCGCTGGCGTAGGCTAGTATTTGTATAAATTACATAGTAAGTACCTAGTATTTTTGTGAGAGCGACTAGACTAGAGAGGCCAGATATTGTCAAAATATATAAGTAGGAATAGGAATACCTACCTTAATGGGGAAATTGTCTGGCAGTGCAAATTCGGAATCAAACCCGCAACCGCTGACTTAGCAGATTACCTATACGATAATCATTATTAAGAATTTTATATCGTAATGATTATCACGCCAGCTGCCAACTTGACCAACTTCTTCTTAACTGAATGCCCGGAATTGATGCTAACTACTTTCATTGTTTAAATTACCCTTAACTTACCTAAAATTTTCAATTAAACTTCGTAGTGAATTTGCCGTGTTAAGAAAGTATCAACTACCAACAGAAGTACTTAGGTACGTATACCTAGATAATTATTAGATTTATAAGCAACTAGCTGTTGCCGCGGCTCCGCCCGCGTGGAATTTGAAATTTTTTCCTGAATTTTCTTTGCTATAAACCTCACGGAGCCCGAGACCTTTCCAACGAATGCAAAACCGTGGAAATCGGTTCGTGCGTTCTTGAGTTATAGCGTCAGGAAGGAAAACCCGACTTATTTTTATATAGTAGATTACCATCACTCGATTTTCCAATTGTACCTACCTACCTAATGATAGGATGACAAATTGTAAATATCAACATGTTTTTGCGGCGTAGGTATTGTGTATGAATAGGTATCTCATCTAAATTGTAACGAATTCCGTGTAAATAAAATTATCATTCATCAATCATTTATTCATGGTTACAATGACCGTTTATGTAGCGCCAATTTTGTAACTGAACTTCAAAAAGATGCAACAAGAAATCTTCTCAGTTACTGAAAAAAAACCACAAAACAAACTACATCATTTTTCTTACAACAGCTTAAAACCGTTGTTAAAAGAGTCCATTGAAACGTAATAATCGTTTTTCATTTTTGTCGAAAGAGCCACGCCTTGCTTGTACATTGGTTTGCAACTGAAATTATAATCCCATTACAGCCAATATCCAACTGCAATGCAAGCAACAAGAAACCTGATCGCTTTACAATGGATGTGTGGATTCTCAGAACAAAAGCTTTTTTGCTCAGCCCTCTCAGTTACGTCCAAATCCTAACTTTCAATTTAAATGTAAATGTCGACTTCATAAAACTGTCATCAGTGAGTTCACAGTCAGTATCCGACGCCACGGAACGCCGGGAGGTCGAGGAGGGATGACCGGCGAGAGGGGCGAAAGGGGCGGAGTACCTTCTCAACGCCAATTCCCTCGGAATATAAAACAATTTGTTCGGAGCACAAAAGGGCTCGGCGAGTGGACTTCTGTTCACTATATACTTGAATTTACATAATAACATCTCGAGAAGTAAAGTTTATATAAAATGCTGAACTGTTTTAGACAAACGTTCAATTGGATTGTTTATATAAGTGCTAAGGGACGGTTTAGCATGGACGGTGAGCGAGCGTTATGGTTATGATCAAGGAGCGCTGGAAGGGTACTCCAAATATATTAATGTTTACCTAGCTGTTGCCAGCGGCTTCGCCTGCGTGAAATTCTGTTGCCGTTCCCATGGGAATCTATTCCATGCTCCCGTTCCCACTTCCCATGGGAATTTATTCCTGGGATAAAAATTCTATGTATTACTCTAGATTATAATCTTTTCTGATACAAATATCAGCCAGATCCATTCAGCCGTTTAAGTTCGTCTGGATTCGGACTCGACACCTCGGGGAAAAACCCTGTCCTTATCCATTCAGCTATCATGGAAAATATCAAAGTTCAGCCGTTTCGCAGTTACACTGAACTGAATGAACCGGCCCTGAGTTGGGAAAAGGCTCGAAGGAAGATGAAATACACATCATCATCATCATCATCTCAGCCGAAAGACGTTCACTGCTGGACAAAGGCCTCCCCCAATGATCTCCACGACGACCGGTTCTGCGCTTTTCGCATCAAGCGGTTTCCCGCGACCTTTACCAGGTCGTTGGTCCACTTTGTCGGAGGCCTGCCCACACCACGTCTTCCGGTTCGGTCGTAGAGCCGACGGCCGATGGGGCAAAAAGGTTCTCGAGTGGCGACCACGATGAAATACACGTTAGGGCTAAATCCACTTAAGCATACACAAAAATTACTTCAGCTGTACTAAAAATCACAATGGCGGCCGATTTACTCAGCATCATTTAAATTCCAGTGGTTTTATCGAAGATCCCCTGGGATCAGAGTAGCGAAGAGCGCAGCTCAATTTATTTAAAACGATATAGACGCCCCCTTACCGACAACGGCATGCACTTTTCTGTCTTTCATTCTTCGACTTGACCTTACTCAAGAAATTAATGATTGGATTTTACTTTTAATTAAATTATAACGTTTTGATACAGTTACCTACAATAAAAGTAAGTAGGCTAGCCAGAGTTCACTGTACCCCTCCTCACTCACCCCTTCTTAGCCTTCCCCCCTACCCTTCAGTGTATGCAGCGCGTGTATTACCCCGTGTTGTACCCTTATTGTTGCACACGTTCATAGACCACGGTGACTGCTTCCCATCAGGTGGGCCGAGTGCTTGTTTGCCACCTACGTACATAGTATAAAAAATCTAAAGAATACAAATAAATACAACAATGGCATTCGACGAGGAGCTCGTGGCTAAGTGGTGACTGAGTACGCACAGAATAAAGAAAAATCCTTATACGTCAAAATGTCTTCACCTCGCCTGATGGTAAGCCAAAATTACAAAAGTTAACACATTGCAAGTTTAAGCAATAATAGCCAGTCAGTCTCAGGAAAGGTCACCATTCTTATTAGATCGAGACCCCTCCGTCCGTACCCAGGAAAGTACGTAAAGCCATCGGTCTCGGTTGCCATATGAACATCTATGGCAGTCGTTACGGGTAGTTGGAGCCCTAAAAAGTCCGACAACTGGTCTAACTACAGAACTTCGATATCTCCAGTAGGTTGTGAGGGTCAAACATGCGTAAGATTTAAGTTTGACCAAGATCTTCCAAACAAAAATAAACGCATCAAATCCATCCTGTAGTTTTTGCGCCCATCGCGAACAATTAGAAAAACAGATAAATAAATAAATACATAAGAATTAAAAAAAATATTTTGTGTACTTACAGATTTGTGGCGATACCACATATATCCAGCGCCATCTAGTGACAACACGACGAACTACTTCGATACTACAAATACGTCACTACGATCCTGAATCGCGAAAGTGAAGTTCGCGCGCTGGTATAGCATATACAGGGTCTCCCGTAATGAATGGATAAACCGTAAACTGGAGTTGCTCCGGATGTGAGGCTATAAGAAAATCATATCATTTTGCTAGGGTTGTCAACCATATGGTAATGGCATAGACTTTTATACTTTTTTAGTAATTTCTCTACTTTTTTTATTAATTCCGTAGCCATTTCTTCAAATTTAAGTATTTTCGTGATTTTTTTTTGTATTATACTCTTAAAGACGTGTATCATTCACTTTTAATATGATTTTAGGTGTCCTTAACGTTGAACGTTAATAAAATAGTCATTTTAAGAGAATTTTTTAATTTTTTTTTCTTAACATCAACTTTTAATTATCTACTGTGAAAAAAAAAAGTACGGCGCTATAGCTGCCCATGACCTTAATAAATTGTCTAGTATGTATAGTTTCTAAAAAGGTATAACAATGTGTACTTTTAAAGCAACATTATGTTACTAGGAGCAAGAACGTTTATCAAGGTCAAAATTTAGATTTTTCAAGTAATGTTAAAAATAGTTGTAAAACGCGTCTTAATGATTTTATTCTATCAAGATACTTTACAAAAAAACTAACAGGCCACTAACTAGGATATTCAGAATGAAACCAAGTTGTTTAAAAGAAAAAGAATTTAATGAAAAACTTAAACTAAATGTTCAAAATGTCTTCCGCCGGCAGCAATGCATGCTCGGCAACGCCTAATAAAAGATCTTTTAATCCGACGCGCATAACCAGCTTCTTCAATTTTACGAGCTGCTACTTGAATGCGCGTACGCAATTCTTCCACAGAACTTATTGCGCTTCGCTGTAAACCTTCTCCTTAATACAGCCCCAGTAAAAACAATCCAAAGGGTTTAGGTCTGGCGAGCGTGGAGGCCATAAAATTGGGCCCAGCCGTTGAGGTCGTTGAGGTCGTCCTCCGCTTGTCCCGCCTATGCCACTTCCAGGAAATCGTCCTTCCATAAATGCATTATGTACTCTGATGAAAACACGGTAATCAGGGTGTCGCGCATTTGGATATCTTTCGCTATAAACACTAGCAGCTCTATTGGCGTTGCCATTACATTCGCCGTAAATGAAATGCATGTTTGCGTATTCGGCGGGCGTGTATTGTTGAGGCATAATTACACAAATTTCACAAAAACTTTTTCAAACAACAAGTCCAATCGATAGCAGAAAACGAAGTCCGTAAATGTTTGCAAAGTTGTCAGTATCACCACGTTAACAAGTCCAAATCACAAGGCAAATCAAAGTCCGATATTAGAAAGCAGTAACAAATTGACGAAACTAATGAAAACAAAAAAAACTGGAGGAACTAAATTCTTTTTTTTTTATACAACTTGGTTTCATTCTAAATATCCTAGTTAGTGGCCTGTTAGTTTTTTTGTATAGTATCTTGATAGAATAAAATCATTAAGACGAGATTTATAACTATTTTTAACATTACTTGAAAAATCTAAATTTTGACCTTGATAAACGTTCTTGATCCTAGTAACATAATGTTGCTTTAAAAGTACACATTGTTATACCTTTTTAGAAACTATACATACTAGACAATTTATTAAGATCATGGGCAGCTATAGCGCCGTACTTTTTTTTTTCACAGTAGATGAATAAAAGTTGATGTTAAGAAAAAAAAATTAAAAAATTCTCTTAAAATGACTATTTTATTAACGTTTAACGTTAAGGACACCTAAAATCATATTAAAAGTGAATGATACACGTCTTTAAGAGTATAATACAAAAAAAAATTCACGAAAATACTTAAATTTGAAGAAATGGCTACGGAATTAATAAAAAAAGTAGAGAAATTACTAAAAAAGTATAAAAGTCTATGCCATTACCATATGGTTGACAACCCTAGCAAAATGATATGATTTTCTTATAGCCTCACATCCGGAGCAACTCCAGTTTACGGTTTATCCATTCATTACGGGAGACCCTGTTATACAAGATCCCAACGATAACCGTTGGGCCGCAGCCCGCCAGGCGTGATCACCTTGCCTGGTCGGAGGATCCTCCCTTTTGTGTTGGAGGGACGTCACATCCACAGATTTTTTAAACAAAATCTTCAATGTACCTACAGACAAAGCTACTTTAAAATATTAATATTAGTAAAGATAGAAGAATACTTATATTTTTTTAAGGTTCATTCCCTGAACCTTTTTCCCAACCCAGTTGGGAAAAAGCTTGCCAGTCTAACTGTGATGCGGCTGAACTTCGATATTTTCCGTGGAGCGACTGCCATCTGACCTCCACAACCAATGGTCGATATCGAAGTTCCAAGTTAGACTAGTTGGACTTTTGTGGGCTCCAACTACCCGTAATGACTGCCATATGTTTGTATGGCAACCGGGACCGACGGCTTAATGTGCTCTCCGAGGCACTAATAAACCTGTGATAAATACACACATAACTTCGAAAAGCATAGAAAATTCATTGGTGTGTGCCATGGTGAACCTGGGATCGAACCCGAGACCTTGTCTCAGCAGTCCATTACCCAAACCACTAGGCTACCGCGGTATCATTTTTTTTAAGGTTATGATTTTAAAAATGAAAACCTGCGCGTGTCGTGCGATACCTCCAGCAGCACACGAATTCGCGCACGGTTGGTGTAACTTTTTATTGGCAAAGTTTAGCCGAGCAAGGCGTCCGGCGTCTAAACTAAAAAGAGATGCGTTGATGAACTTTTTTAATCAACGTCGTTTACGAAAGCGGATGAAACTCAACCGCACGGGATATTGCGCCGAGACGAGCATCAGCTTGCAGTGTGTACCTGTCTTAAGTTTGTCTGAATACATCTTTAACCTCGCCTTATATTGTTTGTGTTAGTTTGTCTTTGTGAGTAGTTTTTAAGCATTTTTAGGGTTCCGTATTCAGAGGGTATCGACGCAGAAAGAGGCAGCGGCAGCTCAATGCGCTCGCACTCTGCAACAGAGTGCCTGAACCGCTTGCTCTTGAAGATCTTGATGAAGACCATTATACGTAACCTTCTTCATCCTAGCGTTAATTCCCAGTCGCATCCAAAGCTTTCAACTCGGAGTCTGGTGTCTGCTTTACCAGTCTTAACTGCGGATTTAGTTGGACCTCGATATTTTCCATGAAGCGACTGCCACCTGACCTTCACAATCCAATAGTGACATTAAACGATATCATACCAGTATACCTAACCGTTTGACAATAAAATCTATAAATAGACCTTGTATTTATTAGCCGCTTTAGCTACATAAAAGGTAATTCTAGAACCTTCTCTTCAGAAGTTCCAGTTATAATATGTCTGTTATCATTATTAGAACAGCAGCATGAGGTTCGCTAATGACTTTTATAAATAATAAACTTCATCGCGGGTACATTTCTGGGTCGGTAACGATCCGCCTCGTCACTCCAACACTTTATCTTTTACGATCTGAATTATAATTCAAAATGTCGCCAACTTTTTGCGAGATAATAAAATGTTACGTGTCGGCCCGAGTCGGGAACTGGGAGCCACTAAATGTTAAGTGTTCTGTACTTATAATCATCATCCGAATGTTAGTCCCGGTTGCATATATTTTACTAGCTGTCCTGTGTGACTTCGCCCGCGATACAAAAAAGAAAAACAACTTATTGCACAACAGCAGGCTAGTTTATCATACATTATTTATACACTATTTGTTAGATTTAACACATAAATACAGACTCATAACATCGATACCGGAAATTTCAATTGTCGTAAAGGACAAAACACGACTTTTCAGGAGAGCCAAAAAACGAAAAAAAATTTTTTCTTTTCCTTATAACTTTTTTAAAGAAAGTGCTATATTCATGATGTCAAAGGAGACCCTAACTATTTTTTTGTGTTCTATCCGTTGCAATTAAGAAAATTAACCAAACTTAATAATTAACGAAAATAAGTGTCCGTTACGACCCATAAAATTTGAACTGAAGTACTTTACAGCCACGAAAAATTGGTTGTGATAAAATTAGATATGTAGTAAAGAACTAATCTTGATCATCAATGGGTCGTACGAGTCAATTAAATCGGAGACTAAGGGGGTACAAGGAACAAAAGAAGCTAAAGATCTAGTTAAGAAATAGAAAACTAAGTCACATAAAAGGCATTTTTAATACTTTGTATTTTTTAATCAAAAAATTCAGTCAAAAAGTTACAAAAATCTAACATTTTTGTAACTTGACGGCCTTATCAAATGCTTTTTCACGCCCCGCTTGAAGGACCCGGGACTGTAGGAGTAAGGAAACACGTGGGCTGGTAAAGAATTCCAGATCTTTATGGTGCGGCAAAAAGAAAGAGGCACCGAAACGCTTAGTTCTTGATGGAATTGTTTGCACGGTATGAGGGTGATATCTCAGCCTTGCACGTGTTGTTCTGTATAGGAAAGGAGAGGGTGAAACTGGTTGGTGGAGCTCATCGGAACACTCATCACTCATCATCACCATGGCAGAGGTTGTAAAAAACTGCCAAAGAGGCTATGTCTCGCCGTAATTGTAACGGTTTGAGAGCTTTGGTAACTTCAGGACTCCCAATAATACGGCCTGCATGTCACTTCAACCTGTCAAGAGCATCTAGGAGGTACTGTGCAGAGCCATCCCAGAGATGAGAACAATATTCCACACCGGAACGGATTTGTGTCTTGTGTAGACACCGCTGCTCCGGCGTGAAAAACCACCTCACCTTGTTCAGGACTCCCGAGTTTCCGAGAGGCCGTTTTGATGATGCTCTCGATGTAGTTTTCATTATTCAGTTTGCAGCGAACATCCATGCCGAGTATCTCTTGGTTATCCTGAAGTGGCAGTGGAGTGTTCCGAAGAGTAGGGAGGGGAAGGAAAGGAGATAGTTTTGCTGCAAACGCACAAGCTTGCGTCTTCTTGGCATTAAACTCGACGAGGTTCTCAGAGCCCCATTGCGAAATGTGATTCAGGTCCCGATCAAGCTCAGTGACAAGAAGCTGTCTTTTTTCCCCTACGTCAGCCTGCTTGTCCGCAGGGTGATCGTGATATCGTCCGTGTAAGGTGCTATCATCTGCATAGCAATGAATGCTGCCTACTGACAGCATGTCATTGATATGCAGAAGGAACAGAGTAGGCAACAAAACGGACCCTTGCGGTATACCAACATTGATCTGCAAGAACGCCGATGTCCGCCCATCATAGAGCACTCAAATGCGGCGCTCCTGCAGGAAGTTCTCAATCCAACTGCATAATAGTGGAGGTGAACCAAAAGCAGGCAGCTTGGAAAGAAGCGACTTGTGCCAGATCCTATCGAAAGCTTTGGCGATGTCAAGACTCATAGCCAATGACTCGCCATGCTTGTCCATAGCCTCACCCCATAGATGGGTGACGTATGCTAGTAGATCACCCGTTCACCGTTTCGGCCTGAAGCCATATTGCCGATCATTAATTAGGGAGTGATCCTCTAGATGACGCATGAGCTGTGCGTTAATGATATGCTCAAAAACCTTGCACAGCATTGAGGTGACGGCTATGGGTCTATAATTGCCCGGGTCTGACCAATCCCCTTTCTTGAGGATCGGCTGCGCATTCGTTTCCTTCCAAGCTGGCGGCATTGTACCCGAGGTGTATGAGATGCGGTACAGACGCGTAAGCATGGTAGACAACTCCGCTGCACATTTACGTAGAACCACCGCTGGAATTCCATCGGGACAACTGGCTTTCCGGACATCGAGTGATTGGCGTTGCCTGATAAGGATATCAGGCATTGCGTGGTCATAGTTGGGTAGTGTCGAAGGCTGCATACAGGTGCCAGTAGCCACGGCTGTCCGTGAGATACGCCACAAGCTCCTGCCCAAGCCGTGCAATGCGCTGGGCATCCGCTCTGATGTAAGCTCTCTTGCATACCTTTGTGGCTTTGTTGTGCGCTGCTTTAAACTGGCCTACGTTAGGATCGCGTTGCGCGGATGCTCTGGTCCAGGCGCGGTACGCTAGCTGCTTCTGGTGAACAGCCTCTGCGCACTCGCGCCCAAACCAGGGAAGCGCCCTGCAGGTACCGGTGACATCAGTGTAGGGGATATAATATTCCATACCTAAACTGATCTCACCGGTGACCGCAGCAGTACTTTCAACGAAATCCCGCAGAATGGCGCTGTGAAATGGATCGTACGAGTCACGATCCTCCCGTACCCGTTACTTACACCCCTCGTGCCCTAGGCTTCGTGCTTCCGCGCACCTCCGTGTGACCTTTACACCGTAATTACAGAAAATAAAGCAAAGCGTAGATTAGGTCGTAAGGGTATCGATTATCAAATTAAACATTTACGACCTTATAAATAATAAAAATATGACTTTACGCTCCCTGATGTAAATTACTTTTACGATACACCCCAATTATTAAGAAAAATCAAGCCAGAGCTCGTTGAAAATCTAGGTAGTAAAGAACTTTTTTTTGAAGATAGGACGACTTTAAGTATACCATTCGATAGAGCTCGCGACGCTGATTCCGAATATATATATAACTCATTTTCGTCAAAATGTCCTTTACGACAATTGAAATTTCCGGGGTCGACATAGAACCCATGGGACCAACGCAGACCATCGAGTCCAACCTGAAATAAAGTATAAATAAACTGTATTTCGAGTTATACGTATTTGCTATTATATTACAGATGACTGAGTCGAAATAATTAGTAGGTACGTAGACGTACCCACATAATCTGAACGTTTCACATGAAAATATTTATTTTATTGTTTTGTTTGTAGGTACCTAAAATCCAAGGTTATTTAAAGTCTAAAGTAAATATTCCTTCAACCAGACTCTGAATAATTTACTAGACAATAGAGAAATAATACGAAACAGGTATTAACAGTTCATTTACGTTAAAATGACGGCGATTAGAAGTATAAAACAATAATTTAAACTAAGAACGCGCAATAATAAACTGTTATGGCAGGAGGTATATACCTTTTTCGTTCAGAAATCCCCACAGATACCTTTCCGTCGGCCATCAGGGATGGTTATGCCGGAATGAAATGACTAAAACCGCACGCCATCTCAGGTCTCAATTTTATTGGGGTTGAGGTTAAGACATTTTCCTCAAACACAGCTGACCTTGGGCCATCTACGATTTTGAAATGACCCCCTTAACCCAGGAAAGGAGGAGGAGGGGAGTACCTATTTCCATTGCACGTCTTTTGTAGAAAGGTCGACTTTTTTACGCTACTCTATATTTTAATTGAATTACGATAGACCTAGTTTTCGAACAGAAATTCCTCTAGCATACCGTTCTGAAATTAAAAAATACCTTGTGAGTTGTGAGATAACTTCGATAGTATCAGTTGGACGACGAGAATGACACGACGGGTTTACGCTTGCTTTTTTAACACATAATAGGTCGTCTAGACCAGGGATTTTTCGTTATCTTTTTTTTATAGCATTATTTCTTGTATTATTTAAGATGTAGACGAATACTTTTTATTTATACCACTTATGTGGCTGATCCGTGGGGATTTTCGCACGAACCAAGACGTGAACCCCTAATACAAGCTTATTTAACTTTTTTTTTGCGATGATAGCTGAATGGATAATGACGCGGCCTCTACTCGGAGTTCGAAACTGGCCGAATAATTTACTATCTGCTGACGATGAAGGTACAACATCGTGAGGAAACCCACATGTCCTGGAAGAAATTCTAAGGACGTGTCCGATCCACCAACCCGCATTAGGCCAGCGTGTGTGTATTAATGTCTAAACCCTCTCAGCTCTCTCGTTAGAGGAGAGGAGACCTGTGCCTAACAGTGGGACATAAATGGGTTGCCAGTAACTTTTTTAAATTAAGTGCGTACGAGTATGTTTTCTATGCCTTGTCCACAGCCATCTGCGGTTTCGTACAACGTTAGCATCACTCGCCAACTTTTAATTGTAAAACTTGAATCATTCGTGGACTTTGCACGTTTTATCTCATCGCCGCTAATTGCCTCCCCCCTCCCCCCGCAACCCCTGATCATCCCCGCCGCCGACTCAGATAGTGCTGCGGGGATAATGACGTGATGCCCGCTTAACTGTTCCATGGATTCTGTCTTCAAGATTCATTCAGCGTTTGCTGATTTGATTAAGATATTAATTATAATAAATTGTCGGCTTTCTATTTTATACCTTGGCAGAGGTGTTTTCATACTGAAATTGTGATTTTCTTTTCGGTTCTACGTAATAAGATGACTATAACCTAAGTGCTATATTTAAACATTTTTTTATAGTCGATAGGCTCGTGTTTGACCACAACCTCACCTGATGGTAAGGTGATGTTGCGGTCGACGAAGCTTGCCTAGAAGTAACCTATTCACTCTTGACTTAAAGACTCCCAGGTTAAATTCCCAGAAATCATTCGGTTCATGATAAAATACTTGGTCTATCTACCAATCTTTATCTAACTTATCTGTAATGATGAACATCTGATAAATATCTGAGCACTGCCGACATCAGCCATCCCACATGTCCATAGATTTTCAATGTTATTTTTTATGAGCAACCCGAATTTGTCGACCGTATATTACAGAATTGACCGCGGTAGCCTAGTGGTCTGGGTAATGGACTGCTGAGACGAGGTCTCGGGTTCGATCCCAGGTTCACCATGGCACACACCAATGACATTTCGATGCTTTTCGAAGTTATGTGTGTATTTATCACGGGTTTATAAGTGCCCGGTTAATGGCAATAGGCTCGCCACCTATTACATTGGGACCTAAACGTAAACTGGCGAAATGTGGGTGCTAGCACCTCTGCCTACCCCTTCGGGGATATAGGTGTGAGTTTATGTTATGTATGTTATGTTATATTACAGAAAAATGGAAAATACAAAGGCGAAATTTATTAGAAAACCAGGCAGGCATAAATTAAGTACGAATCTTCTAATAAATACAACATTTTGAATGCAGTGACGGCCTCTGTGGCGTAGCGGTACTGCAATCAACTGCTACGACAGGGGGTGCGAGTTCGATTCCCGCTCAGTGCAAATATTTGTATGCATGAATATGTCTATTTGGATTGTTTGGGTGTTTCTATGTATAACATGTATGTATTTATAAAAAAAAAGTATTGAAGTATGTTTACCGGCATTCTAAAACAACACAAGCTAGGTAAACTAAGCTTACTTTGGGAGCGCTATGTAGAATGTCGTAGAATATTTAATTTCATTTTATATTTACATATATTAGCTATGTAGGATTCATGTAATAAAGGTTTGAACTTAGGTTAGGAAGCCCTTAGCCCTCATCTTTAAGTGGCGTTAGTATCTTTAGACCCTACCCAACCTCGCATGGAAATCCTTCGCACTTAGAGTTGAAATTTATAAAAATCTTTTCTTATTGTATGCTGACAAAATACATCATCATCACATTGAGGATATCTCAAGTGGTCTAACGACCTCCGTCCTCAATGAGCGCAGGCCTGGGGGTGATGGGTGGAGCCGCCTGTCACCCTAGCAGAAGCAGGCCGAGGCGGCGGCGTGCAAATGCGCACCTCCCTCCCCTATTCCGGGGGCATAACGGGAACACCGTGGTTCCCAAACCCGAGGGAACCATCTCAAATCCGGTGATGGCCCATTTCCGCACGAAAAAAAAAGGATATCCCAAGTCGGAGTATTAAGATAAGATAAAATAATAATATTATTCTTATCTTATCTTATCTTAATACTCCCAATAATGCTTTATTTGTTTAAACACGCGTGTATACCTACATACATAGGCATGCAAGGTTCAAAGTTTAAAGTGTTTAATTGTGTTTAGCCGTTTTGTTGTAGCGGCGTACAAATATTTGAACAGTAGATCATACTATCAATCATTAGTCACATAAAAAAATTAAACAAAATTTGAAGAACATAATCAAATAAACAATAATTGAAATAATAATTTAGGTCAACTGTTTGCAAATTTAAAATTCATAATAAAATGACTAGGCAAAAAATGACAAAAAAATATAATTTGTGGACATTGATATCTATCAATGTCCATAATGAAAACTGAAATATATATGTCGTTAGACACTCGTTTTGTAATTACCTAATTAGGTCTGTAAACTCTCCATTATGTGCATAATAAACATCGTTAATAAATTACTGTTAGTTTGAATCATTTATCGTGGTATTTTGTAATTGATTTCCAATGACTAAATCATTAAGGAATTTGGTATAAAAATGTGGAGCCGTTTAGAGAGAACTCAGAAAGTGAAAGACACTCGGGTTGATACAACAAATTGCCTATTCTCTTAACAGTGTAAGTACCAAGTTTAATCTATTCCTGTAAAACAGTGTTGTGTTCTAACTGACGTCAAAATGTCTGCTACAACCGTGGAAATCCAACCTACATTAAATGTGGGAACGCCTGCCAAACCACTGAAGGATTTGGAAAACATAATTGTTCTCGCTTTGAACAATTGTATGCTGTCAGAATCTGCATTAGATGATACTCCTTCACGAGCTGATGGCATTTCCATCAAAACGGAGACACGTCTACGCATCCTTGGCTGTAAGATGATCAAAGCCGCCGGGAAACTGCTCAAATTGCCCCAGGAAGCTGTGGCCACTGCTCAAATCTATCTTCAAAGATTTTACTACTCCAAATCGTTCTACAGTTATCCCGTGGAAACAATGGCTATGGGTAGTATTTATTTGGCATCTAAACTCGAAGAAAAACCTTGTGCCATAGATGATGTGATTAATATTTTCCATCGCGTCAAGCAAGTGAAAACACTGAAGACAATGCCTCCATTGAATGGTGAATATTATATGAAACTGGAAAATGAATTTATGAAAGCTGAGAGACGTATTTTGGAAGTAATGGGGTTTTGTTTCCATGGTAAGCACCCCCTAAATGATATTGCAGTTTATTTACAATTATTAAAATATGTGAAGCACCGTCAACTCTTGCAATTAGCTTTGAGCTACACGGATTGTACTATGCGTACGGATGTTTTCATGGAATTCCCTAATGAAACAATCTTTTGTGCGTGCAACTATTTAGCGACTCGCACAATGGATTGCCCATTACCGAGCAACCCACACTGGTTTCTACTATTTAAACTCACAGAAGAGTTTATGAAGGCGGCATTCCACGCGTCGGTATTGTACAAAAAAACGTGGATCAACCCTCACTATGCACGTTGGGAATATTGTTGTGGCATAAACATGCATCGGAACAGAGCGATACGTAGTGTGGCGAACAAGTGGCGCACGCGGTGTAAACGTCTGCCATGCAAGGAAGACCAGGCTTAGAGGATTTTGAAGTCCCAGAAAAGTGGATCTCCTACTGTATCCATATCTAAAGACACAAGTGGGCGAGACGACCAGAAATTGAAGTCACCGTAACCTTCTAAATACTATAACCTCAAATGTGAGGTACCAAGTTGAATCAAATCCTGTAAAACAGTGTTGTGTTCTAACTGACGTTGAAATGCCTGCTACAATCGTGAAATTTCAACCCAAATTAAATGTGGCAACGCTTGTCAAACCACTGAAGGATTGGAAAAGAAAGTTGGTCTCGCTTTGAACAATGGTCTGCTGTCAGAATCTGCATTGGATAAAACTCCTTCACGAGCTGATTGCTTTTCTATCAAAACCGAGACACGTCTACGCATCCTTGGTTGTAAGATGATAGAAGCCCCGGGGAAACTGCTCAAATTGCCCCATCAGGCTGTGGCCACTGATCAAATCTACCTTCAAAGAATTTACTACTCCAAATCACTCGTCAGATACACTGTGGAAACAATGGCTATGGGCAGTATTTATTTGGCATCTAAACTCGAAGAAAAGACGCTGTGATTGAAATTTTCCATCGCGTCAAGCAAGTTAAAACCCTGAAGACAATGAATCCATTGAATGGTGAAAATTATATGAAACTGAAAAATGAATTTATGAAAGCTGAGAGACGTATTTTGGAAGTAATGGGGTTCCGTTTCCATGGTAAACACTCCCACAAGCATATTGCACTTTATTTACAGATATTAAAATATGTGAAGCACCGTCAACTCTTGCAATTAGCTTGGAGCTACACGGATTGTACTATGCGTACGGATGTTTTCATGGAATTCCCTAATGAAACAATCTTTTGTGCGTGCAACTATTTAGCAACTCGCACAATGGATTGCCCATTACCGAGCAACCCGCACTGGTTTCTACTATTTAAAGTCACAGAAGAGTTTATGACGACGGCATTCCACGCGGCGGCATTGTACAGAAAAAAGTTGTGACGGAAACAGGCTTTGGAACAGAGCGTTGCGTCGTGCTGATTGTATTTCCATCAAAACGAAGACACGCCTACGCATCCTTGGCTGTAAGATGATAGAAGCCGCCGGGAAGCTGCTTAAATTGCCCCATAAACCTGTGGGTACTGCTTAAATCTACCTACAGAGATTTTACTACTCTGGATCACTCGTTAAATACCCTGTGGAAACAATGGCTATGGGTAGTATTTATTTGGCATTTAAACTCGAAGAATTGTTTTTTCAACGCCACACGGCAGAATATGCTGTACTTACAAAAAATGTGATACCTGATGCTGTAACCATATTCTTTAAAATAAAGCTGAATTTGAATTTGAAATTGAATTTGAAGAAAAACCTTGAGCCATAGATAATGTGATTAATATTTCCCATCGTGTCAAGCAAGTGAAAACCCTAAAGACAATGAGTCCATTGAATGGTGAAAATTATATATGACCCTTCGTTACGAGCAACTAATAAAGAAGATATTGTTTGGTCAGATGTTGAAATCATTTATTTGAAAGAGTTCGGGCTGTAACAATGTCTTGTGGCATAAGCAGCAGAACTTTCCTCATTCTAAGAGAGATATATAAACAAATGATTTTCATGTTGTGATTATACCCGTGAAGATGGTGTTGAAATATCTATCCCAGCAGCTAATGCTGCAGCAGTTACAGAAGCTTTACTACAGTATGATATTGTTAAGCTTGCCGGTCTTGGCGCACGAGATTCTCTACGTTTAGAAGCCGGACTATGTCAGCTTAAACTTGGCTGATAGCCAAACGAAGAAGAGCCGAGAGTAACTTTCCGAGAGCTGAGGTCATTTTACGGCAAATGAAAGGAGGTGTTTCTAAAAAGCGAGTGGGCATTCGCATGGAAAGTGGTCCGCCGGCTAGGAAAGGTGCTGAATTGAAAGATTCAAAAAAATTGAATCTAATGGAGCAATAACCAGTAGCTGTTCAGCCCCCTTTCTTGGTGGTAATGTAGCTATGGCTAACGTAGCCGAGTCTTTCAAGAAACCCGGTACTGGCTTGGTTGTTAATATTAGAGGCAAGGATGTTTCTTGTAGCGTGGCTAAAATGCCATTTGTTCCATCAAAGTACTATATTACAAAATAAAACGAGTTTCAAAAGTTTTCTGCTGTCAGAATCTGCATTGGACAAAACTCCTTCACGAGCTGATTGCATTTCCATAAAAACGGAGACACCTCTACACATCCATGGCTGTAAGATGATAGAAGCCGCCGGGAAACTGCTCGAATTGCCCCAGGAAGTTGTGGCCACTGCTCAAATCTACCTTCAAAAATTTTACTACTTCAAATCGCTCGTCAGATACCCTGTGGAAACAATGGCTATGGGCAGTATTTATTTGGCATCTAAACTTGAAGAAAAACTTTGTGCCATAGATGATGTGATTAATATTTTCCATCGCGTTTTCACTTGCCATTGAATGGTGAAAATTATATGAAACTGAAAAATGAATTTATGAAAGCTGAGAGACGTATTTTGGAAGTAATGGGGTTCCGTTTCCATGGTAAACGCCTCCACAAGCATATTGCACTTTATTTACAGATATTAAAATATGTGAAGCACCGTCAACTCTTGCAATTAGCTTGGAGCTACACGGATTGTACTATGCGTACGGATGTTTTCATGGAATTCCCTAATGAAACAATCTTTTGTGCGTGCAACTATTTAGCGACTCGCACAATGGATTGCCCATTACCGAGCAACCCGCACTGGTTTCTACTATTTAAACTCACAGAAGAGTTTATGAAGGCGGCATTCCACGCGTCGGTATTGTACAGAAAAACGTGGATCAACCCTCACTATGCACGTTGGGAATATTGTTGTGGCATAAACATGCATCGGAACAGAGCGATACGTAGCGTGGCGAACAAGTGGCGCAGGCGGCGTAAACGTCTGCCATGCAAGGAAAACCAGGCTTAGAGGATTTTGAAGTCCCAGAAAAGTGGATCTCCTACTGTATCCATATCTAAAGACACAAGTGGACGAGACGACCAGAAATTGAAGGCACCGTAACCTTCTAAATACTATAACCTCAAATGTGAGTACCAAGTTGAATCAAATCCTGTAAAACAGTGTTGTGTTCTAACTGACGTTGAAATACCTGCTACAACCGTGAAATTTCAACTCAAATTAAATGTGGCAACGCTTGCCAAACCACTGTAGGATTTGGAAAGCATAATTGTCTTCACTTTGAACAAGTTTCTGCTGTCAGAATCTGCTTTGGACAAAACTCCTTTACAAGCTGATTGCTTTTCTATCAAAACAGAGACACGTAGGTCTACGCATCCTTGGCTGTAAGATGATAGAAGCCCCGAAGAAACTGCTCAAATTGCCCCATCAGGCTGTGGCCACTGATCAAATCTACCTTCAAAGAATTTACTACTCCAAATCACTCGTCAGATACCCTGTGGAAACAATGGCTATGGGCAGTATTTATTTGGCACCTAAACTCGAAGAAAAGACGCTGTGATTGAAATTTTCCATCGCGTCAAGCAAGTAAAAACCCTGAACACAATGAGTCCATTGAATGGTGAAATTATATGAAACTGAAAAATGAATTTATGAAAGCTGAGAGACGTATTTTGGAAGTAATGGGGTTCCGTTTCCATGGTAAACGCCTCCACAAGCATATTGCAGTTTATTTACAGATATTAAAATATGTGAAGCACCGTCAACTCTTGCAATTAGCTTGGAGCTACACGGATTGTACTAGGCGTACGGATGTTTTCATGGAATTCCCTAATGAAACAATCTTTTGTGCGTGCAACTATTTAGCGACTCGCACAATGAATTGCCCATTACCGAGCAACCCACACTGGTTTCTACTATTTAAACTCACAGAAGAGTTTATGAAGGCGGCATTTCACCCGTCGGTATTGTACAGAAAAACGTGGATCAACCCTCACTATGCACGTTGGGAATATTGTTTTGGCATAAACATGCATCGGAACAGAGCGATACGTAGTGTGGCGAACAAGTGACGCAGGCGGTGTAAACGTCTGCCATGCAAGGAAGACCAGGCTTAGAGGATTTTGAAGTCCCAGAAAAGTGGATCACCTACTGTATCCATATCTAAAGACACAAGTGGACGAGACGACCAGAAATTGAAGGCACCTTAACCTTCTAAATACTATAACCTTAAATGTGAGTACCAAGTTGAATCAAATCCTGTAAAACAGTGTTGTGTTCTAACTGACGTTGAAATGCCTGCTACAACCGTGAAATTTCAACTCAAATTAAATGTGGCAACGCTTGCCAAACCACTGTAGGATTTGGAAAGCATAATTGTCTTCACTTTGAACAAGTTTCTGCTGTCAGAATCTGCATTGGACAAAACTCCTTTACAAGCTGATTGCTTTTCTATCAAAACAGAGACACGTAGGTCTACGCATCCTTGGCTGTAAGATGATAGAAGCCCCGAAGAAACTGCTCAAATTGCCCCATCAGGCTGTGGCCACTGATCAAATCTACCTTCAAAGAATTTACTACTCCAAATCACTCGTCAGATACCCTGTGGAAACAATGGCTATGGGCAGTATTTATTTGGCACCTAAACTCGAAGAAAAGACGCTGTGATTGAAATTTTCCATCGCGTCAAGCAAGTAAAAACCCTGAACACAATGAGTCCATTGAATGGTGAAATTATATGAAACTGAAAAATGAATTTATGAAAGCTGAGAGACGTATTTTGGAAGTAATGGGGTTCCGTTTCCATGGTAAACGCCTCCACAAGCATATTGCAGTTTATTTACAGATATTAAAATATGTGAAGCACCGTCAACTCTTGCAATTAGCTTGGAGCTACACGGATTGTACTAGGCGTACGGATGTTTTCATGGAATTCCCTAATGAAACAATCTTTTGTGCGTGCAACTATTTAGCGACTCGCACAATGAATTGCCCATTACCGAGCAACCCACACTGGTTTCTACTATTTAAACTCACAGAAGAGTTTATGAAGGCGGCATTTCACCCGTCGGTATTGTACAGAAAAACGTGGATCAACCCTCACTATGCACGTTGGGAATATTGTTGTGGCATAAACATGCATCGGAACAGAGCGATACGTAGTGTGGCGAACAAGTGACGCAGGCGGTGTAAACGTCTGCCATGCAAGGAAGACCAGGCTTAGAGGATTTTGAAGTCCCAGAAAAGTGGATCACCTACTGTATCCATATCTAAAGACACAAGTGGACGAGACGACCAGAAATTGAAGGCACCTTAACCTTCTAAATACTATAACCTTAAATGTGAGTACCAAGTTGAATCAAATCCTGTAAAACAGTGTTGTGTTCTAACTGACGTTGAAATGCCTGCTACAACCGTGAAATTTCAACTCAAATTAAATGTGGCAACGCTTGCCAAACCACTGTAGGATTTGGAAAGCATAATTGTCTTCACTTTGAACAAGTTTCTGCTGTCAGAATCTGCATTGGACAAAACTCCTTTACAAGCTGATTGCTTTTCTATCAAAACAGAGACACGTAGGTCTACGCATCCTTGGCTGTAAGATGATAGAAGCCCCGAAGAAACTGCTCAAATTGCCCCATCAGGCTGTGGCCACTGATCAAATCTACCTTCAAAGAATTTACTACTCCAAATCACTCGTCAGATACCCTGTGGAAACAATGGCTATGGGCAGTATTTATTTGGCACCTAAACTCGAAGAAAAGACGCTGTGATTGAAATTTTCCATCGCGTCAAGCAAGTAAAAACCCTGAACACAATGAGTCCATTGAATGGTGAAAATTATATGAAACTGAAAAATGAATTTATGAAAGCTGAGATACGTATTTTGGAAGTAATGGGGTTCCGTTTCCATGGTAAACGCCTCCACAAGCATATTGCACTTTATTTACAGATATTAAAATATGTGAAGCACCGTCAACTCTTGCAATTAGCTTGGAGCTACACGGATTGTACTATGCGTACGGATGTTTTCATGGAATTCCCTAATGAAACAATCTTTTGTGCGTGCAACTATTTAGCGACTCGCACAATGGATTGCCCATTACCGAGCAACCCACATTGGTTTCTACTATTTAAACTCACAGAAGAGTTTATGAAGGCGGCATTTCACCCGTCGGTATTGTACAGAAAAACGTGGATCAACCCTCACTATGCACGTTGGGAATATTGTTGTGGCATAAACATGCTTCGGAACAGGAGCGTCATGCTGATTGTATTTCCAACAAAACGGAGACACGTCTACGCATCCTTGGCTGTAAGATGATAGAAGCCGCCGGGAAACTGCTCAAATTGTCCCATCAACCTGTGGCTACTACCTACAGAGATTTTACTACTCCGGATCACTCGTTAAATACCCTGTGGAAACAATGGCTATGGGTAGTATTTATTTGGCATCTAAGCTCGAAGAATTGTTTCTTTCAATACTATATATTTCAACGCCACACGGCAGAATATGCAGTACTTACAAAAGTGTGATACCTGATGCTATAACCATATTCTTTGAAATAAAGCTGAATTTGAATTTGAAGAAAAACCTTGAGCCATAGATGATGTGATTAATATTTACCATCGTGTCAAGCAAGTGAAAACCCTAAAGACAATGAGTCCATTGAATGGTGAAAATTATATATGACCCTTTGTTACGAGCAACTAATAAAGAAGATATTGTTTGGTCAGATGTTGAAATCATTTATTTGAAAGAGTTCGGGCTGTAACAATGTCTTGTGGCATAAGCAGCAGAACTTTCCTCATTCTAAGAGAGATATATAAACAAATAGTAGCTGGATCATCTTTACGTTTGTAGTACAGTGATGTGAGTAAATCAAGAAAAACCCCGTTATTTGATTTGTACGATAAATATGGAGGTAAATTGGTTGATTTTGCTGGATTCCTCCTTCCCGTTCAATATTCGGATATTAGTCTGCCTGCTTCACATTTATTAACCAGATGCAGTGCATCCATTTTCGATGTCTCTCACATGTTGCAGACTAACATGCGTAGCAAAGATTGTATTTCATGGTTTGAATCAATATGTCCAGTTGTCTTAAAAGGCATGCCGGATGGTTCTGGGTCACTCACTGTTTTCTTGACAGACAAAAGCAGAATTATAGATAACTTGATAGTGACAAAAGTAAATAAGGAGACTCTGTACGTGGTTTCCAATGCTGGATGAATGGAAGTTGATTAACAACATTTATAACAGAAACATCACAGGTATTTAGAAAACGGGGCATAGATGTATGCGTAGAATACTTAGATGCTAGCGAGAGAGCGCTATTTGCCTTACAAGGACCTAAAGCTGCATCAGTTCTCCAGAATATAACAGATATATCGTTGAAAGACCTTTTCTTTATGACCTCCGAAGTGGGTACAGTAGCAGGTAAGGAATGTCGTGTTACATGTTGTGGTTATACCCGTGAAGATGGTGTTGAAATATCTATCCCAGCAGCTAATGCTGCAGCAGTTACAGAAGCTTTACTACAGAATGATGATGTTAAGCTTGCGGGTCTTGGCGCACGAGATTCTTTACGTTTAGAAGCCAGACTATGTCTTTACGGAAATTATACCGATGAAACTGTAGAAGCAGCTTTAACTTGGCTGTTAGCAAAACGAAGAAGAGTCGAGAGTAACTTTCTGAGAGCTGATCTCATTTTACGGCAAATAAAAGAAGGTGTTTCTAAAAAGCGAGTGTGAAAGGAAGTGGGAAAGGTGCTGAATTGAAAGATTTAAAAAAAAAGGAATCGGTTGGAGCAATAACCAGTAGCTGTCCAGCCCCCTCTCTTGGTGGTAATGTAGCTATGGCTTACGTAGCCGAGTCTTTCAAGAAACCCGGTACTGGCTTGGTTGTTAATATTAGAGGCAAAGAGGTTTCTTGCAGCGTGGCTAAAATGCCATTTGTTCCATCAAAGTTCTATATTACAAAATAAAACGAGTTTCAAAAGTTTTCTGCTGTCAGAATCTGCATTGGACAAAACTCCTTCACGAGCTGATTGCATTTCCATAAAAACGGAGACACCTCTACACATCCATGGCTTCACACCTTCAAATTCGAAGCATCTAAATTCGAAGAAAAGACGCTGTGATTGAAATTTTCCATCGCGTCAAGCAAGTGAAAACACTGAAGACAATGAGTCCATTGAATGGTGAAAATTATATGAAACTGAAAAATGAATTCATCATGCTTCGGAACAGAGCGATACGTAGTGTGGCGAACAAGTGGCGCAATGGATTGCCCATTACCGAGCAACCCGCACTGGTTTCTACTATTTAAACTCACAGAAGAGTTTATGAAGGCGGCATTTCACCCGTCGGTATTGTACAGAAAAACGTGGATCAACCCTCACTATGCACGTTGGGAATATTGTTGTGGCATAAACATGCTTCGGAACAGAGCGACACGTAGTGTGGCGAACAAGTGGCGCACGCGGTGTAAACGTCTGCCATGCAAGGAAGACCAGGCTTAGAGGATTTTGAAGTCCCAGAAAAGTGGATCTCCTACTGTATCCATATCAAAAGACACAAATGGATGAGACCGCCAGAAATAGAAGTCACCGGAACCAGCTAAATACTATAGCAGCCATAGATCTCGTTCTGCATATGGCAGTGAAAGAGAATACTGTAGTAGGACACAACTCCCGTCTAAAAAAGAAGATAAGATGAGAAGAAAGATCGAAAATCGAGTAGAGACTCTAGAGATGTGACAAGGAGAGACAATGTAGTTAGATTTAAGTTGCTTTGTAAATAAATTAATATTAATTAATAAATGTATCAAGTTTTCAGAAAAGTACTTGAGTTTTACTTGACAATAACTTGAAAGTATCTTTGTCTTTTTGGCAAATTATTTTTTGTTATCCCTTAGCATTTATACTAAAAGGTAAACAGTTATTATATTATAAAATCATTATTATACCTGTTGCTATAAATTATCATGAAATTTATGATGATTTAAATATTATATTGAGGAAAATAATTTCAAGGTCACATAAATAATTCCGATTACAAACCCTATTTTTTTCGAATATTGATTGCAATCCGCCGGATTGACTGCACCCCGCCTGATGGTAAGCTGAGCTCCAGTCCTAAAAGTAGTTGTCACCATTCCCAAGGGATGCCCCTAGAATGGTGGCCTCTACCCAGACGGCTTTGACAGATGCTTTTTCACGCCCCGCTTAAAGAACCCGGGACTATTAAGAGGAAGGGAACACGTGCAGGGGTAAAGCATTTCACTTCTTTATCGTACGAAAGAAAGGAATCACCACACCGCTTATATCGCGATGGTATGGACTGCACCGTATGTGGATGGCAACTAAGTCCTGCACGTGTTGTTCTGGACAAGAAGGGATAGGGTACTCATTACTATCTTCGGGGCCTAAGCAGACCTTACTGCTAACTGCTACACCTGCCGATACAGACTAGGTAAACCAAAATGAGGAGATAGTGTAATCGGCCATCTTGCAAAAGTCTTCTATGGATTTTTGTTTTCATCCGTGCAATAGGTTTCCAGTGAAATAGGGAACGGAGACAAAACTCCATGTGAGCGAAGACGCGGGCAACTGCTAGTCTTTTCTATCGATAAATACATGAGATTGCATTACACCATGTTTTATGATTGTGTTTGTATACGAAGATACAGTTTTCTGCTCGCAACAAATAGTTAATGTCCGCGGAACTTGCTATTGTGAGTCGTGGCTCAGAATTGTTGGAACTAAATAAATAAATAAATATTCTACGACATTCTATACAGCGCTGTCTAGACCCACTGTAAGCATAATAATTTAACTAACTTGTGTTATGGGTTCTAGAATGCGGATAAACAACAACGGGAGATTTGCAGGTGAGGTTGGTTTGAGCTTACAGGCTAGTGGTAAGGCCTACTGTATCCTCTTTTTTATATTGGTATAGTCAATATGACAGTACCTCGCCTGATGGTAAGCTAAAATCTCAAGAATGGAGGTCACCTTTATTCACACTGCTATTTACGAAATGTCTGGTGTATATTAATAGGCTCACTAATTACGTTGTACAAATAAAATTGTATTCGCAAAATCGGTAGGATCTATCTTCAATACCCTTACGCCAATCTCGGATATATGATTAATAAGTACGTATAATATTTTATACTCATGATTCTCTCCATATCTTTCCAAAACGTTCAAGTAAATACATATCTCAATTTATTATTAACATCGCAGCGAGCGACAAACGATCGCACACGAAGTTTTATCACCGATAGATTTCTCTCACGAACACCGCACGGTTCTATACAGTTTTATCAGCCGTTGTTACCGAAGAAAATGCCGCGTCAGCACCCGATGCGACAAAAGATATGCAAATACGGGCCGAGGGGTGAACGGAGCCACTGATTGAGCTCAAATACGAGACCATCGTGTACCGTTTTCACCCTCCGAAACCCGCATCGCGATTATTAGGAATTGTCGCGAATTTCATTGTATAAGTTTATACGGCAGGTAGCTGTTTCTACATTATTTAATATTCGTTTTTTTACTGGTGTTGGAATTTTTATTTGTTTAAACGGACGGAATGTAGGACACGTCAAAATGACTTCGCCTCGCCTGATGGTAAGCAAAAAGTAAAGTCTCAGGACCGGGGTCAACATTAAAAACACCGATACATTATACCGATACATACCGAGACATTGGTGGCCCTCAGCTTGACGGCCTCATCAAATGCTTTTTCACGCCCCGCTTAAAGGCCCCGGAGGCCCGGACCGATAGGCATACCGTTTTTCTAATCTATTGTTCGTTAAGGTTGTCTAGAGGGTATAACTTTGTTCGATAAGATAGTCTATTCAACGCCTGTTTAGATTATTCCTATTTTGGGCTCATCAAAAATACAAATATTCGCGCTGACCGGGAATCGAATCCAAACTTAGTATTCAAACTCACGGATCACTTCTCGTATTTTTAACCGACTTCAAAAAAAGTAAGAGGTTCTCAATTCGATATTCTTTTTTTATGTATGTTACCTCAGAAGTTTCGACAGGGTGGACCGATTTTGATAATTCTTTATGATAATTGGCGCTTCCCGTGTGGTCCAGTTGAAGTAGTTTTTTTGTAAAAAATATTATTTCGAAGAAGTCTTTTGGTTACAAGAATACGTTAACTCACTTTTAAACTTTCGCGTTCCATGATAATACTATTATGTTAACAGGAGTTAACGCGATCATGGTATAGGTATATAGATTCCTTGATGTTTCGACCAGGTAACACCGGCCGTGGTCACAGGCTGACTGTCTCAGCGGTGCACACCCTTCGTCGTCGAGTCCGTGAGGTAGCAAGTTCTTCATCTACCCACACAATCTCGACATTTTTGATATTTTCTTTTCTCCATGTACCGTCACACTTATATATTGATATTTTCTTTCTTTCTAAATAATGTGTTTGGCCTTGTACCGCCTATATAATAACCATGGCTGACAATTCCGAATGGACCCGTCATGGCTGTAGACTAAATTTAATTAAAAGCTTTAGCAGCGACCGGCGGGCGACCCCGCGTGTCCGTGCATACTAATGACAGATTACCAACTTCCAAGTACTTGAAAAAATCTGTTCCTCTATACGAATTGAGTTCATTTAGATATACATACATAGTTACACTTGGTTTCTCGTATATATGTCAAACTGTTGACTTAACATACCTTATCCTCCGAGTCCGAGTCTATAGTTAGGGTTGACTTTTGGGTCGTTAGGGAGTCTAACTACTAATCGCCTAATCGGTAAACATTATAATAAATTATAAGTACCTAGGTTCGATATTTTTTGTGAAGCGAGTATCGACTGTCATCTGACATCGGAGAAGTGACGATATCGAAGTTTTGCAGTTAGATCGAACTTTTATTGCTCCTTTATTTTGGATTTTAGAGGAGCGACTGCTCGCGCAGTGTTTTGGAAGCCTCATTCGCAGTTGTGCCGGTAAGAATTCAAATACGTGGGTATTTGTGTAATTTACCCAAAATCTTAAAATGGGACATTATTGAATTATTTTAATAACCACGGCTGCCTGCACTAACGCCTCCTCTCGTATAGCGAAAATGGCAATGGGTACTTTCCGACAAAAAAATACCCCACAAGAATTTCGTGGGGTAATTTTTGAAACTAATTTTCGTAAAAGGTTTACATAAACAGAATCTAAAATTGATATCTACCTTCTCCGATCGGACACAGGTTAAACTAAAACATTGTATAGATAGGAATAGGAATACGATAGATAAATTCATTGAGATTTCCTAAAACAACTAGTTACTACGTAATTAACATCCTCTCAAAATATTGTACGCCACTGCAGCCAGCCATAATTAAATAAAAACAGTCTCAAATAATTTGTAGCGAACCGACTAACCCCCCCACCTCCCACTTTCCGCCTCTCACTTCCTTTTATTCATTACGTGAAACAATAGAACCGTTTCTTATCTCGTCGAATAAGATTGTACAAAAAAGCGTCTTCAAAAAGAGTGGCGCAGGCCGATAATTACATCCCGTGGGATCCCGGGCTGTGAGTCCGGGATTATCCCGCGACTCCGTGGCGCGTGGAGCCGCAGTCGGCCGTGCTGACATTGTCTGAGGCTTCAGTGGATCCATTGTGCGGCCGCTGGGGGTTACGAAAAGTCTTTTCAATTGACATTATAATTCATGAGGAGCGTTGGAGCGGTTACCTGCGCGGCGCGTCTTTATAGTCTAGAGGTTTTATTGTATGTGTTGTATTATAAAATGAACATCAATTTTTTTTATATAGGAAATGTCAAAATTAATTCACCTCGCCTGATGGTAAGCCAAAGGTAAAGTCTCAGCACCGGGGTCCTGTCACTATAGGTAACGTTATTATGTGTAAAGGTTGGAAAAAAATTCTTTGAAAACGTTTTGGGTATACTTATTCTATACCAACTAAGCCTAAGCCTGCGGCTTCACCCGTGTGAATGTCTATTTTCTTGTATTTGGATTATATTTCCGGTTCTACCCAACCGATTGTGATCAAAAATACGTAAATTCTAAGTCTGACTAACACCTATCAAACGAAAAAACCGCCTAAAAATCCGTTCTAAGGTTTTCGCGTCCATCGCACACAAACCGACAAATAAAGAAACAGATGACAAAAAAAAAATTCGTGTTGAGTATCGTTCATAAATAACAAAACCCAAGTTTTTTTTTTAAATAACTTCAATGTACAGACACAGCTACTATTTTATACTACTACTAGCTGTTGCCCGCGGCTCCGCCCGCGTGGATGTCGAAATCCGTTTCAAAAACTATCCTATCTCTCAAGTTGGATCGAACTGCACATGGTGTGTGAATTTTATTATAATCGGTTAAGTGGTTTAGGAGTCCATTGAGGACAAACATTGTGACACGAGATTTATATATATTAAGATAGATAGATTTTTTTTATGTCGGTCACGTCAATATTACTTCACCTCGCCTGATGGTATGCATAAATTTTCTTTACAAATGTGTGTAGGTAATCAAATAATTCTGACGTCTTAAAGTGGGTCAAAGTTGATTGGTGACATTGTTAATTATGTAGGTAGGTGGTATAATGATGAAAAATGCATTACAGAAATGAATATTTTAGGACAAAATGATTAAAAAACAAAAAACCCGACTGCTGTAAGTTGTAAAGCCTGAAACAAGTTTGATAGCAGGCGGTACCCATTAATTTTCTTTCGGTTTATGATTTGCGAATGGGTACCGCCTGTAGGTACCGCGGTAATAATTTATTTTATTTTATACTTTGTAGTTACGATATAACCATTCTATTTTTGAAATCTCCTCCTATAATATCCTTCATTTTGATACCCCACTCGATATCCCACATAATATCAATTTTTTTTGGACGACATACATTTTACCACCAGAAATCAAAACTATAGTTTTTGTTCACATTCCATGTACCTTATGATACACGGGAGATGCATACCTTTCATTTAAGACCTCATTCATCGAAATCCATCGACCCGTTAGACCTCTAGAGGGGAACAAAAAAAACTAAATACATACATACATACGCGCGAATCACATTACCCTCGCTGGCGCAGTCGGGTAAAAGTATCACGCAGCGTTTTGTAGCATGAAAGTTGAAGTTGAAAAATACATCAACAATACATCGAAAAAAAAAACCATACCGATCGAATTGAAAACCTCCTCCTTTTTGAAGTCGGTCAAATACATGGTTATTATACTCTAAGGCGAATATCTACAATTCTGTTAAAATAGAACCTTAACTTACTACACTTGATATTATAAAACTCAAGATATTGTTTGTTTGGTTGAATGTGCTAATCTCAGGAATTACTGGTTCACGTTAAAACATTATTGAGTAAAGATATAAGCACTACCCAGCAGAGGAGCAATAATCACAAATTCATTTTCGGCAAATCGGATAAATTGCCGTATAATTATTATTGCAAAACTATGAAAAAATATTTTTTCAAGTTTAACGGTTTCAAATTTTATTTTCATCATAACTAAAAACTTCTACCAAATATCAGACCAATCAAACAACTGAAAGGGGTTCAAATTTCAATTACTAGATTTGACCCAAACAAACAGGTCAAGTCAAATAAAACTGTTTAATTAATGATAACGGACATGTTTGGGTTAAATCGAAGTGAAGCGAAGCCGCGAGGAACTGCTAGTATTTTATATTCCTTACTGTAATAATATCTAGTAAGGAGGTAGGCAAAGAATTGGTGAGGCACGGAACAAGGAATGTTCTCGTCCGTTCGCCGTAGCAATTTCTTGCCCTCACAGGAGTGAGTTTTTTTGTTCGACTCACCGTGTATATACATGATGCTCTATTTTTTATTGAGTTTTTTACAAAAAGAATTAAGAGTATCGAATTTAGTTTTGTCATGTTGTATTGGGAAAGTATGACCATATTTAAACAGTTTAGAATCCTTAGTGGAATGGGTTCTGACCTTGGGTGGCATGATTAATTTTATTATAATCTTAGTTTTATTTGCCGCACCACAAAGACTTGGAATTCTTTACCAGCGCAAGTGTTTCCTTCCTCCTATAGTCCCGGGGCCTTTAAGCGGGGCGTGAAAAAGCATTTGATGAGGCCGTCAAACTGAGGGCCGCCACTGTAGCACTACCGGTGTATGTGGTGGTGACCCCAGTCCTGAGACTTTGCCTTTCGCTTACCATCAGGCGAGGTGGAGTCATTTTGACGTGTCCTATATAAAAAAAAATTCTATTTAGATTTACCGTGAATTATAGATCGAATCGAGATAGGTCTTGTAGGTTCGACCATAGATAGCTTGATGGCCGTATAAATGATTTTTGACGTGACGATTATGAGCCCTAGTTAAATTTGCTGTGGATTACCAGACCCAGGTACATACGTGTGTCAATTAGTTCAATGTTTAAACATGACGTATCATAGATTGATGAGTTATTGTATAGACAACTATGAGAACCAGCTAGTACATAGTTGGAATCCGCAGCGATGGCATTTTATTTGCATTGACTTTGTATGCATTAAGTATGAGCCCCACATGACATCATGTTAATACATACTGTAACTATCAAAATCGCGATGCATGAGTGACCAAGTTTTTTTAAGATTTCTACCTGCAATTAGATGAAAAGTATCGTTAGCAAATATTTATTGATTGATGTTCAATAATCAAATTTTAAATTCATTTCATTCACGCGGGCTAAAAAATGTAGTGCCGCAGAAAGAACCTTCCATGTGTCACGCAATTTATGTCACTGAGTTTTTGGGGGTAAAGAATACCACAGTGGTATAGCTAGGTGTAGCAGCCCAAACTGAAACTATTTTATATTTTTATAATTAATGCATTTCGCAAAAGACCCATCCTGTATCACACGTCAGTCATGTGGTATGTCACTGCCAGTGAGGCGATGCAATAAGCGCGGTGATCGGCCAGAGCTGTGTCGATTGCCGCCGTAGACGGTGCTAAAGAGTGCGCTTGCTTGAATATGTGTTCAATGCATATCGTTATCATTTAATTTCTTTTTTCCTATCCGAGTATTGTTAAAAAACCCTTCGCTGCATACCGCAATCAGAAAGCATAACGCTGGTAGGGTTATTTTGGATGGATTTTCTAGTCGTGTTTATAAACAAAGTTCTCAGTGTATTGTGTTACTCATTTATAAATATCATTTATTTGAAGAGGTTGGTCTTTAATTAGCATAAATAGCTATAGTGATTCAAATGAAATTTTTGAAGCAATTTAATATGCTAACTTTGCGGGTTTAATCCCGTTTTAAATGTTCACTTTTCAAATTGAAATCATAGTGTGTGTGTGTTTTCATAGAAATTCGAAAATTCTTTTTTCTTTCGGCGTTGTTGGTAGTATAACTGGTTTGAATTGGTTGTCCGGGTATTTGGAGTCAGACTTTTTTTAAAATATCTTGTTTTATTTTTTCTTTTGTGGTTTTCGTGGTTTTTCTTCTATCGTATCGATGGTATAGAAATGTATGGCTTGCTCTGTGAGCTGCACCTCAGTTTGTTTCCTGTATGCCCAGTATATCACATCGGCTATTTTGGCCGAGGGTCGAGAGGTTTTAATATTATATAAAAACCGTCAAGTAGGTAGCTACCTAATTCCAAATTTCCAAATTCTTGGTAGTAATGCATAGCACCTAAGTAAACTACCTATATTAAAAAAAATTTTATAAAATTTATTAATATTATACATATTAATAAATATAATATACCTACCTAAATATTAATAAAATTAAGAAGTACCTAACTAAATTTACAAAAAATAAAAAAAATAAAAAATATACAACTAAAAACAAATTAAAGTACAAATACGTTGAATACGCTAAACCAGTACACGAACAGTTAAACTACCTACAGAACTTTATACAATAATAAAAATAATTAGAAAATAAAACACAAAAAAAAACAAAATGGAAATTATATAAATAAAGAAAACTAAAATGAAATTTTTTTTAGAAATGTGCAACTAAAAACATATTAAAGTACAAATACGTTTGTAACGCATCGCTAACTAAACAATTGTAGGTGGCAAATCAGTATACTAACAGTTAAGTACAAAACGAATTATGATGTCGTCGTATGTTTTCAAGAGATTGTAATTATTATTCAAATAATAATTAGAAAATAAAAACTAAATATAAATAATAAATAAACAAAAAACAAAACTAAAATGGTAGAAAGTCTGTTTCAGTTGAACATTAAGACATAAGTTGGTAGTTGTTAGGCGATAGAAGAATCTAGTCCAGTGACGAGTCTTCAATCAATATTATTCAATGTCATAGTTTTGGAGCCAGTCTTGTGGCATTTTTTTATCTTGGACACGACAACATGACTTCACTTCGCTTAGTGGTAAGCTAAAGATAAAGTCTCTGGACCGGGGTACTGCGTTTCAGTTTCCTTTGTTTTTTTCTTTTGTGGTTTTCATGGTTTCTCTTCTATCGTATCGATGGTATAGGAATGTATGGCTTGCTCTGTGAGCTGCACCTCAGTTTGTTTCCTGTATGCCCAGTATATCACATCGGCTATTTTGGCCGAGGGTCGAGAGGTTTTAATATTATATAAAAACCGTCAAGTAGGTAGCTCAAATTTCGAAATTTCAAAATTGTTGGTGGTAATGCATAGTACCCAAGTAAACTATATTAAATTAAAATTTATTAATATTATACATATTATATTATACCTAAATATTAATAAAATTAAAAATTAAATTATAGCTACTAACATAGTTGTAAGTAAAAATTGTTGCTAACAATAATATGAGTCAAAGTTGCTCGAAATAAAGGATTACTGTCGAGTACCTACTTGCTACTTATATGTGAAAATGTATAAATGGGTTTCATTCAAGTGGTGTTGTTATAATAGTTTTGATACTATTTAATTTCGGCGTAAATGCCAATTAATTAAAAATATTTTTCCTTTTTTTGAGTACGGAGTTGTAAATTCAATTTCGAAGTAGGTTCCTACCTCCGTTAGCACAATGCAGACAATTGACTGAAATAATCATATTATATTTCATTTTTATTTAGGTACAACTTTTATGTTGTGTTGAATGTTAATAATGTTGCAGAGGTTTACCGATAGTAAAAAAAATAAAAAGTACCTAACTAAATCTACAAAAAATAAAAAAAATAAAAAATATACAACAAAAAACAAATTAAAGTACAAATACGTTGAATACGCTAAACCAGTACACGAACAGTTGAAGTACCTACAGAACTCTATACAATAATAAAAAATAATTAGAAAATAAAACACAAAAAGAACAAAATGGAAATTATATAAATAAAGAAAACTAAAATGAAATAACTTCTAGAAATGTACCTACAACTAAAAACAAATTAAAGTACAAATACGTTGAATACGCTAAACCAGTACACGAACAGTTGAACTACCTACAGAACTTTATACAATAATAAAAAATAATTAGAAAATAAAACACAAAAAAAAACAAAATGGAAATTATATAATAAAGAAAACTAAAATGAATTTTTTTTTGGAAATGTACAACTAAAAACATATTAAAGTACAAATACGTTTGTAACGCATCGCTAACTAAACAATTGTAGGTGGCAAATCAGTATACGAACAGTTAAGTACAAAACGAATTATGATGTCGTCGTATGTTTTCGAATTATGATGTCGTCGTATGTTTTCGAGAGATTATAATTAATATTCAAATAATAATTAGAAAATGAAAACAAAAAATAAATAATAAATAAAGAAAAAAAAAACTAAAATGGTAGAAAGTCTGTTTCAGTTGAACATTAAGACATAAGTCGGTAGTTGTTAGGCGATGCCTATACTGCGATGTGACTAAAGCGACCAGGTGGACATAGTGAGGTTTAGTGGGTATGCCCTTTAGGGAGAGTCCCACATAGGTCTACGGGTTTTCCCCAAACTCGGAGGCATCATGCATAAGCACGCATTCCTCACTTAAAAAAAATTAAAAAAAAATGGAAGGATCTAGTCCAGTGACGAGTCCTCATCATTATTATTCAATGTCATAGTTTTGGAGCCAGTCTTGTGGCATTCTTTTATATTCGACACGACAACATAACTTCACCTCGCTTGATGGTAAGCTAAAGATAAAGTCTCTGGACCGGGGTTCTGCATTTCAGTTTCCTTTGTTTTTTTTTCAATTCCATATACCTACAATTATTTTCTTGAGTTATTAACCAATGATTAACAAGATTGCAACTAAAAAACTAATTAGAGTATGAACACGTTGGTAACGCATCGCTGACTAAACAGCAAGGTACGAAAGAAATTTCATTCCGCGCACGCTTAGGCTGTGGAACGATCTCCCTGCAGTGGTTTTCCCTGGCGGCTACAATATGGGGTTCTTCAAGAAGGGCATTAGAAGGTTTTTACAGGGTCGGCAGCGCGAGTGTTACGCCCCTGGTGTTGCACGCGTCCATAGGCCAAGGTAGCCGCTTTCCATCAGTGTGGGCCGTGTGCTTGTCTGCCACCTAAGTGGTATAAAAAAAAAACAACAGTTGGTAACTTCTCTTGGGAAACCAGTGCACATTATTTGACTAATGCCAATTCCAAGATTACAACTAAAGAACAAATTAAAGTATGATGTTAGCTACGTACGTTAAATAAACAATTGTAGGTAATATCTCTCTAGGAAAAACACAGCATTTATTGACTAATGCCAATTTTTGTCTTTTTGCCGGTTTTCTTTAAAGCTATGGCCTCTGCATTGTGCATAGCCTATTTTAATAATACTAATGGACGGGATTCTAAATACCTAAGCTATTATCTTACGGTCCAATTCTCTTTGTTATTCCAGTTCTATAAATTATTCTTTTCGCATTTATACAGCTTTGATCTTTGCATTCTTGAAGAAAGTTTGTATACCTACACTAATTTCTCACACCCAGTTAATTTCACTTTTACATTTGCTCACTGTATTTGGTTTGTTCTTACGAGTATTTCGTTTTTTTTTACATGTTTATGGTAAATAATTGCTTTTAGACATTTTTACATTTATTTCTTGTGGTTCACTTATAAGCAGAGCTACTCAATAAAACTTATGTTATACTGTAAAGAGTGTACAGCACTATATTCAAAAATGACAATAAACCTCTATAGGTTTACTGTTGCAAGACTATTTTCTTTCATTTCTTACAATTTTTTCGGCAAATTCGATTGCTCGCTTAGTGTATTCCGCCATAGGTCTTGTACCTGATGAAAGCCGCCGTTTTAATACCCTATAGAATTTTATAGATACCATATTTTGTTCCAAACATACCTTCTGCTCCAATCCGAGTGTGATGGACTTTTGGATCATTTTAATGGAACAAGTGAAACTAAAGTTAATCAACATCATACTCATTAGTTCTACTTTCAAAAATATCATCAAAATATGAATAAATAAAAAAGCATAAACAATATAAAAAAAGATCAAGACAAGTAATGAAATGCAAATCAAGTAATGTAATAATAAACATTTATTTTCTATTTTTTTATAATGTCAAGCGCTTAATAAATAATCAGCCTAGAATAGAGTAGGTACTTGTTATATCTATGATAATCAAGCTCATTTTATGAAAATAATACGATATAGGTACCTACGTATGTTATCGTAATTTGACGTAATTTGAAATGACGATTACAATTTGATTATTTATCCCGGCATTACATAAATATATACATAGACTTTCCACATACATCGCCTTGGCTAATATTTATAAGAGTACATAGACATCACTTATTACATCTAAAACAGGACACACTGATAAATTATTATTTATTATAATTGACATAGAAACAAAATAATTAAATATACCTAACAATACTAAATTCTTTATTTCAACCACACACAAATTTTGTCCAATATAACTATTACCTATAGATATTATATAACAACAACAATTATATAAAACAGGAAAAAAGGAAGAATTAAATACGTAATATAATAAAAGAATTAAGTGAATAAAATAATAATATAAACCTAAACCTAAATAATAAAAAGAAAAAAGGAACCTGTTACACACTCATAATAAAAATGTTATTTCGTCAAATTACGGATAAGTACATACATCATCAGTCATGGATAGTTAAAAGTTTTCACATAGAAACAAGATAATTATAATAATACCTATATACTAAATTCTTTATTTCAACCACACACAAATTTTGTCCAATATAAAGTAACTATTACCTATAGATATTATATAACAACAACAATTATATAAAACAGGAAAAAAGGAAGAAATAAATACGTAATATAATAAAAGAATTAAATGAATAAAATAATAATACAAACTTAAACCTAAATAATAAAAAAAGAAAAAAGGAACCTGGAGAGATTTCAGTTAACACACTCATATAAAAATGTTATTTCGTCAAATTACGGATAAGTACATAAATCATCAGTCAAGGACAGTTAAAAGTTTTCACATAAAAACAAGATAATTAAATATAATAATACTAAATTCTTTATTTCAACCACACACAAATTTTAGTTAAATATTAACTGTTATAGATATTATATAACAACAGGAAAAAAAGAAGAAATAAATACATTGATAATATAGCACAAAAGAATTAAGTGAATAAACTAATAATAGGTATAAACCTAAACCTAAATAATAATAATAAAAAAAAATATAGAGAGATTTAAGTGTACACACTCATATTATAAATATTTTATTTCGTCTTTGGTTGTTGGTGTTGCCATCGTGATGCAGTAATTTGTTTTACCTTAATGCTGCTACTTACGGGGAAGGCCCGAGCATAGGTATCGCTCTTCGAGAAGGCCTACCACAACCCCCATTACTTATAATATATGTTATTTAGAAGGTTTTTATAGCGTCGTCAGCGTCAGAGTGTGACGCTCCTGATGTTGCACACGATTATAGGCTATGGTAACCGCTTCCCATCAGGTGGGCCGTGTGCTTATCTGCTATCATAGTGGTATAACCATGTTCCTGATACGTCCTAAAACCTCGACTGCGAGGTATTCAGACCTCTTCACTTGTTTCTTGGTACCGATCTTCAGTTTCGCTGCTACTTTTCTCATTATCTTTATAAATATCGGGTGCCCACGGCTTCGCCCACATGAATATCGGTTATAAAATGTTTGTCATTTTTATTCTAAAAATTATGGAGAAGTACATAAGTCAAGTCTGTGAAGGATAGTTATAAGTATTCACTTACAAAAAAGATAAGATTCAATAGGAAGTAGCATGAAATACACAGGTAATAAATAATACTAAGCGTTTTTATATTTAACAAAATAATTTATTAACAATAAACTTCGAACTACGAAACATCACTACATCAGCCCTACATGGCTGACTTCACTCGCTCCGAGAAGTGAATTGAGCCATGTAGGGCTTAGGTGATGAGAGTATTCCAATCACAGGCTGGTCAGATGGCATAGTTCCGTTGCTGCATTGTAGGCGGTATTTCTGAAGTATTCCTACTAACATTATAAATATAAATGATTTCGCCAAAGAATCTCCAGGGCAGCGGCGGTGACCTGAAACGACATTAAAACTCTAAAAAACCATATAGCTATATAGAGAGCTAATTAAGAAAGACTCACAACCTCTAACAATAACGACAACAACCATCCTTTTATTATATTTTTGTACTTTGAATTTAATTTTAATTCCTGTGTTATATTAATTAAGCACAGTACATAAAATAACATCTTTGTTTATTTTACAATATAACGATGTTGTGATATCGAGATTCAACAGAAAAAGCAACCTTGAAATTAGTCTGAATAAATTGCATCTCTTTCACAAAATTTACAATTTTTTTTGAAATGAAATTCTTTATTTGTATTCAAAAATTATAGCTAGATAATCTACACCTCTGCCAAACTGCACAGCAGTTTGCTGGCAGCTGCATCCCCCGTTGTTTCAACAATTAGCTATAAGTACATCATAAATTAGCCTCCATACATAATCTTAATACCTAATCCAACTTATAATATCCTATAACTAAAATAATATTGAAGCTTTAGATCGAAGAACAGGTCCTTATGGATATTTATCCATGAGTCCATCCCCATTCTCGTTATGGTTACGGGAAAAAAAGACACAAGGTAGCAATGTCATCACAAGCACCATCTTTGCCGCACCAACCAAACCTGGAATTCTTTACCAGCTCACGTGTTTCCTTCCTCATACAGTCCCGGGTCCTTTAAGCGGGGCGTGAAAAAGCATTTGATGAGGCCGTCAAGCTGAGAGCCACCATTTTGGCACTATCGGTGTTTGCAATGGTGACTCCCATTCTAGAGACTTTGCCTCAGCTTACCATCAGGCGAGGTGACGTCATGTTGACGTGACCGACATAAAAAAAAGCCAGTGGTCCTCACGGTATTGCAACGATGGCACAATAAATATATACTCGTCTTATATATATGGTATGACGTTGGTCATGAAAATTGCTTAGCAGCAGAGTTAATTGGAGTGAATTGGAAAGAGGCGAACGACAATAAAACCAATTGGTTATATATGCTCCATGATTCCCAACAAATTGGATCGTTCTGTTTCATGTAATTAACGACCCATTGTTGTCACTTCAATATTATAATACTTGGCAAGTATCTTTTCAAGCTGACACATAAACGGCAAAACAAAACAAACATTACGCGAGCAAAACTCCTTACTGCATAATCGACTTATGGCTTGGGCTTAAACAGAATTGCGTGGAGCCATCCGTTAGCAAATATTTTAAAATTATATCCACGTATCCACTTAATAAAGAAGCCTGTGTTACATCACATCGTAACTTTATGTATTATTGATATTATTTATTTATTATTGTAATGCATACATGAAATTTTTATTAATTAATTGACTTCTTAGAATTTAATCCAAAACTATTTAAATTATCTAATTGTTATCTAATTATCATATAAATTTGACATTAATAAATTAAAATATGTCTGTCCTATTTTGAACAATTTACATTTTAAATTGACATTAAATTAAATTCTCTAATTATTACATGAATTAATTGAATTATCTAGATTTAGATAGTAGTTGGCTATTAAACAAGAACTGTCTGACTAAATAGAATTGCGGAATTTGTAATTTATAAATGCATGTTATTTCGTATGCCTGTCAGTGGAACATAGTATGCACATACCATACGCACCCTGTAAACATCTATAGCAACCTGTGATTACGAAATAAATGAATGAATTGAATTTAATTTAATTGAATCAATACAATGCATTACATTCACAGTATACCGCTTAATTAAAAGATGCCATACAAAATATTAAGCATATGTAAAAACATTATACATCAATACATTTTAGTACCCACCTAAACCAAAAGTATATAGGTGTTCTGAATTTATCAGCATTCCACTTTCATCAATAAATCTCTCAGGTTTGAATACAAATGGGTCCTTCCATAAGTGCGAATCAAAGTGGAGATCACCAAGGGATATGAGTATTGTGGTATCTTTTGGTATTAAATACCCATCAACAATTGTATCTTTCTGTACTACACGGGGGCCAGCTACAGGGACTATCATGGAGTATCTGTACACTTCTTGAATGAATGCTGAAGTGTAGACAAGTCTGAAAATAAAGTGAATGTTATATAGTTTAGTGACACCGTTGGTATATCCAGAGTTATTTTCTGGAATGGGCCAAGCCCTCTCTTTTCATATACTGGGGGGTAAAGTTAGGTACAAATAATAGGCTCGTCTCAATTATCGTAAAGTAAGTTTCAGCTTGGCATGTTATTATAGTAGTAGTAATAAATAGTCTATTGACATCATATTTTTTTATTGGTAATAGGCTCGCGTTTGACCTCGATCTGACCTGTTGGTAAATGATGATGTGGTCGACGGTGGAGCACGCTTGCCTAGAAGAAACCTATTTACTCTAGACTTGAAGACTCCCAGGTTGTAGCTTTCCGGAAATACAGACTCAGGCAGGGCATTCCACTCTTTAGCAGTACGCACGATGAACGTACTGCCAAAACGTTTTGTGCGTATGAGTGGGATATCCTGAACATTTACTTTCTAGCAAACGCTTCGAGAAAAGGCATTCCCTGTTCGCTGTCTTATCTCGGCGGGAGCACTGCCGTGACCCCAGATTAAATTTTTTGTAAAGCCGTTTAGGTAGCCACCCTATTCTTTTGAATCGGAAAACCAACATCCTGGGGTGGGCACTGGGACATTCTGGGGTGGGCCTGGCCCATCCGGCCCCCCTCTAGATACGCCTATGAGTGACACATGAAGCTAATATCCTGCGATTAGTTTATTGTTATCTGTATTTTGTGAATTATATGCAGTTTGATAAAGGCTGTGAAACAATGAAAGTGCTAGATGAAATCCCCCACACTTCCTACACTTATTACAAATTATCATTACCATATTATTATCATGCATTAGGTTTTTTGTTGTTTTTATTAAGCCATCATCAACATCATCACCTGCCCTTGTCCCAAACATTTGTGATGGGTGATGGTACCCCGCCTAACCAAGGCTGAATAACTTTTGATTTTATGTTTTAATTCAATAATTCGGCCTAAGGATAGCGCCCTCCCCAGAGAGGGCGGTGCCGCGCCCCATCCACCGCGCAGCACTGTAGAACTCGTCGTCAGACTTGGGCATTCTTCCACTGTCATATTCGTTTCGATAATAATCAAATTAAACGCGAAGAGAGGGCATTTAAAGGTATACGATAACAATTGAAATACATTGATATCAGTTACTAGTCACACATCCGTGCAATCACACGCCTAAGTATAGTTTACGAGATTACGCTCGTCATTGACTGGAGTTCGTACTATGGAGACTCACTCCAATCTTGACTTTGACTTTGGGGTCGGCGTAAAACATATAAGTTTTGTACGTAAATTATACCAACATACCAACAATGCACCCATACTAAAAACTAGAGCTGCTTTATGACCGTTGCTGTCTACGCCATTTCCTGCAGTGAATGAACGTCTAGGAATGCATGTCTATTGTATACATGCATTATCTTTTACTAGTTTGTTATCTGCGTATTCCCGTTCCCGCAACCCATAAGAATCCATTTCAGAGATAAAAGTAGCCTATTTTTTTATACCACGTAAATGGCAGACAAGCACACGGCCCACCTAATGGGAAGTGGTCACTGTGACCTATGGACGTGTGCAACACCAAGGGCGTCACCCACGCCCTGCCGACCCTGAAGGGAAGGGGCGGGGGTAGGAAAGGGTGGGGAGGCTAGGAAGCGGTAGGGAGGAGGAGGGGTACAGTGAGCTCTGGCTACCCTACTTACAGGCGGGAACACAACTCGATGGTTATTATGGCCGCGGTGTTCTGTAGGGCGGCGGTACTTCCCCAGTCGGACAGCTCATTTCGGACGGGAGATACCTTCGTGTCTTACCTCCCAATAAATTGTTATTAATTAATTATGCGTTATTGCAAAATATAATTTCATTCAGCCATTTATTTAAGATTAATAAACATTCATACTCACACACTTTCGCGTTTATAATATTAGTAGGATGTAATGTTACCTTTCACTATCATTCCAACATGGCATTCTGTCGCCAATCGACATAATGATTTCATTAAAAATCTTATCTTGAATGTCTTGTGATCTTAATGCCATCAATAAACAGAAACTCAACACGTTGCTGGTAGTTTGGGTACCAGCAATGAATAAATCCAGGCATACCATTTTTAACTGCTCTTCTATAAATAAAATAACATTAGCATTCTGCTTAATTTATAATTAAAATAATGTCAACTAAAAATATTATGCGATCGCGATTACGCGATGGTAGCTGAATGGATAAGGACGCCTCTACTCAGAGGTATCGAGTTCGAATCCAGCCGGACAGCACCAATGTGAATTTCCCTTTCTGAAATTTATATGTGCTAATCACATGATTTACCATCTGCTGACGGTGAAGGAAAACATCGTGAGGAAACCCACATGTCCTAGAAGGAATTCTAAGGACATGTCCGATCCACCAACCCGCATTAGGCCAGCGTGTGTGGATTAAGGCCTATACCCTCTCAGCTCTCTCGTTAGAGGAGAGGAGACCCGTGCCCAGCAGTGGGACATAAATGAGTTGCTATTATAATAATATTATATCGTCACCTGTAAATGTGGAGCTTCTGTTTGCAGAAATCTCTTTCATAAATAAATATATGAAATCATTTCTTTCTATTTCATTATTTTTATGCTTTTGTATAGCTTCCTGTAACAAAAATAAAAAAAAATTGGTCGTAACCAAGCTTTAGGTATGGGAGACTTATAATTAGGATAGTAGTGATTATAATTTTTATCGCAGGTTTATTTGTGCCTCGGAGAGCACGTTAAGCCGTCGGTCCCGGTTGCCATACAAACATCTATGGCAGTCGTTACGGGTAGTTGGAGCCCACAAAAGTCCAATCAGTCTAACTTGGAACTTCGATATCGCCATTGGTCATAATGACCATTGGTTGTGGAGGTCAGATGGCAGTCGCTCCACAGAAAATATCGAAGTTCAGCCGCATCACAGTTAGACTGGAAAGACGACCCCAACTGAGTTGGGAAAAAGGTTCAGAGAATGATGAGTGATTAGAATAAAAATAGAACCAATTACAAGTTCTAACTTATAGTGATAAAAAGATAGATACAAAGACAAAATTAAGTGCACATGTAAAAGTTCCATCTATAAAATATTCTTGAATGTAACCAATTTCACTAGTAACATTGGTGAACAAAATACGTGAACCTTCGCCGGAGTAATCTGCTAAAACAAAGTCTGTGTGAATATTTGGCATTTCATTTTTAACATTTGTGGACATATAATTATGCTCTACTGTATCCCTGAAGAGAATTATGGAGCGTAGACCATACCAATTTTACTCGTTGATATTTGGTGCTGATACGTACCGAATCTGTTATATTAATGAAGTTCCGAATCTTATATTACAATAAAACAAAAATAAAAAAAATTACCTAGGTACCTAAATCTTGTATTGATTCTGTCTTGATAACCCAGATATGTAGCGATCGTAGCTGAGTGGATAAGGACGCGGCCTCTGTTCAGAGGTATCGAGTTCGAATCCAGCCGGACAGCACCAATGTGAATTTCACTTTGTGGAATTTACATGTATTTATCACATGATTTACCATCTGCTGACGGTGAAGGAAAACATCGTGAGGCAACCCACATGTCCTAGAAGAAATTCTAAGGACATGTCCGACCCACCAATCCGCATTAGGCCAGCGTGTGTGGATTAAGGCCTAAACCCTCTCAGCTCTCTCGTTAGAGGAGAGGAGACCCGTGCCCAGCAGTGGGACATAAATGGGTTGCTATTATTAACTCAAATAAACTGGAGGTATGTATAAAAACTTAAACTTACCTCTATAATTTCAGTAATCTCTTGATTGATTTTGGTTATCAATGTATACCCACTTAACTCCGGCGCAACGAATCTGCACCACGGCATTTGATTCAATATACCACCGGCTACTGAAAAAGCCTTTCCTCTTTGTCTAAAAAGGTTTAACAAATGTCTCAATTTCTTCACTGGTATCTGATAGCCTGTTAAAACAACAAAAATAATATTTTCCTGTTAAGAAACGATTATGAATAAAAAAAAAAAATTCGTCATTCGTCTCTATACTCCACTCGTCACTCCACACTCTTCATCACTTCAATCTTCACTAATAGCATTAATTCTGTTGCTCGTCTCACTAGACTAAAAATACAATACACCTACTCCACCAATTTTGTAATGGAATGTTCACACAAATTTGAAGTATATTGGACCATCGTGTTGTCCCATATAATCTTTACTTCTCTTTTACGGGGTGTAAAAGAAAAGTTTAATTTTGGTAAACTCTTTATTAGCAGATCCTTACGTCATACAAAGAACACACCCTCCAAGTTTAAGGTTTCTACAATCAGCGGTTTAGGCTGTGCGTTGATCCGACAGTCAGTCATTCAAGACAAAGCTTTTATATGTATAGACTAGCGACCCGGGACCCGGCTTCGCCCGGGTGTAAATTCCAGTTTTCCAATAAAATATATATATAGCCTATGACACTCAGCAATAATGTGGTTTTCTATTGGTGAAAGAATTTTTAAAATCGGTTCAGTAGATCCCGAGATTACAATTACAATTTAACAAATATACAAACACACAAACCTTACTTCTTTATAATATTAGTATAGATATAGATATATATTAAATTGATTTGCATTTTTGACTTGTGAATTAAGTTTTTTTTAAAATTCAAGTAATTTTTTGCTGGAATTAACTTACCTGCTACATAGGCCCAAAGGACATTCATCACAGATTCACTAAGAATATTTACTAAATTGATTGGTTTGTTAGTATTGTTCTTAATATATTCCAGGATTTGGCACAACTCGTTTTGAATTTCTTTCTCCATAAGAGCTTTTCCATAGCCGACATTTTTCAGATTTTTCACTGTGAACCGTCGATGTTCTTTCCATATTTCTCCATTGGCAAATGTTATACCTACAAAAAATAAAATTGTACAATAATTTTGAACAATTGTAAAATAATCACATAGCGGTGTCTTATAATGAATATAGAAAGAAAGAAGAAAGAAAACTAACTTTATTTATGAACACAAAACGTACACAGGTTAAAAGCAATTCAAAAACAATACCATACAATAAGGTCATCACCAACAGACGCAAAAGCCCACGATCCGCGACCCACCAACCAATAGACTAATCCACCTTTGATCTGTTTGTCTATGGACGCCGCGCCTGAGTTGGTGGGACGCGAACTGAACATAGTGAGCATAAATTATAATATGACATTTATGACACGTGTAGTATATTAAAGATAAGTAATATGTGGCAGCCACGTGGCAACTTGCAAAGCACATATACAATATTAATGTCTTTGTGCGTAAATGTAATTAGTTACTGGCATTGAACATAACGAACTGCAAAGCTCCAACGGTTCTATTCACAATCGCTATAATTATAATGCATTTTCACCTCGTTGCGATTTATTATGAGTATAGGTATAGATATAGATAGAGATAGATAAAGATGAAAAATTCGGTTCTTTCAGGTGGACTAATTATTTATTTGACCACGAGGAAAAAAATACCTTTTGGTCAAACTTCTTGGATTGAGTCCTCGTGGTCAAACTATTTTGTCTATCTGATTTGACCACGAGGAATAGTTCTTCGAAAATAACAACAATTTGAATTTGGAACCGAGCAACAGGTGGATACCCTGTGGTTGCATGGAGAATTTCATAGAGAGAGTGCACGTTGTGTGAAGTGAAAAATGCAGAGAGTAATTCAAAGAGTTTTTACTTTCTAGTCTTACCCATATTTTTCTTTCCAAGGCATCTCATTTGTGCGAAGAAGTTATGTGGTCTTGCATCAAATTCCCTGTCGGTAAACACCTGACGGACATTTTTCTCACCGAAGACAACAACTATGAACTCCGAGCTAGTTTTCAATCCTAGAATATTTGTAGAGTATCTTTTGGACAATTCAACGAAGGCTCTGAACTCCGATCCATATTTTTTCGTCATTTGTTGCAAAATGACGCTACTGCCAATAAGTGGTAACCATAGTGGACCTTGAAAAAGACATAACTTCGTTTCAAAACAAACCGTTTAAATAAAACATCAGAAAATAATCTTAGAAATCAAACTAACAATGAGTCTATACATGTAATAGCTAGATACTTTTCAGTGCGCTTCTCTTTTAAATTTAGAACGTTTAATTATTGTTATTATTTTCATTAGTCATACTCAAAGAATTTAAGGTCATACTAGTAAACTTAGAAATGCATGGCCAAGAAATTAAATAAACTGGTGAATCACGTATCCTATTTATATAACTCATTTTGAAGATTAAAATGCATTAAATGTCTCTCTTAAATTATAAAATGCGATAGTTAACACGCTCAACAAAAACTGTTACATTTTACCGCATCTAGTGTTGGGATCGAATGTATTCACAGCAATTTATTGAACCTTCATCTTTATCTCAGCCTTTCGCTGTCCACTGCTAAACATAGGCCTCTCACATAGATCTCCAGCGCGACCGGTCCATGGCCACCTGCATCCAACGAGACCCAGCAATTTTTACTAATTCGTCGGTCCATCTGGCAGGTGGCCGTTCCACACTGCGCTTGCTGATACGTGGTCTCCATTCGAGAAGCTTTTTGCCCCATCGACCGTCCGACCTTCGTACAAGTGGCCGGCCCATTGCCACTTCAGCTTACTAATCCTACGGGCTATGTCAACTTTAGTTCTTCTACGGATTTCCTCATTTCTGATTCGATCACGTAGAGAGATGCCAAGCATAGCCCTCTCCATAGCTCGCTGCGCGACTTTGAGTCGTTTGAAAAGACCTTTCGTGAAACACCACTTCTCAGAGCCGTAAGTCATTACTGGTGACACACATTGGTTGTACACCTTTGTCTTAAGGCACTGAGGTATTTTAGACGAGAAGACGTTGTGCAGTTAACCAGCTGAGTTGGACCACATAATATAAAATAGGATGAGCATTAATTAAAAGCATTTAATCATTTGTGTCCGGAAATAAAACTCTTATCTTACTGCTCGTTACCCGTTATCAACCATTTAACTCCGTCATCCGCTTGACAGAGTATCTGTTAAGTAATATACGATAAACTATCAAATGCCGCTCTTTATATGAGTTTTTTTTAACTTAAGCCATCGTAATTAACATTCAATAAATAGCCTATGTCTATCATGAATAATGAACCTCTTTAAATGGTTTAAGAATTCTTCCAATAAAATTAAGTGGTTCTAAAGATTACTCTCAAACTTGAAACGAAAAAAAATTGGTCTGTCTCTTCATTATATTCTCTCTATATGTTTGTATAGTATAGACTACAGAGTAGAAAAATAATGATATGAGTATGTCCTTTGTCTTTGTACCTATAACAATTAACAAGTAATCACATAAACTTAAATTTAAAAATTAAATATCTACAGTGGTGACGTGAAAGACGTCTCATTACTACGCGGCAACCACGTGGCAACTCGCAAAGCACATGTTTAACATTACGACTGCCAGTGAGTAAAGTTACTATAAATAATGAAAATCAATACTATATAATACAACATTTGCATCATGTACGACGCGTTCAAAATAATGTTGTGGATGTTAACTATCGCCACTTAGTCTTTTTTTTAAACTAAGTGGCAATTATAGTGAAGCCGAAAAGTATTAAATAGTATTTAATTAGCAATGACTATAACTTAACTACCGCTGTTATTTATCTCATGAGTGTTACGCTCACCTAGCCACAGCAAGGAAAAGACTTTAGATAACGTTGATTATAAATACATTATCATCAAACTCTGCTGTGAACTGTACTGCTATTCAAAAGAAGATGAAACACATTGCATAATACGACTTATTATTATGGTATAATTATTTGCATGGATAATTTGTGTACCTATAGCGAATGAATGGAATGAAATATAATTATTATTCGATGCATTTTATTCCATTGAATTGCATTATGAATATATTTTTTATATTGCCTTATTGAATTATTAGTCAAATGTGATATATTGTTTTATAAAAGCACTGACAGTTCTAAATAAATTAATGAATTAATTTGAAACTAATAACATACCTGGTGGATAATTCTTGGGTTTTATTGTAGATAAAAATCCATACAGTATTAAAGCAACTAAGCTCAATATCACAAACGTTGAAAGCATTTTAAGCGAGCTCTGTTAGACTGTGGTACGAGTATAAATATACTCTGGCCTTCTCGACAATTGAAACGCTACTGGTTGAAACTCGAAGCGCTCTATTTATTTATTATTGAAGGATTGGTGACGTCCTTATCTGTCTATTTTTAGGGTTCCGTACCTTTGTAAGAATGACAGTAACACTCTTATAGGATCACTTTGTCTGTCTGGCTGTCGAGTAATGGGAAAACATCGATAATATACCTATCTACTTCAAATTTATGAAATTTTTTATATTAAATTCAGTTAAACAATTTTAAACAGTTGCAGTCCACTGCTAGACATAGGTCGCCTCCGCTCCGCCCCCACTTTTAGTACCCAGTCCAACTTAGCTAGGTACCTCAGCTTTCCAAAAGCAATATTAAGTTTGGCCCTTACCCATAATAGGGATGACGAATATTTATTTTATTGCTGTAAAATGATAATTTCATAATATTATAATGAACTGCAAAAGTGATATTTTGTTATGACAAATAGTTTCAAAAATACTTGATTTCGAAAATTAAATTTTTCGAGCCATTCAAAAACGCTCCATACAAAATCGTACTGAGTAGTGACGTCACAGCCAGGTAGCGCGTAGTGCAAATGTATGAAGTGCAAAAGAATATCACATTTATTTCAGTCTACGTTGCGTTTTCATTGTGTACAGTGCATAATAGAATTCATTTAAAATTTAATAAGGAATCCAATAGGTTATAATTTACATTTTGACTATTGATTGTATAGTTTTCGACCTATTTTGTGAACTAAAAACAATGAAAACTCATAATTCGGTTTAGTTAGGCAATATCTAATTTTACAATGTATATTTATTCAGAAAAAAACAGACATTAAGCAGTATTGGTTAGAATCTGACGACCAATGTCGTCTTCCCAATTCAGTTGTATAAGGAACCCTCAGAGCACGAGTGCGCCTCGCACTTGACCGGTTTTTATACTTGGAGCTGTCAATCAAACTTCTAAGTTTGACCGCTTGTATTTATCAAACAACATTATAATGACTGTTAATGCTATTATTACTTTTTACTAAATTAAAATTAATTGAATTTTAATGATGATGTCTAGTAATTTAGATAGGTAGGTATTTACTTTCACTAGTTAAAAATGACATTTTTAGGGTTCCGTACCTTGCAAGACAATAACCCTTATGATAATATATTATCTCTTTGTCGTGTGTCTGACTGTCAAATAATGGGAAATATGTATTATGTTGTACGCTTTTCGGGAGGCACATCAATGGTTAATTTAATGATTCGCACCTGGATATACCTACTATCCAGGTAACCTTTACTTTTTTCAATTCTGTTTGGTATATTCTTTGAACTAGTTTTTTATAATAATTAATAAGGGAAGTAGATTAAATTAACCATTGTGTCCCACTGCTGGGCACAGGTATCCTCTCCTCTAACGAGAGAGCTGAGAGGGTTTAGGCCTTAATCCACACACGCTGACCTAATGCGGGTTGGTGGATCGGACATGTCCTTATAATTCCTTCTAGGACATGTGGGTTTCCTCACTATGTTTTTCCTTCACCGTCAGCAGATGGTAAAACATGTGATTAGCATATATGAATTCCACAAAGTGAAATTCACATTGGTACTGTCCGGCCGGATTCGAACTCGATACTTCTTGAGAAGAGGCCGCGCCCTTATCCATTCAGCTACCATCGCTTTTATATTTTGATCAAATAAATTTACCTAATTAATTATTTAGGTACTTACTAGCTGTTGCCCGCGGCTCCGCCCGCGTGGATGTCGAAATCCGTTTCAAAAACTATCCTATCTCTCAAGTTGGATCGAACTGCACATGGTGTGCGAATTTTATTATAATCGGTTAAGTGGTTTAGGAGTCCATTGAGGACAAACATTGTGACACGAGATTTATATATATTAAGATAAGATATAATATTATCCAGGCGCGATTTAGCTAGCCAACCGATTTGTAATATGTTAATGTGAATATCATCTATAATTTCTTTCTTATCACAAATAAATAACAGATGAGAGAGAGAGACGAACTTCTTAGCATTCCATGGATTCACCGTGCGGGTGCCGGGTCCATCGTGTGGCAGAGGGAGAAACTCCGAGCAGTTCCCAGGACTTGCGACCCAGGTGTAGGTTTAAGGAGGCCCCCTTTGAGATGCGCATCAACGCTCACCTTCACTGCTCGAGTTTCCCGCCCTGCCTAGCCAAATTTGGAAGGAACCTGTTAATGCAGCCTTAGATACTCGTTCTAAAACAGAACTTACTGCAGTTCTCGACAGGCCAAGGTCTTTCAGAAGGTTATAGAGAGATTTTGCTGGTATACCTCTCGCTCCTACTTCTACCGCGTATAAATTAACAATAATAATAGTAAAAGTAATACACTCGAGAGCAATGAATCCGGGTCACTTAAAGAATGTTAAAAATCTCGGAAACTAAAAATGATAGGTTAATGCAATAAATTGTATTTAATAGACAATGTAATACTCCTTAAATGAAAGTAAAAAAAATATGAGTCACCATACATTTTATTAACACAAAATTACATAAAGAAAAAAACTGCTGATCTCTCCTTAAAACAAAAATAGGAAACAGGGCATATCTTAGTCTCGAAATACGATGCCCACGCTCCAGTTTAGGGCCGTTTGCAGGTCTAAGGGGTTTTAAGTTAGATTCAGCAAGCCGACGTCTTACTGTCCATGCACTTGGGTTACTTCCTCCGAGGCGTCGAAACTGATTGGTGAGTTCAGTTCCTGTGAGAAAGCGATTTCGAAGCATGGTGTTCACCAAGTATCGGTCTTCTCGTGCTGTGGTACACCTGGTTCTGCCCGTTCCTGGTCTGCGTAGGTTAGAACCAGTTTCTTCGTTTAAGTGACCCGGATTCATTGCTCTCGAGTGTATTTATTTAATTTTATTGTGTGGTCTTTAGGAATGTTGGTTTCCCACGGTACAGTAAGCTCTACTAGTATTATATGTTTAATGTGTCTAGAAAAGAGGAATATGTCCGGTCTGGATGACGAGACACCAACATCCTCTGGGATTTTATAGTGCTTGTCATACGTATCCATTAAAATAGTCCAGTCAGGTGCAGTACCTAGGATTATTCTTAACAATAATCAGAATCACAAAGAGGTATAAAATATAATCACTACACTTTTTTCATTCTTAACTTTTCTTTCTGTGGACGGATTGTTCTGATATTTGGCACATATCTTTAGTTAGGTCGTTCCTCTTTCACACCAAGAAATATTCGGACCATGGTGTGAGTCGCGGAATGGCCTCTTTTGAATTGACTGTTTGACACCAAGCAAGTTAATTTATTCTGTTCATTATAAATCCAAGATGGTCGGCACTACAAAAAGGCGGCACATATTTTTCCACAACTACCGCATTATGGACGATATCAAGTAAAATGGCTTGACTAGTAGAAAATATCCAGTTCACTGTGAAAAAAAGAAGTTAATCCAATATCGCCACCAAGAAAATGGCAGTTTACATATTTTTTCACAACTCTCTCGATATGGGTATTAAATAAAAGATCTGGCTTAGTAGAATTGTAGTTTTATTAAATGACGTAATGAATCCGCATCTAATGTCTTGAGAGAATTATTAGATGCGCCTATATCTGCAGCGATGTGTAAAGTATGTACATCATGTCTTGAGAGAATTATTAGATGCGCCTATATCTGCAGCGATGTGTAAAGTATGTACATCATGTCTTGAGAGAATTATTAGATGCGCCTATATGTGCAGCGATGTGTAAAGTATGTACATCATGTCTTGAGAGAATTATTAGATGCGCCTATATCTGCAGCGATGTGTAAAGTATGTACATCATGTCTTGAGAGAATTATTAGATGCGCCTATATCTGCAGCGATGTGTAAAGTATGTACATCATGTCTTGAGAGAATTATTAGATGCGCCTATATCTGCAGCGATGTGTAAAGTATGTACATCATGTCTTGAGAGAATTATTAGATGCGCCTATATCTGCAGCGATGTGTAAAGTATGTACATCATGTCTTGAGAGAATTATTAGATGCGCCTATATCAGCAGCGATGTGTAAAGTATGTACATCATGTCTTGAGAGAATTATTAGATGCGCCTATATCTGCAGCGATGTGTAGGTATGTACATCCACGTTCGGTTTTGGTAACATCGCGTTTATTAAGAGGTCGAAACGTTGGTTCGCTAAGTAGCCGATAGATGCGTTGGCTCCGATTCTGTTGAAGAAAAGATTCTAATTTAAGATGTATATATGTAGTAAAATATGAGTTTTTATGGAGTCCGACCCTCCTAATCTTGAAACGAAATCCCACGCTATAGCCTCGCCCTGTTAATCAGCAGTTGATATAGATGTCATCGTTAGTTGGGTATGCTCTCGCTAGATGGCGTAACTGTATCAGGTGGCTGAATCACGGTATGGTTTCGTAACGAACAAAAGTATGTTTTATTTTACTAAAGTATCGGAGATTTACTAAAGTGTTGGAGAAAATTGTCTTTAACTCGGTGGATATAAATAATGTAGAAACATTTTTTGCAAATACATACATATTATATAAAGAAACACTGCGCTATAATAGATTAATTGAAGATAATTAATGAAAACAATTTCGTTAAGTCCTTGTGTCAAGAGAATATGCACTCATTCATACTTACTGCCAAACATGATCCAAATCCATTCTGAAGCCGGCTTCGTTTTTCTGCATATTCTCAGGCGTGGTTATGTTCCCAAAGTATATGTCTAGATCCACGCTCTTCTCTATATTCTGTACGTGCTGGTGTCCTAGTGCCTACGAAATAAAAATCATTTCTTAGAACAGTTGAAAATTCCACAATTTCTTTTGAATATTTCAAAATTTCTTTTGAAAAACTTACCCTAATAAACAGGTTACCGAGCAAGAAGCTCCATTTAAGATCGCCGTCACCCTTCATGTCGGGCAATTCGTATTTACATAGTAGATAGCCGGTTTTGGGACCGAACCTGAAATATATAACACAATAGTTGTAGTACTAGACTCGCTGCTTCCAACTGTGACGTATACTGACAATGAAATTCATCCATAAGGACGAGACTTATTTTTTTATACTACTTAGGTGGCAGATAAGCAAGACAAGACAAGGTTTAAATACAATACTCAGATTTTGATTTGGCACATCATTAAGTATTAGTTCGGCTAAGATTGGTTGCATCAATTTGATGGAGCGTAATCTCTATCTTACGGGCACGTCAACGTACGCACGTGTCTGGAAAAGACGTATACTTACTCATAGTCGGTATCTCCTTTAACATATTTCAATCTCTTCAGAGGCGTGGCGACTTGCCACGCCTCTGAATATGACCTAACCTGACCTAAATAATGTAGAAACATTTTTTGCGAATACATACATCTACACTAATATTATAAAGAGGAAAGATTTGTACCTATTTTTGTATGTTTGTATGTTTGTAATGAATAGGCTCAAAAAGTACTGGGCCGATTTAAAAAATTTTTCACCAATAGAATGCTACATTCTTCCAATTTGACATAGGCTACATTTCATTTTGAAAAAAATTAGGGATCCTTGGTAAAATTTGAACAATGTAACCGAAGGTGTAGAAAAATGAGTCTTAAAATGTCTTTCGTCGAATGCGCTGCCGAAACTATTAGCGATAGAACAAAATAATGTACAACAATATTGAAGAACATCATAATGTCAAAGTCAAAGTCAAAGACAAAAATCATTTATTCTGTATAGACCATTTTAAGCGGCACTTACAAAACGTCAAATTATAAATATTTAAAACTAGAAGTAAATGGACCACCGGTTCGAAACGCGGCCCAGACCTGAGAAGACTCCGGCAAGAAACTCAGCGGGCTGTTTTTTTTTTGGTCTATTTACAACAATTGCCTTAGTCTAGATACAATGTTATTTCGAGTAACATAGTTGAGTGAACAGTTCATTTCCAAGCTTCTTTATCATCTAAATAATCTTGAATTTTATAATAAGCTTTTTGGGAGAATTTCCTTTTAACAACATTTTTAAATTTACTTACATGTAAATCTCTAATTTCGCTTGGGAGTTTGTTGAAAAAGCGTATACAGTTACCCCGAAAAGAATTACTGATTTTTTGGAGCCTACTATCACAGGCTACAAGATTGTTTTTGTGCCTGGTATTTATATTGTGCCTATCACAAAGTCTTGGAAATTGTGAAATATTATTCCGCACATACATGAGATTTTCAAATACATATTGTGAGACTACAGTAAGAATGTCTATTTCTTTGAATTTTTCTCGGAGGGAGACTCTTGGGCCCAAGTTATAAATAGCACGCACAGCCCGCTTTTGCAAAACAAAGATCGTGTTTAAGTCTGCGGAATTACCCCAAAGGAGAATTCCGTAGCTCATGATGCTATGAAAATAGCTGAAATAGACGGTTCTTGCCGTGTCCACGTCTGTTAAAGTCCTAATCTTTTTTACGGCGAAGGAAGCCGAACTTAGCCTACTGGCTATTTTTTCTATGTGTGAACCCCACTGTAGCTTCCTATCAATGCTTAGACCTAAGAACACTGTCGATTCCACAAGGTTTAACACCTGTCCATTGAGTTGTACATTGGTTTCCACCTGTGCAACATTAGGCAGAGTAAATTTTATGCATTTCGTTTTGTCTCCATTGAGACAAAGATTATTTATACTGAACCAATGAACCACCCTTGCGATTGCACCATTCACTTCGTCGTAATTATTTAATTGTCTTTTAATTTTAAATATTAACGAAGTATCGTCAGCAAACAAAACAATACTATTTTTATCTTTTATATAGTACGGCAGATCATTTATATAAATAAAAAATAAAAATGGTCCGAGTATCGAACCCTGTGGAACGCCCATTGAGACCACAGATCCTACTGATCGTGTACCATTAACATCGACCCTCTGAATTCTATTATTCAAATATGAAGTCAGAAGCTCGAGTGCCTTTTTCCTATTTCGTAGTGTTCCAATTGCCTGACTAATGTGTCATGGTGAACGCAATCGAATGCCTTGGACAGATCGCAAAAGACACCTAATGCATCATGCTTATCTTCCCAGGCCTCGTAAATACAATTCAATAATTCAATATCAGCATCAGCAGTCGAACGTCCCTTGGTAAATCCGAACTGTTTATCATGAAATAATTTGTTTTTACTAAAATGGGTCAGTAGCTGCCCAAGGATCAGTTTCTCAAATACTTTGCTCAAAGTCGGCAACACAGAAATGGGCCGGAAATTAGAGGAATCCGTGGAGCAGCCGGAGCCATGTCTACAAAAAACTCCGCGGTAGCATATGTGCAACTATTGTAGTTATGTCACTACAACAACTTTTTTCATTTTAAAACCCCGTGCGAAGCCGGGATGGGCTGATAAAGAAACACTGCACTGTAATAGATTAATTGAAGATAATTGATGAAAACAATTTCGTTAAGTCCTTGTGTCAAGAGAATATGCACTCATTCATACTTACTGCCAAACATGATCCAAATCCATTCTGAAGCCGGCTTCGTTTTTCTGCATATTCTCAGGCGTGGTTATGTTCCCAAAGTATATGTCTAGATCCACGCTCTTCTCTATATTCTGTACGTGCTGGTGTCCTAGTGCCTACGAAATAAAGAACATTTCTTAGAACAGTTGAAAATTCCACAATTTCTTTTGAATATTTCAAAATTTCTTTTGAAAAACTTACCCTAATAAACAGGTTACCGAGCAAGAAGCTCCATTTAAGATCGCCGTCACCCTTCATGTCGGGCAATTCGTATTTACATAGTAGATAGCCGGTTTTGGGACCGAACCTGAAATATATAACACAATAGTTGTAGTACTAAACTCGCTGCTTCCAACTGTGACGTATACTGACAATGAAATTCATCCATAAGGACGAGACTTATTTTTTTATACTACTTAGGTGGCAGATAAGCAAGACAAGACAAGGTTTAAATACAATACTCAGATTTTGATTTGGCACATCATTAAGTATTAGTTCGGCTAAGATTGGTTGCATCAATTTGATGGAGCGTAATCTCTACCTTACGGGCACGTCAACGTACGCACGTGTCTGGAAAAGACGTATACTTACTCAAAGTCGGTATCTCATTTAACATATTTCAATCTCTTCAGAGGCGTGGCGGCTTGCACGCTCAGTACTTTGAAGTCCTGCGTAGTTGTCAACTCGTGATTTGAAGTATATGTCCTTGTAGTTTGACTGGGGAAGGTCCACCTGCGAAGGTTGTTTGAAGTGTTCTAGTACGGCCAGTACATTATCGCTGAGTTTCTTTTACCACTCTAGTACGTACAATTAAAAGTTAAAAAACTCATCTTCTCTATTGCCTTTATTTTCTGTTTTCGAGACTTTTAGTGCAGATAATTTAAAAGCAGTGTCGTCCATTTTATCTAATTTAGGTAATATTTCTTTCCTTACCGTTTGTTCTACATCAATTGCGGCCAACTTCAGCTGCACTTTTTCTTTGATCAGACTTTCAATGGCATCTATTATTTGATATCTAAACAGATTTGAGGTAATCTGAGGTACCAGCGCCATTGCATCGAATCTGAATATTGCCTATCTCTAAATCTATATCTCTTAACACTGGTTTTTCTCTGTTATCCATTGGCTGTGCTAATATGATTCTGGCATTTAAGTATTCAACAGAAAAAGATGCTGAGCCTGCTCTTGACACGAGCCCTCCAACAGCCGAAGCATCCCACTGTGTTCTACCCTCAAGTTATTGAGTGCCAATCTCGAAGTCCGCTACAGCGTTGTGGTTCTCCATTTTCAATGTAACATAATCGACCCATTGAAAGAACGAAATCCCTGTGTGCCACGTATTGGTAAGGCTAACTGTGAATATGCTCACTGTTGTATTGTAATCGTTGAAAAGGGTCATACTGCATAATCTCTCATTTTCTTCCTCACATCGATAATCACCACGTCAAGAGGGGAAATTGAGTTTGGGAATTTGATATCACCGGCTACTTCATCGAGTTTTATATTAATTTCAGCTCTGGCTTTCATGTATGCTTCTTTCAATATGTACGGTTTAATGGTATCAAAGATAACATTACCTACGGTGTTGATAAAACCCTGGCATATTCCGCCGAAGAAGCCTAAGTTATCGAAGTTAACAGCCATTGTGCTAAAACTAAGATCGATATTTAAATCTTGTGCGCGCAGTTTTCCATCACGCTCTACATCAAGGGTTGCTTTCGCTGTTATCTTCAGACTGGTGATGTCAATAGTGAAGGGTCTATTGGCCCTATTCAGCCAAGTAGACTAGGTGTAGTTACCCCGTGCTTGTAGGGTATCTATGCTCATCGCTGCTTGGACCTGAAATTGTAATAAATTCGTTGGAAAACATTCCTAGCCCTGCAGCTAGCGCCTACGCAGCGGTTCAGACAGACTATCCTACCATTAGTTTGGTGAGATATTTCCGTGGTGGATTTCCATAGCTCAAGGAAATGTCTGTGCAATAAATCAATAAGATATTATTGAAATCTTAGGTAAGTGAATAACAATAATTTAAATAAAAACTACCTAAGGCTTGCCATCAGTGGTCACGGCAAAGTAACCAAATAGTCGACCTTAATTATCAAGATCGAGAACATCAAATACGAGTAAATCCCTGTAGAAATTTTTTAAATAGTTTTACTTCATATCAAAGTATTTTTTAAGAATGGAATCCCCTAACGAGTAATATAATAGAGAGTAACGAGTAATCCCCAGAAATAAACCAGGGTGAAGTGATCTTCACCCTGGTTTATGTCTGGATCGAACTGATTAAAACCACTCAATGTACCGTTTACGTAAATCCTTTATCAGGGACAATTTTAAAATTTAAAAAACAGTTACCTCCATTGCTTCAATTTCAGCAATCACGTGTAATATGCGAAACTTGCTGATGCCGTACACAGCAGTGTTCTTGAAGTAGGAATATGGTGCCAAAGCTCATGGATTGCTTTATGTCTGGGACTGGATAAGGGTCAGGTATCTCAGCTCCTGGCATTCCAACCGGATCAGGTTGTATGAAGTGTTCTAATTACAGCCAGTACATAATCGCTGAGTTTTTTTTCTCCCTCTAGTAAGGTCGTCGCTTCAGACGAATCTTCGCCATCGTCGTTGACATCTGTGAATATTGTCGAGTTGTATCTAGCGAATAATCTAGGTTGCCTTCATAGGTTGGTGCTCTATAATAGGTACGAGTTTCTTTTCTCCCTCTAGTAAGGTCGTCGCTTCAGACAAATCTTCGCCATCGTCGTTGAAATCTGTGAATATTGTCGAGTTATATCTAGCGAATAATCTAGGTTGCCTTCATAGGTGCTCCATAATAGGTACCTAAAGATACAACGAAAAGCATGTTTCTGCAATCACTTTAACATCATTATTGTGTTATCAAAAAGAGGTGTATGGGTCTTACCAAGATCTTTGTCTACGAGCGAGTAGGTAGGTACATCAGTCGAAGAACGGAGGAGTTTCTGACATAGGCATTCCTTTGGGACCATCATTGTGTGGTTGAGAATCCTGCAATGGACATGACATTGGATTTTTAAAGGATAAAATTCTATCTTGTCTTCTTTAATAACAGATATTCAACTGGCCACCGTCCAGTCGAAAGCTGAATCACATGATCTTATGAACCTGTAGCTTTGATCGTTATTATTTGTATCGAATGATGTGGAAGTTTAAGGAGTGTTGCGATATCGTCAGACATTTTAGTTTGGTTGTAATACGAAGTAGCAAAGAGAGAAGATAGGTTTATAAATTAGTCCAAGGATTCGTTTTTGATTTCTTTTGACATTAGTTTGAATGATGTAAAAGAAGATTTTGGGAAATGTTGGAATAGAATTAAATGGAAATATATTTTTTGGGAATTTAGGAACACACAATAGCATATAAGAATATAAGGCAATAGGAGAGCAAAACAAATTATGCCACTTACCACAGTAACATTATATGTACAAACTGGACTCGCATGGTTCGGTGAAGTTTTTAAAAGTCTACAGCTACCACACGTCGTCGCTGTCTTCTTTTGTCTGCTGGGTGATGCTGTCCCGACGATGAACATTTTTCTTGACGCGCGTTCACTTTGACTCGATGGCGTTACGCGAGATCCTACTACCAAATTTGTTATGTGGCGGTGGAACAAGTAGTCTTTTTAAAAACGATTACCTATTTTAATGTATTTTACAATAGGGTTAAAACTATAACAACTTAGAATTGGAATTAGAATAGAAAGAATCGTTGCGGAAGTTAGAATTAGAATGTGTATAGTGAGTCTACATCGGGGTTTAAATAGGGTTGAGTCGTGGAGGGGATACATTGGGGAACAAGGGAAGACTAATGACAATCTTAATTGTATTGTAAACAATAATTAGGGATAAGGCCAACAAATAGTACAGAGTTCACTATAGTACAAGGTTCAAGATGCTATACAATGCAATAGAGAATGGTTATATAACAAATGCTAGTTTATATATAATGTATTAGTTTATTTTATTACTAGCTGTTGCCCGCGGCTCCGCCCGTGTGGACGTCGATTTTCGCGTTTTTTTTCTATATTGCCGTTCTAATCAGCCGATTGTGATAAAATATGCGTAAGATTTTGAGCCTAACCAAGACCTTTCTAATAAAAAAAACCGCATCAAAACCCATTCAGTACTTTTGATGTCCGGTTTTTGGCCGGTCCAGCTATGTAGGTATTGAAAACAATGGTCTACATTTTGAACAATTAATCAGTTAATGTAAGACAAATAAAATGTATTTTGTTAAAATATGAGCTCTTTCTTTTAGTTTACGGTCATGTCAATACTTCTCAGAATAAGATCCTTAACAGCGGCACTATCGTATGGTGTAATAATAAAGGGTGTGTTTTTTTTCAAAATCAACGGGTTCGATACTCAGCAAGGTTTTTTGGTTTTTCAAAAATCTAATGATGAGATTTTAAGTTTCATCAAAATCGGGCTCGTGATTCTTTTGACCATTTTTCGCTATTCCTTACAGTTTCAGATTTGGCCATCCAATCCCTTTTGAAAAATTCATTCTGTATATTATGAGTCATCGATAGGATTCCAAACTTGACAGCCCTACCTACTCAAGGTGACAGCGAACCAGTGAACATTATACATTTTTGCAATGACCATTGAGTCTCAAATGGCATACCTATACCTTATGAATTCTCCGTCTATCCTTTGCATTCTATAATTATATGCACAGTAAATCTATTTTAGTAGGTAGGTATACGGCGACTGGTATTGAATTCGACTTCGAAAGCTCTCCGTTAGTCCAGTGTTGAAGAGCATCGTGGATGATTTTGATGGATATATAACCTAAGGAATTCTCTAGTTATCCTCTGCATTCTATATAATGAAATGAAATGAATGAAATAAAATGAAATGAAAAAAAATATTTCAGGTAATAAATAACCCATCATTACAAAACACTAATTAACTATATTAAAATTACATAAAATTAAAATTAAATAAAAATAAAAAAAAAATAAAATTAAAAATTGTATGTAATATTGTATGACTGACTGAATAATTGAACAACTTTCTGTACCATTTCATTGGTAGATAAGCACACGGCCCACCTGATGGGAAGCGGTTACCGCGGCCTATGGGCGTTAGTTAACACCAGGGGTGTCATACTCGCGCTACTGACCCTAGAGGAAAGGGGGGATGAAAGGGAGGGGTTGGGATGGTTAAGAGTTTCTGTGCTAACGAAGAGGAGGAGAGCAACACAGGAGAGGAACGCAGGAGACTTTGGTTTCCCCGCTAACAGAACAGAATCCCTCAAGCGGGTTCTGGCTACCCTACTTACCGCTGGAAACACAACTATATAAGATTTCCAGCAGCTCTGAGTCAAATGTGACACCAAGATCTGTCGGAACTTTCGCTACATTAACTCTGACGCCCTTCTGTGGTGTAGCGGTAGTGCATTCCACTGCTCCGACAGGAGACGCTTGATTCCCGCCCAGTGAAAATATATATGCATGGTGTCCATTTTCATTTTTTTCTATGAATAATAAATAATATTTACAAAAAAAGTATATAAGTATGTTTATCCATATTCTAGAACACTTAATACTAATAAGAAAAATAAAAAGAATTATTAATAGTCTAAGATCCCGTTAAGAACGACCTTCACCGAGATGCTTATTTAATGAAACATATTTTATATTTAATTTAATATGTCAATAAATATAATCCATATGGGTTGCCTAGCAAATTTCAGTCCAGAGTATGTTTAATTAATAATTAAAAAAAAAAATTTTTTTAAACATTTCAACGGTATGATTATTAGATAGGTAAATTCTATACCAATCGAAAGTATGAAGCCCATAGAATACACAAACGTTAGGTTGCCTATTCTTTTCCGGTCACAACTATCGGGTTGCCAGGTATAAACAGGTAAATCTGTACTAGTATTTTGCAACGTTCTGTTTATTTGATGAAATTTAAATGAAATTAAAGATTATTTTATTCTGAACACGGTGGTGTAGGGTTGCCTGTGAAAAATAAGTCCAGAATTGCGGTTGTCGAATTTTAAAAAGTTAAATATTGCTCCGAGTGAATGTGTGCGACTGAGAGGTCCCAACCAACCATCCCATGCGATAGAAGAGGACACAGCATAGCGGCTGTTTAAAGTCCGGCCATTTAAAGAAAGAGAGTGTGCATGCTATTTGGGCTTGGAAAAGAAAAGGATAGCGATAGACTATGCATCATTTTGGAGTAGTTTATTATTAAAATAGAGAAAAAGTTTTTTTTTTTTTTATCAATTAATTATTTATGTGTATATTTTTTATGTGACACTAAAGTATATATACATCTTTAGTAAAAAAGAAGGTTATAGTGATACATATATAATACTATTATACAGGGTGAATTTTTCAAAAGGGATTGGATGGCCAAAACCGAAACTATAAGGAATAGCGAAAAATGCTGAAAGGAGTCACGAGCCCGATTTTGATGAAACTTAAAACCTCATCATTAGATTTTTGAAAAACCAATAATCCTAGCCAGGAATCGAACCTGTTGATTTTGAAAAAAAAACACACCCTATATTATTACACCATGCGATAGTGTTGTTATTAAGGATCTTATTCTGGGAAGTAATGACATACCGCAAACTGAAGGAAAGAGCTCATCTTTAACAAAATACATTTTACTTTTCTTACATTTACTGATTAATTGTTCAAAATGTAGACCATTGTTTTCAATACATAATCGTACTGCATTCAGTATTAGAATGTTGTTGATTCCGTTTAGAATATTCTCCAAAGAACGTTAAGTTTCAAGTCATCGACTGTATCTCTGTATCATACGTGTCTTTGTAAATTTCGTTTTTGACATACCCCCAGAGAAAGTAATCTAAGGGAGTAAGATCCAGGGATCTCGCTGGCCAAGGCACAGGACCATGCCTTACAATAAAATTGTCGTCAAACTGCTGAATCAAAATCTCTTTTACGGCTATTATGGGCTGGAGCTCCATCTTGTTTAAAAAAAACATCAATCATTATAATCATTCTGAGTATAATTTGAAACACGGAATAGTTACGATCTTTTTTGGGATTTTGAACGAAACAAATAGGTACGTGAAACATGAATTTTATTAAATTCCAAATTTTCCTTAAATTTGCCGTATATCATTACTTCGCAGAATTTGTTCCTTAACAGCGACACTATCGCATGGTGTAATAATAAAGGGTATGTTTTTTTTTTTCAAAATCAACAAGTTCGATTCCTGGCTAGGATTATTGGTTTTTAAAAATCTAATGATGAGGTTTTAAGTTTCATCAAAATCGGGCTCGTGACTCCTTTGACCATTTTTCGCTATTCCTTATAGTTTCGGATTTGGCCATCCAATCCCTTTTGAAAAATTCACCCTGTATATATATTATATATATATATATATATATATTATAATAAATGGCCGGACTTTAAACAGCCGCTATGCTGTGTCCTCTTCTATCGCATGGGATGGTTGGTTGGGACCTCTCAGTCGCACACATTCACTCGGAGCAATATTTAACTTTTTAAAATTCGACAACCGCAATTCTGGACTTATTTTTCGCAGGCAACCCTACACCACCGTGTTCAGAATAAAATAATCTTTAATTTCATTTAAATTTCATCCAATAAACAGAACGTTGCAAAATGCTAGTACAGATTTACCTGTTTATACCTGGCAACCCGATAGTTGTGACCGGAAAAGAATAGGCAACCTAACGTTTGTGTATTCTATGGGCTTCATACTTTCGATTGGTATAGAATTTATCTAATAATCATACCGTTGAAATGTTTAAAAAATTTTTTTTTTTTAATTATTAATTAAACATACTCTGGACTGAAATTTGCTAGGCAACCCATATGGATTATATTTATTGACATATTAAATTAAATATAAAATATGTTTCATTAAATAAGCATCTCGGTGAAGGTCGTTCTTAACGGGATCTTATACTATAAAATCTGTGTTTAAAACAACAAAAAAAAACTAAAAATACAGTCGAATTCTTTAATTTAATTTCATTTATTCTTTTTGCACCTACAATACATGAAAATTATGTCATACACTAACTAATTCTTTTCATAACATAACATAACATAAACTTACGCCTATATCCCCGAAGGGGTAGGCAGAGGTGCTAGCACCCACATTTCGCCAGTTTATGTTTAGGTCCCAATGTAATAGGTGGCGAGCCTATTGCCATTAACCGGGCACTTATAAACCTGCGATAAATACACACATAACTTCGAAAAGCATCGAAAAGTCATTGGTGTGTGAACCTGGGATCGAACCAAGACCTCGTCCCAGCAGTCCATTACCCAGACCACTAGCTTTTTTAAAGTCGATTAAAAACAATAAAAAACGTGTTCATTATTCTTGATATTCTATTATTTAAATGTGTTGTTGACAGCCCTACCTACTTAAGGTGACTAAATAATTGAACAACCTTTTGTACCATTTCATGGTAGATAGGCACACGGCCCACCTGATGGGAAGCGGTCACCGCGGCCTATGGGCGTTAATTAACACCAGGGGTGTCATACTCGCGCTACTGACCCTAAGAGGAAAGGGGGGATGAAAGGGAGGGGTTGGGATGGTTAAGAGTTTCTGTGCTAACGAGGAGGAGGAGAGCAACTCAGGAGAGGAACGCAGGAGACTTTGGTTTCCCCGCTAACAGAACAGAATCCCTCAAGCGGGTTCTGGTTACCCTACTTACCGCTGGAAACACAACTATATAAGATTTCCAGCAGCTCTGAGTCCAATGTGACACCAAGATCTGTTGGAACATTCGCTACATTAACTCTGACGCCGTTCTGTGGTGTAGCGGTAGTGCATTCGACTGCTCCGACAGGAGACGCTTGATTCCCACCCAGTGGAAATATATATGCATGGTGTCCATTTTTATTTTATTTCTATGAATAATAAATAATATTTACAAAAAAAGTATATAAGTATGTTTATCCATATTCTAGAACACTTAGATAATACTAATAAGAAAAATAAAAAGAATTATTAAAATCTGTGTTTAAAACAATAAAAAAAAAACTAAAAATACAGTCGAATTCTTTAATTTAATTTCATTTATTCTTTTTGCACCTACAATACATGAAAATTATGTCATACATACATATTTTTGAGGTTTCTGTCTCCGATTAAAAACTGTAAAAAAACGTGTTCAAAATTTTATAATCTCGACAGGTGTATTATAGTTTTATTGGAACTGCACTTTATAAAATACTAGCTGTGCCCCGCGGCTTCGCCCGTGGCATACTTCGTCCCTGTAGCAGGATAAAAGTATCCTATGTCCGTCTCCTAGTTCTAAACTACCTCCCCACCAATTTTCAGCCAAATCAGTGCAGCTATTTTTGAGTTATAAATAGAGTAACTAACACAACTTTCTCTTATATGATACAGATTCTATGAAGTTTCCCAGACAAATTTGAAATTTTTGGCTTTTGGTACCTATGCTTTTCAGTGAATTTCTTTGAAACTATGAGTTGCACTGTAAGTGTTTCGATTGTGTTTTTGTTGCCTTATTTTGCTTTTCTTTACTTATTTGGAAATAGTTATTGGCAAAATATACTTCAAAATACATTGACTTCAAAATTGTACAATATATAAAGGGGGGCTACAATTATTGTCTTTGAGGTCAGTGCTACTTATAGCATTGAAATCTCTAAGAAAAATACCTATCAAATATAACACACAGTATAAACAAATAACAAAAATTGTACAACAAATAAATTGGGCTACAATTGTCTTTTAGGTCAGTGCTGCTTATAGCATTAAAATCTCTAAGAAAAATACCTATCAAATATAACACACAGTATAAAAAAATTGTACAATAAATAAAGTTTGGCTACAATTGTCTTTGAGGTCAATGCTACTTATAGCATTGAAATCTCTAAGAAAAATACCTATCAAATATAACACACAGTATAAAAAAATAACAAAAATTGTACAATAAATAAAGTTGGGCTACAATTGTCTTTGAGGTCAGTGCTACTTATAGCATTGAAATCTCTAAGAAAAATACCTATCAAATATAACACACAGAAAAAAAAAATAACAAGACACTCAAACCAATCACAATTAATGGTGTACACAGATTAAACTGGCTCGGCGGCGTAGAGGTTAAACGTTCGACCGCTGATTCAGAGCCATGGTTTTGATTCCCGCGCACTGCAAAAGAGGCATGAAGAAGAAGCGTCACGGTTGTGTACGGTCGAACACATTATTGCATTATCACATCAAAGTCGATAATGCCGTCTCAAAAGCCAGTAATTTTTCCATTTTATTTCAATCAATGTACCTTCATACTTTTTACATTTTATGTTGATCTTGGCTAAAGTTTAACAAATAATAAATTCTACCTAAGCAACATATTTTATTCATCAACCTGATATTAATTTCTAAATGAAACACAAGAAGTGTTATTGCAATATCGTAGGATTTGCATTTCCATAAACCTCATACTAGAACGACTCGGCCACGGGTTGCTTAGGTAATAACTACGAAATTATCGATAATATTCTTACGGAAGAACAATTCATGTGTGTGTGTATATTGTCTTAAAAGAAAAAGGTCATAAGTAGTACTAGAATGTTGACGCCAAAGTTATGTAGGATTGATACTGCACTTTTGTTCTCTATTGTACAAGTACTCAAGTAAAAACACGGCCGTGTCCACGATACAGCCACGTAAATTTTATAAAATTATGTTTTTGAGAACGGCCATCACACAGCGATATCTATTTTTAGTTATTTCCTTTCTTTGGTGTTACCAGTCTAAAAGGTAATCATTTACAATCCGGTAAGACACGTGTTTGCTTCCTTCTTTATTTGTATATGACATAGACACATACATACCATTATGCTAAGGCCTTTTTCCCTCTGAGGTTCCTTCCTTCTTTGTTTGTATATAATAGAAGTGAGAACCGATTCTCAGCATTCCATGGATTCACCGTGCGGTCGCCAAGTCCATGGCGGTACAGAGAGGAACCCCGTGACAGTGTTTCTCATACGTGTCTTTGAGTGGTGTCCAATCTGCGGCAGATCAAAATTGAGTATACGGCTTTTGAGTTATTTTTTTTGTGCAGCCTTCCTTTACAAGCTAATGAAACAGTACGCGGTTCCAACAGCGCGACGCGCGGCAAACATTTTTTTAGTTTACGTATTCAATTTAGCATCGTCCAGCTTCGTTAGTCAGTCTGTTTGGATCCGCGTAACTCGGTAACTGGCGTCTTGTTTAGTGCTCTCGGGGATTTGAATAATAAAACTTTTGGAGTAGATAAAAGAAACTCCTTGGTGGCATTTGTTGAATAAATGAGCCGGTTGAGTGAACTCCGCTCGGGTGTGTTTAACGAGTCTCTAGAGGCGGAGTGTGGCGACTGTGGTGAGGCAGAAAGGGATTTTTTTTCATGGGCAATTTCATGTTAATACTTTTGCCTCATTTTTTCCTATATAGGACACGTCAATTCGACTTCACCTCGCTTAATGGTAAGCTGTCACAGTCTCAGGAAAGAGGGTCACCATTAAATACGTTACCAACGGTGGCGCAGAACTTGACAGCCTCATCAAAAGAGGATCGTCATCGCAGCACCGCGTGACACCCACCGGTCCCACTAGTGCTGCGACCACAATACCCCCTGCCCGACTATACACTTGCTGACCCTGAACGCAATCCTCCTCTTCCTCTTGAGGTTTCATCGTTCTTCGATTGTCTATGACGATGTTCTAGAATATCTTCAAATGTCTGTTGTCGATTTCCACATCCGGTTGGTTTGAACTGTAAAGGTATTTTTTTATTCAGTCTGTCATTGAGTTTACCCCGCTGGATGGTAAGAAGCTAGGGTAAAGTCCAGAGGGTACGGGCCGCTATTTTCGAAACTATTCGTCCCAAAACGGCGGTCCCTAGCTTGACGGTTTAGACAGATGCCTTTTCACGCCCTGCTTCAATAACCGTGCTTCAATAACCGTGCTTCAAGAATCGTGCAATTGTTTGATGTTCCTTTGCATCACGCATCATGTCGACATTTGATAGACTTTAATGTACTGGTAAAGATTTATTTATTTTTTTCCTAAATACCTACTCTGTCCTAACAGGTAAGCCCAAAGCGACAGAGTAGCAACACAATTATACCTACTTAACAACAATTTCACTTAAAATGTCTCATGCTTCGAAACTAAATAACAAATCTCACACACTATTAATGATCAAAAATTAAATACAATTATCATTTCAAAATAATTCATGCACACGTCATATCATAGGAAATAATAATTAGTCAATTGTAAAGTAATAATTCCATTTATAATGTCATAATTGAATCAATATTGTCAAATAATTATGTCAAAAAATAATTCAGTTTATAATGTCAAATCCGAATTAATATTGTCAAATGTTTTTGTCAAAAAATAATTTAATTTATAATGTCAAAATTAAATTAATATTGTCAAAAAATAATGATTTATTTATTTAAACCACTATCATTACAGATAAACACCTAATGCGACAGTGTATACAGATAAAATCTTAAAGCTAGTCTTACAAATAAATCTTACAAACTAGGTGTATAAATAATAATAATAATAATAATATTTATTTATTTATCAAAAGCCCGTACATTGTATTATAGCTAGTTTTACAAATAAGGTCAAATATAACTACTTTACTGCTAATCTACTTACTAACTACACAATATGTGACTCTTGTGAGTTCGTTCAGTGAGCACGAGAACAGGTCAACTTGTTCCGCAACCGTATTGAGCGTACGCAGCGCGCGCGTCAGCGGCGCCCGCTGCAGCAGGTTAGTGCGCGCTCGCGGCACCTCCAGCAGCGGAGGCAGGCGCCTACGCCCCACGTACTCGTCCGGTGCACACAGCTGTGCTACCTCAAGGATTTTGTATTTTGCCACTAGGAAGTCAAATTGGCTACTGGCGGATTGTTTGGTGTACTGTGCCTTAATACGTCATCTCTTATTCTTACTGATATTCTTAGTGATATTTGTTACTACTGCCTTAATCATCGTCTATTTTTTTTCTTATAGCTATTGTGTTTTCATGGTCAAATTGTTAGGGCCTTAGGCTGGCTCCCTAACCGCCAGTTCACGTTCAGTAACCACGGACTCCCTTGGTTGATGCGTGTTTATAAGGGTTTCGGGTAACGACTGCCTTAGTGTTGCACACGTCCATAGGCCACGGTGACCACTTCCCATCAGATGGACAGTGTGCTTATCTGCCACCTACGTTGTATAAAAAAATGTTAGCGATGATTGCATCTATCATTTGATGTTTCACATTGCGTAACAGTCGGGTTGAGGGAATACCTACAGTGACAACAACAAAGCTGGTTTGCAATCCAGCCATTTAAGCTTCATATTGAATTAGATATCTTGTTCGAGTTAACTTAATAATAAAGATAAAAGAAATTATAATAAGGCAAAAAAATATACTTGAACTAAAAACTATCTACTAAAGCGCAAAAAAGAAACAATATAAAAAAAGAAACAAAACTAACTACAAATTGTTGGTCTATAACCCAGTACTGCACCACTACACTCACTGTTTGTTTATTCGTATAAAAACTATTGTGACTGTTCATTTGAAAGCTACCTAGAAATTAATAGGTGGTTCGTGCGCTTATTTGCTACCTTGGCAATTTAACAAAACTGTACAATGTACAACAAAGCCATTAGGTATAACTCTCAACGCTAGTTTGCAATCCCGTCATTTAAGTTAGATATTTCCTTCGAGGTAACTTAATAATAAAGATAAAAGAAATAATTTTAAGGTAAAAAAATAAAACTTAGAAATAAAAATGAGTAAAATGCAAAAAAGAAAAATATAAAAAAGAAACAAAACTAACTAAAAATTTGAAAATTGTTGGTCTAAAACCCAGTACTGCACCACTACACTCACTGTTTGTTTATTCGTAAAAAACTATTGTGGCTGTTCATTTTAAAGCTACCTTTTTTTTATCGTGCGGTAATCCCCGTAGATACCACCCCCGTCGGCCATCGGGGGTGGTTATGTCGGGATCGAACCGACCAAAACCGCACGCCGTCTTTAAAGCTACCTAGACATTAATAGGTGGTTCAACTAAAGTAAATTTAAAAATGTTGTTAAAAGAAAACTTTCCCAAAAAGCTTATTATAAAATTCAAGATTATTTAGATGATAAAGAAGCTTGGAAATGAACTGTTTACTCAACTATGTTACTCGAAATAACAATGTATCTAGACTGAGGCAATTGTTGTAAATAGACCAAAAAAAAGCTACCTAGAAATTAATAGGTACTTTTGCAGCTATCATCGATCCAATTTTGTTTTTGTTCTTTATTGTTTATGTTCCAAATAAAGATTTTTAATTTAATTTAATAGGTGGTTCGTGCGCTTATTTGCTACCTTGGCAATTTAACCAACTAACCAACTGTACAATGTACAACAAAGCCATTAGGTATAACTCTCAACACTAGTTTGCAATCCAGTCATGTAAGTTTCATATTAAGTTAGATATTTCCTTCGAGGTAACTTAAAGATAAAAGAAATAATTTTAAGGTAAATAATAAAACTATATAATATATATAAATAAAAATAAAAGTTAGAAATAAAAATGACTAAATTGCAAAAAAGAAAAAATATAAAAAAAGAAACAAAACTAACTACAAATTGTAAGTCTAAAACCCAGTACTGCACCACTACACTCATTGTTTGTTTATTAGTATAAACACTAGTGTTGCGATTCATTTTAAAGCTAACTAGACATTAATAGGTGGTGCAACTTATTCGTTAACTCGGCACTTGAAAACTCGGCATTCGGTGTCGAGATGCATTTGCTACCTTGGCAATTTAACCAAAATGTAGAATGTATAACGGAGGAGAGCTGGTGTCCTGAAATACAGACCTCGAGTCTAGTTTAGGCACCAGCCTCCTACAATATAAAAATAAAAATAATATTAAGGCAAAAAAATATACTTACATAGAAATAAAAGTTACTAAAATGCGAAAAGAAAAAAATATAAAAAAGAAACAAAACTAACTAAAAATTTGAAAATTGTTGGTCTAAAACCCAGTACTGCACCACTACACTTACTGTTTGTTTATTCGTATAAAAACTATTGTGGCTGTTCATTTTGAAGCTACCTAGAAATTAATAGGTACTTTTGCAGCTATCATCGATCCAATTTTGTTTTTGTTCTTTATTGTTTATGTTCCAAATAAAGATTTTTAATTTAATTTAATAGGTGGTTCGTGCGCTTATTTGCTACCTTGGCAATTTAACCAACTAACCAACTGTACAATGTACAACAAAGCCATTAGGTATAACCCTCAACGCTGGTTTGCAATCCAGTCATGTAAGTTTCATATTAAATTAGATATTTCCTTCGAGGTAACTTAATAATAAAGACAAAAGAAATAATTTTATACCAAAAAAATAAAACTACCTATATAATATATATAAATAAAAATAAAACTTAGAAATAAAAATGACTAAAATGCAAAAAAGAAAAATATAAAAAAGAAACAAAACTAACTACAAATTGAAAATTGTAGGTCTAAAACCGCATGCATAGTTAGCTAATGTCTAAATAAATCCTAATAAAGGTAAATATAACTTCCTAAACTAGCTTGTTGGTCTTCCATGCCAACTTCAGCTCCACGTCCGTTCTTTTTTTTGGCCGTGATTTCATTGAACTTAAAACTTATTGCATAATATTGTTTATTGTTTATTGTTTTATTGTTTATTATTACACACATACTTTATTATATGTATGCATAGTTAGCTAATGTCTAGATAGTAAGGTTTTCATCATGATGAAAGTACTATCAATTAAGCAATAATATTTATTATTATATTTATATAATATTTTTCAATTCCTTAGCTCTTAAGAGGTTCACCGATGATTTATTGCTCTTGGTGGCAATCGGTGGATAATATACTATGCAATATACATCATATTTTGGCTTCGAAAGTCCAATTTTCGGCTCCCTTTTTCTTTTCTCCTTCCATTTGATCAATACATCAATACATTTGATCAGAAAAACATACTTAGAAATAAAAATTACAAAACGCGAAAAGAAAAAATATAAAAAAAAAATCCGAAATGCTGCAATCATTTTGATGTTACTTTGGTTTTGTTTAGCTCATCTACCATTCAATGGCATGCAAACATAGCTTAGACAATACATAATAATATAATATCAAATCACAAACTGGGAACTGTAGTCAAGATGTTCGTTTGTGATTTCTTTTTGTGTTTCTGATTTCCATCTCCAGTCCAACTGTTTTTTTTTATTTATTTTTTTAGAAAAATATACATTGGGTCTAATGCCTTAGTAGTGTAACAAAAACCAGAAAGGTTTGTACGTACACTACGTTTGTCGTCGTGCTGTTGTACTCGAACAGATTTTATACATCCGGTAGGTAAGTACTTAATCTAGGTATAACAATATCGAACACCCTCGAGCCTCTACAGTCACGTAGAGATATCGCGTCTTTGGCAGTTTTTTACCGGCTCTACCATGGCGAGTGTTCCGATGAGCTCTTCCAATTAATCCCACCCTCTCCTTTCCTTCACAGAACTACACGTGCCAGACTGAGGTATCACCCTCACACGGTGGAATCAATTCCATCAAGAACCAAGCGGTTCGGTGCCTCTTTTATTTGCCGCACCATAAAGCCTTGGAATTCTTTACCAGCGCATGTGTTTCCTTCCTCCTATAGTCCCGGGGCCTTTAAGCGGGGCGTGAAAACGCTTTAGATGAGGCCGTCAAGCTGAGGGCCGCCACTGTAGCACTACCGGTGTATGTGGTGGTGACCCCAGTCCTGAGACTTTGCCTTTAGCTTACCATCAGGCGAGGTAAAGTCATTTTGACGTGTCCTATATAAAAAAAAAATCAAAATTAAATCTGCTGAACAAAAATATGATACATTGTGGATATTGTTCGGATGTTGTGCTTTGGCTGGTCACTCCCTTGTTTAGGTAGTTTGTGGACAATTGGTAGCCTGCGCTCTGGTTTCTCTTTGTTTTCGGCCGTTCTCTTGTCTGGGTGACGATCATCACATCAGCTGTTCTGGACAGCGTTTCCAGTGACTTTATACAGTTTATGACAATCGCAGACATTATCGCTACATATTCCCAGGGCCTTCATCGCTCCTTGGCTGTCGCTGTAGATGGAGAACGTTCCTTTACTCTCAGACCATGTTCAGTCGATAGTATTCAGTTTTTCCTCTCCTCTAACGAGAGAGCTGAGAGGGTTTGTAACTTAATCCACACACGCTGGCCTAATGCGGTTTGTAGGATCAGACATGTCCTTAGAATTTCTTCTAGGCCATGTGGGTTTCCTCACGATGTTTTTCGTTCACCTTCAGCAGATGGTAAATCATGTGATTAGTAGGTACATATAAATTCGCTAAAGCGAAATTCATATTGGTACTGTCTGGCCGGATTCGAACTCGATACCTCTAATAGAGGGCGCGTCCTTATCCATTCAGCTACCATCGCTAGTGTTAGTATATTAGTAGGTAACAATTACTTAGAAGTATGTTAGTATTGTTAGTAGGTACATACATTAAATTAGGTTACATATTACCAGTGACTACCCTTACCCAATGATTTTGGATAGGGCAGTCAAATATATATGGGCAATTGTTTTCAAATTCAGTTGATGGTGCTGCATTTAAATATACTGTGTCGTTGTTATGTCAAAGTGATCTGAATCTTTTTGGAGCAGAAACAATCGAGCTCGCTTTTTAATTGGTATTATATACCGTGATGCAATACTATGCAATATTATAAATAATAATAATTATTTATTTATTTATTATACTAAGTACAACCACATTGTATATATTACCCAATTCACATAACATTTATTTGTTGGTAAGTGTTCTGATATATACAACAATTACGGTGTACATAACATTTACACTAGTATTATAACAGTGAGATACCTAACACTTTGACAAAGAAACAGAAAAAGTATTAATAAAAAATAAGCTTACCCGAAATATAAACAAAGTATAAAATTTTGAAAACTTAAAAGAATAATAAAAATACCTCTATAGGTTCTACACACTATGACAACTAGGCAGCAGCATTGATTTTAGGTTATTATTATTAACTTAGTAATGTAATTAGTAACAATTCACTTAGAAGTATGTTAGTACGTAATTAAATTAGGTTACATATTATTACTAATGACATATAGATAGGGCAGTCAAATATTTATATGGGCAATTACTTTCAAATTAGGGTGTTGATGCTGCATTTAAATATACCGAGTTGTAGTTTGTTATTTATGTCACTGTTATATCGAAGTGATCCAAATCTGCTTGAAGCAGAAACAATCCAGCTCGCTTTTTAATTGGTATTCAATATCTATACTAATATTATAAAGAGGTAAAGTTTGTGTGTTTGTATATTTGTTAAATTGTAAGGGGTCGATCTACTGAACCGATTTTAAAAATTCTTTCACCAATAGATAGCCATGTCATTCGTGAGTGTATATTTATTGTGGCTATATATTTTATTGGAAAACTGGAATTTACACCCGGGCGAAGCCGGGTCCCGGGTCACTAGTTATAAATAATAATAAAAATTGTTAACTTATTCTCAGGCCGTGTTCAGTCCATAGTGTTAGTAATGTTAGTATATTAGTAACAATTCACTTAGAAGTATGTTAGTACGTAATTAAATTAGGTTACCTACATATTACCAATGACTATCCTTACCTTTTTTTTTATTTTATATTTTAAATAGGGCAGTCAAATATAATATATGAGCAATTACTTTCAAATGCTGAGTTTTTACTGGTGTTGTTGTTGTTGTTGTTTGTAAGTGGGACCATCGCTTGTTGGTCATAAATATCATCTCATTCTACTTAACCAAATGCAATGAAACATACGGCAGATTTTGAGTCTAAGTAAAACCTTTCTGATAAAAAATTGTATCAAAATCCGATCGTGAGATTTTTTAATTTTTTGGACGTAAGATGATTATCGTTCCATCGCTTTGGGTTTTATATAAGATTATACAGCAAAAACCCATTCATTTAAAATGACAGTCTAAACAAGTCTAATCTATTAACCCGCCCCTCATCGTACCTGGTGCAAAGGTGCCCATGACGCTGGCGGCATTGCCCCGTTGAATAGCTATGGCCAACCGTTGCCCCAGGTACGAGCCAGAGCGGGTGTCACCGGTTTTGTCCCTCAACCTGCGCCCTAATTCGCTAACTAGTTTTTTGGCATCGGTACCTCAACTACCCATTATCTCAACCGATTCATTTATAAATAAAACCCATTAAACTCACATTATATAGGTAGGTAGGATAGTTTATTCATGTGGCGTGTGCCCATCAAACGTTCCACGGAACTTAAGACTAATGGCTTGTTCATGGTGGAGTATTTATTTCGGGCTTGTCTAATAAGTGCTTCTTGTGCCTCATTTATCGTCTATTTCTCTTATTCTTTCTTAGTGATATATTTTGTCTGTACTATAATGTATTGTTTTCCCGGTCAAATTCTTAGGGCCTTAGGCTGGCTCCCTAACCGCCAGTTCACGCAGTAACCACGGACTCCCTGGTTGTACGTGCAGTGGCATATCTTTTTGCATTACCTACCGCAGAAGGCGGTATGCCTATGACACTGAATAGAACAGGATTTTTTTTTATATCTTCATTCTCAAAAATAGTTGCAACCTTTGGGCATCCGTAGGTTTCATAATTTTTTCTCCATGTTATAAATTTTTCTTCCCTTTGTATGTCCAAATGTATTCTACCTTTGGGTCCAAATAGTAGAGAATCTGTAAAAAATTCTTATAGGTGATATCGTTAGAGTGGTTCGTGAAAGGTAACGGATGGAGGCGCTGGCAGCAGCTAGTATACTTATATACACGCTGATTTTATAGTCGTTTTGGACTGATATACCTATTTTGGACACAGTTTTAATAGCAGGATCGATTGGAGCCATTAATTTAAAAATCAATTTATTTTTTATAAAAATGTCGAACACTGACCAATAACAACGCAACAAATAATATATTTTTTTTATATTATTTGATGATATTATAATATAAACTCTATTAATGTTTTTACTCGAACGAGTGAAAAAATTACAGCACGTTAATTTTTAACCGACTTCAAAAAAGGAGGAGGTTCTCAATTCGTACGCTATTTTTACGTATGTTTTGTATGTTATGTTACGCGATAGCGGCGCCAATTATTGTTGGATTTTGAATTTTTTTTTGTTTGAAAGAGGTTACTCCTGAGGTGGTCCCATATCCAGGGTGGCCAATATAGGCGCGAAAGGGATCTCGCTTCCAGGTCCCACGGTGGAGTCCCGGCAAGGAGACTCGCCGCCTCGAAGTAGAACGTGCGGTATCACTCTACTCATCTCGTCTCGTACGCTTGTGGTGCGATGTTATTTATTTCTCGCTCAACGGTAGCGACTAAATTGGATTTCAATATTGCGTCTGTATAAAGTGATAGTGGATCCACTTTGTGACAAACTTCTTTGACAAGTTGTCCCTGCAACCGCAGTTTAGAATTATAAAGTTTAAATTACATTCTCAACTGGTTTAAAATGGTGTATTTACATACAAATACACCATTTTTTGCCACATTTCCCACGGTTCCGGGCAACCTTGGAAACAAACGTCATTACTTATATAATTTCTTTATTTCTCAAAATTGTGTAACGTAATTACATCTTTTTGACGTCAAAAACTACTTAATACTAAGTTTACCACCGCTTCCTAGGCGCTAGTGGAGAAGAAACGGCGCAACAAACTCCACTGCTGCATTTTGAGACGTCAGGTTATACATAGATATCTTAAGACTAAATATGGACGAATGTACATTTTTGTCTCGTGTCAATATAAATAAAGGTATATAAAAAAAAAGATATAATAAATTTTAACCGAAGTTAAACAATAAAATAATGTTATAATTAAGTACCTAGAACTTTATAATAGGATTTGTTAATAATATATCTTTTTCGAAAGTGTTAACCACAAGTCAAGAAAACACTGATTTGAAAATTCAAACGATGTAATCGTATGTGTAAGCTAGGCATAATGATACCATAATATTGCTTTTCGCCATTTATCTGTACTTTTAGTTTTAGTTTGACTAGTACCATCCTGGTTTATAAGTCTCGCAGCCTCTGTCACATCCTTTATTATATATTTAAAATTATGATCTTATTAGTTATTAGTATAGTATAAATATTGTTAATTATCACGCTTGTGAATACCAGCGGTGAATAAAACCACTGTATCCTTAACTAGTGGCCATTAGCGACTACGCTGAATATTTAGTAAAATAAACTCCGCCTTATCCTACGGGCGGTAACGAAACTATACCGCGATGCAGAAATATGGTACAACGCCATCTATCGACGTAACCTTAAACTTTTACATACATGATTCTGGCCTCGGTGACCGCTTGCCAAGTGCTTATCTGCCACCTAAGTTGTATATAAAAATAAGTTAGATGAGATTCTTCCAGTGCGGTACTAGAACACAGTTACGTAGGTACAGAGATGCTTGTCTAGTGGCTATTAACTCATTCTCTAAATGTTTAGTAAAATAAACTCCGTCTTATACTACGGGCGGTAACCAAACCATACTGCGATGCAGATATATGGTACAACGCCATCTATCGACGTTAAGTATAACCCCGGCACAACACTCACAAATACAGTACAAGTGGTAGTAGGAGGGTCCTCTGTATCATGTGCCGGGTAGGTGGGCTCCGATAAGGGGGTGATGTACACATACTGAAGTTATTTATATTTGGTGTTGTACACGTCTATACACTATAGGTCACGGTGACTACTTTTTCTTATCAGGTGGGTCGTGTGCTTGTCTGCCACCTAAGTTGCATATAAAAAAAATTGTATGAGATTCTTCTAGTACGGTACTAGAACACAGTTACATAAGTACAAATATCATTGTCTAGTGGTGAGTAACTAATCCTCTAAATGTTTAGTAAAATAAACTCCGTCTTATACTACGGGCGGTAACCAAACCATACCGCGATGCAGATATATGGTACAACGCCATCTATCGACGTTAAGTTTAACCCTGGCACAACTCAAAAATACAGTACAAGGGGTATGGTATGGTTTCTCGGGCTGTTATCCGCAATTCCCCAGGATAATCCCCATGCATTCTGCTTGGAATACGGTGTTGTGGGTCCCTAATGGTCTTGAGATGGCGATATTTAGGTCGTTAGAGAAGACTCCGGCGCCAGTACCTCTGTCGGTCTTGGATCTATCTGTGAAGATACGCACTTCCGCTGGGCATAATGCCTCGTATCGGTAGTCTTCATAGAGCTGGATTTTGTACTTCTTGTCGAAGATGTACTGTTTTGGTACTCGATCGTTTATTGTTCATATTACCGGCACCTCCTTTATAAGGTTTGAGAGCAAAAAATTGTATGAGATTCTTCTAGTACGGTACTAGAACACAGTTACATAAGTACAAATATCATTGTCTAGTGGTGAGTAACTAATCCTCTAAATGTTTAGTAAAATAAACTCCGTCTTATACTACGGGCGGTAACCAAACCAAACCGCGATGCAGATATATGGTACAACGCCATCTATCGACGTTAAGTATAACCCCGGCACAACTCAAAAATACAGTACAAGGGGTATGGTATGGTTTCTCGGGCTGTAATCCGCAACTCCCCAGGGTAATCCCCATGCATTCTGCTTGGAATACGGTGTTGTGGGTCCCTAATGGTCTTGAGATGGCGATATTTAGGTCGTTAGAGAAGACTCCGGCGCCAGTACCTCTGTCGGTCTTGGATCTATCTGTGAAGATACGCACTTCCGCTGGGCATAATGCCTCGTATCGGTAGTCTTCATAGAGCTGGATTTTGTACTTCTTGTCGAAGATGTACTGTTTTGGTACTCGATCGTTTATTGTTCATATTACCGGCACCTCCTTTATAAGGTTTGAGAGCAGTATGTATATTGTGTTGTGTGTGCCCTTCGCTCCACAAGTTGAGTGCACTTAGGCGCACTCAACTTGTGGACAGCAGCGTAGCAGCTTGTGTAGCAGCAGCTGTCGCTTCCTGTCTAATGAACAGGTCCAAAGGTGGGAGCCCAAGCATGGCTTCCATTGCCGCCGTAGGGGTTGTTTTCATGCATCCAGTGGTTGCCATGCAGGCCAGTCTTTGGGTTTTTTGTAGTTTAGCCGATGCTGTGCTGTTTTCAGTTCTTGGCCACCACATTATAGCGCCATACGCTATCATGGGGCGGATCACTGTTTCGTAAATCCATAGGATGATTTTAGGTGTTAGCCCCCACTTTTTGCCGATCATCCTTCTGCATTGCCAGAAGGTTATTGCGGCCTTCTCTAGTTTGTTGTCTAGGTGACTGTTCCATTTCAGCTTGCTGTTGAGAATAACGCCAAGATATTTTACTTCTTTTGACAGCTGGAGTTCATTATTAAAGAGTTTGGATAGTCGGTATTCACCTAAGACCCTTTTGTTCGTAAACATCACTAACTCTGTTTTGGTCGGGTTAACCGATAGGTCAAATTCTCTACACCATCTTTCCACGGTGCGTAAGGCCTGTTGCGTAAGGTTGCATACTGTTCCCGCCACCTTTCTTGAGATAAGGATAGTTAGATCATCTGCATACCCTATTGTATAGTTCCTGTTTTTGTTCAGCCTTGTATTCAGGTCATCTATCACTAGATTCCATAGGAGGGGAGATATAACTCCCCCCTGGGGGCAGCCTTTGGCTATCAGGGCCATCTGATTTTTATCACCAAGGCGTACTTATCAGGTGGGCCTTGTGCTTGTCTGCCACCTAAGTTGCATATAAAAAAATTGAATGAGATTCTTCTAGTACGGCACTAGAACACAGTTACATAGGTACAGATAGCATTGTCTAGTGGTGAGTAACTGATTCTCTAAATGTTTAGTAAAATAAACTCCGTCTTATACTACGGGCGGTAACCAAACCATACCGTGATGCAGATACATGATACAACGCCATCTATCGACGTTAACTTTAAACTTTTACATAATCTTATTTCCAAAACATCAACAATATACAATCTCATTTTATGCATGGTAGCTCCTTACTTTTAAAACACGAGTGACCGTTTTCTTATAACTATGTCTAAATTCCTTCGGGTCTTAAAATATCAAACGAATTATCTACTATACTTAAACTTATCGTTTTTGTGACTGTGGCAGAAGCCGTACATTTGTTTCCACCTGTGTAACATTAGGTAGGGTACATAAATTCAATGCATTTAGTTTTGTTTCCATTGAGGCAAAGATTATTTTTGACCAATGAACCACCCTTGTGATTGGACCATTCGTCGTAATTATTTAGTTGTCTTTTGGTTTTAAATATCAACGATGCAATCGTCAGCAAATAAAACCATACTATTTTTGTCTTTTACGTAGTAAGGTGATCATTTATATAATTTTATAGGGATGTTATTTATTCTCCGTTAGGAGAAACAAGGTCGGCTCGCTGTTCTTTTTCTAGGTGTTTGTGGACCGTGTCCATGTTGGTGTGTAGTCCCCTGATGCAAAAGTTCACTTGTATTGTGGACGAGGATACCGCTGTTGGAACAATTTTTGTTTTTTTTTCTGGGCATTTTCGAAGGGTTGGGAGGAGGGTGGGGAGGAAGGGAATATAGTAAAGGATAGTACTGTAGTAGTAGTAGTGAGACGGTAAGATTTTACACCATCATTGTCAGGTATGGGTTATGTGACAGGCTGGTGCGGCGGGCGGAAGAACCCACGAGAGGAAAGCCTGCATTAAAGCCTGCGCCGTACTAAACACATAACCTACCTTTTTTTCATCACCACATTGAGTAAAAAGCAATGTTCATACCTACGATAAGAATGCACATAATAAGATTGTACAATCTACCTGCTTCATTGACATTTCGACGTCATTGTTATTTTAATACGAAGACATGTTTAGTTATGAGGAACGTAGCAGGAAAATCCTGTTCACACCCTCTTGCAGACTCAACCGTGGCGACGGCGGATCGCATATCCAAAAAGGCTTTTGATTCTTAAACCCGTATAAAAATATCACATTGAATTCCCCTTCCATTCAGCTTCCGTTCCTCCGTTCGAGGCTCACACAAAGCTGTCTTGTGCCTTTATTATACTTGCCATCCATCTTTTTTACAGTGACGTCACATTAAGCTTAAGTAAATCGTGTCACACAGAAATAATGCCCTCAATCTACGTCAGCGTTTATTTTGGTATTGTTAGCGTGAGATTGGCTTATATAACATAATCGTATAACATAGTAGGATACGACGGTACCTTCCGTCCAAATTGAACAGTCCAACTGAAGTACTGCCTCCAGCCTACAGAACATCGCGGCCATAATAACCACCAGTCTCCAATCTCCCCAATCGCCTCTTACAACCCTCCTGCTCCAGGGTCGGCAGTGTGAGTGTGACTCCCCTGATGTTGCACACATCCATAGGCCACGATAACCACTTCCAATCAGATGGGCTGTGTACTTGTTTACAACCTAAGTGGAAAAAAAAACTTTTGACAACTGCATTTTTTTCAACTTAATTGTTGTATTGTTGTGTTTTCAATAGGCCCTCGTCTACCTGCGGACGGCTAGCGGCACCTCGTGTCTCCCACATCCCCGATTTCTTCAGATTGGGTCTCCGATTGGTAGCAGGAGGTGGGATATCCTATTACATACTTTTCTGTTCTCTTGGGGGAAATGGAATATTTTTGCCCACCTCTTCGATGGCTTTTGATTCATCAATTTGGACGATTGCCTCGACGGTCAGCAACCCGATGCATTTATACCAGGGTACAACTCAGGTCGGTCAGCCTGCAATGGAAGAGCTACTTCGATCCTTCCTCACAAGTGGCTTCTCTGAGTTTCGTACTGCACAATACACGTACACCCAGGTTTAGGCAGACTTATTTATTATTGTAATTCATACGATTCATATTGGTAATAAAGGAAAAACTAAAAAGTTTAAAATCAAAAATATAATACAAACCATTTAACCCATTTTATGAAACAATAACAAAAAAAAATTTTTTTTTTTAATTTATTTATTTTTCATGCACACAGGTTATATAATATACATAACGGTTACACACAACATGAAACAGTCCAAGTAAATACATAACTTTGAAACGATGACACCTGCACTGCATCAGTGAAAAAACTCTGTATCACAGGTGCCAGCGCCCTTCACAGTCAGGAACATTGAACAATAGATACTAGTAATATAATTATAATAACCAATAGGATACTAGCAGGCATGATAACCTACGGTTAAAGTAAATAATATTCTATGAACACGATAACTACAGACGATTAACATTATAGACATAAATGAGACTGTGTATTTGGAAGTGTTATGGGTGAAGTGTGAATGAATTTTCAGAAATAAGAGGAGTTTGAGTAGTTGTAAGGCATGTTGTTTGCGTGTGAAATGTGAGTGTGTTGTGTATGTGTGTATACATGTGAGCACAACTGTTAGTGTACTGTCAATAATTATGTTCTAAAATGGTGTCTTCAATGACCCTTCGGGCTGGACATAGTCCATCGCTTTTAGCCACTCAGTTAAATTTGACTTAAATTTCTTTTTAGTTAGAGAATGGATGTAAACCTTTTTAGTGATGCGGTTCTGGCACGAGTAGAGACATTATGAATGTGCATATCCCAGCAATTAAATAACAAAATGAAACAAATCTAAAATATCTAAATAAATAAACTAAAAATAATCTAAAATAAATAAACCTAATCTAAAATAACAGTGTTTAATTTTTTAAATTAAAATACTAAAAATAAAAAAGTAAAACAATAATAATAAAAATAACAGTTAATTATTATAATTTAACAGTTTAAAATAAAAACAATTTCTTTATATAAAATAATACTTAGGTACAATTTCCTGTGATGGCTGATATTTTTGTGATAAGGTATCTAAAGAGTCATTTAACTGTTGAACTTCCAGCTGCAAGTGATATAATATCAGACTCATATTGGACGGTCTGGTGTCTCAATTTTACATTTGCAGGCCCTACGATATATTTTGTTAAGGCCCAGTTTAAAGTACCTAATTTTTTTTTGAGACTTAGAAATAAATTTATTAAGTGTTATATATTTTTTAAACTTATTTCTACTAACCTTGTTGAGGAATCTAATATTAAATTATTATCCATTTGATTGAATTTACTTATTTGATTGATGTAGTTGGTATATCCAGGTGTTGAGATATCTATTAGGTCTGCGGTGATGCATGGGTCAAGACAAATCAGATCAGGCTGCCCAGCCACCGGCTCATTATAGAGACTGTTGGGTAAAGCAGCCTCATCCGTCAATCTGACTGATTCCATGTGAGTGATTGAATTGTTTACGTCACTCAGTTCGCACTCCAGAATGCTAATGCGTTTCAAAGCTTGCTCATGAGTGCTGCTGCATTCTTCTAGGCCTATCAGTGTCATCAGCGTAGTAGGATTCATATTGGTTAAAAAGCAAGGAATAAAAAGTTAAAAAACAAAAAAAAAACAATACAAACCGTCTAACCCATTTTATAAAACAATAATAACTAAATTATAATAATTAAAAAATAAAATAAAACAGTAATCTAAAATAATAATACTAAAAAATTAAAATACTAATAATAAAAATTAAAAAAATAATAATAAAATAACAATAATTTGACAGTTTAAAATAAAAACAATTTCTTTATTTAAAATAATACTTAAATTTCTGAAACGAACAATTCTGACATTTTTCGTATCACCATCACCATCATCACAATCGCACTTTGGAATCATCTTCATGTCTGGCTCACATTCTGCATCTTTATCGTCTCAAAATGATCATCTTCTACATCATCTTCGCGATGGCTTCCTTCATTATTGGCGTTTTGTTGTTGCCCCATATATTATTTATGATGGAACAACATTGGTTGGTTCTCAGCGTTTAACATTTTCATTAATATCTGCTTCACAAAATTTTCTTGAATCTACATTATTACTCGATCCACTGTTGGCTTCTTCATTATCATAAATTGCATTTTGTGCATCTTCATCGTCTTCGCGGTGGCTACCTTTGTTATTGGCGTTTGTTGTCGCACTACAATATCGGCTATCTCCATTCAAAAGTTATATTTATGACAAAATAATATTGATTGTCTCTTAATCTCTGGAATATGAACATTTTCATTACCTGATCGTCATTTTCACCCGATCCACTATTGGCATCTTCGTTATTTAGGTATACTTTGGGCGTCTTTATCATCATCTCCTCCACTTTAGGTATCGTCATCGTCTGTGCCAGCTTGTGCATCTTGATCATCTAGTTTTCTATTATGATCCTTTTGATTTTGGTTGTTTAAGAGACTGCGGTAGCCGTAGCAGTGTTCTGGGTAATGGACTGCTGAGACGAGGTCTCGGGTTCGATCCCTGGTTCACCATGGCACACACCAATGACTTTTCGATGCTTTTCGAAGATATGCGTGTATTTATCGCAGGTTTATAAAGTGCCCGGTTAATGGCAATAGGCTCGCCACCTATTACATTGGGACCTAAACATAAACTGGCGAAATGTGGGTGCTAGCACCTCTGCCTACCCCTTCGGGGATATAGGCGTGAGTTTATGTTGATTTTGGTTGTTTTGATAGCCATTTCATTTATGCAGCATTAAACATTGTGTCTTGTCATATTAATACCAAACCTGAAATTCTAATAGGGATAATATTATGTCCCTTTTTCCATTATAAACTATGTTAGCATTGTAACGAACCTTCTGCCACACACTTAATTCTACGATGGTTCGGTAGTTACAGTGGCTCGCTATCGCTGACCCTGATGCTTCGCGTGACGTAGGTATGCTCGTCTTCCCAGATAAGGTCAGCGGGTTGTAGATGGTACAGGTGAATGGTCAGCTGTTTTCATTCGAACATTATATTTATAATGGAATAATATTGGTTCTCTTTCCGCGTTGGGTCACAAACATTTTCATTATTTCCAACTCATTTTATTATTTAAATCCACATTATTGCCTGATCCCCTGTTTACGTCTTTTTTATGCCTTGTGACTCATTTTCTGCATCTTTATAATTTAGCTCTCTATCCAGATTGTCAACATCTTCATCAGCTTTTTATTATCTGACAGCAGTCGGGTAAAAAGAACACTACAAAATAAAACTGGATTATACAATTTTCTAAAAAAAATCAATTCAACATTATTACTACGAGTACATTTACAACATTAAGCACACAATAAAGAAACTTAGGACAAAATGTAAAATAAGAAATAATAATAATAATAACAACAAAAAACAAACAAGTAACAATGAGATATGTTAATAAAGCTAAACAAAGCTACAATAATGGAAAGGTTTGTGGCCTAACCACAAACATTTTCAGTATTTTCTCAATTAATTTTCATAAATCCACGTTCATATACGTTCATAGGCCATGGTGACCGCTTCCCATTAGGTGGGCCGAGTGCTTGTCTGCCACCTACGTAGTATAAAAAAAACCACATTATTGCCTGATCCCCTGTTTACGTCTTCCTTATGTTCCTCATGACTCATTTTCTGCATCTTTATCATTTAGCTCTCTATCCAGATTGTAAGGTAATCAGTAACATCTTCATCATCTTTTTATTATGTGATTAACTTCATTATTAGCGTTTTGTTGTGACCTGACATAATCATCATCGGCTTCCTTTTGATTGCTACTTTCACCTTCCGTAGCAGTAATGGGATGAGCATTTAAGGGTTACTGTTGGTCCCTACTAAAATAATCAATGCTATATAATCAATCTAAACTAGATAAAAATCCGGTAAGTCGTTAGGCCTATAGAGGAGAACAAAGAAAACTATATACATACATAAATACGCGCGAAACACATTACTTTTGCTGGCGCAGTCGGGTAAAAAGAAGACTACAAAATAAAAGTGGATTATACAATAAAATTATCGAAATTATATTATTGAAAGAGAAAGGTGTGCCAGGGAAGTATATAGAGTTGATCTGTGCAATGTACTGTCGATCGAAAACCCACGTACGATCCGCGGCTGGCAACACCGATGAGTTCAGTGTCTCGGTAGGCTTGCATCAGGGCTCGGCGTTAAGCCCATACCTCTTCCTGCTGATAATGGATGCCTTGACATCGGAGATACAGGAAGAGAGCCCCTGGTGTATGCTATTTGCCGATAATATTGTGCTAGTCGGTGAAGACGGGCTTGAGGTCCAGAGCAGATTGGAGGAATGGCAGTGTAGATTGGAGAGGGTAGGCTTGAAAATCAGTAGAGCCAAAACTGAATATATGTTCTCTGATTTCGGCGGTCTCTCCAATTTTACACCCATGGTACTTGATGGTGCACCAATACCAGTCTGCTCCAATTTCCGATACCTCGGCTCTCTTATCCAGGCCGATGGGGAAATTGATCGTGCAGTAAAGCACAGAATTGACGCAGGTTGGATGAAATGGCGACAGGTCAAAGGAACCATATGCGATCCTCAATTTCCCCTTAAGCTTAAGGGGAAAATTTATAAAACCATGATAAGACCTGCCGTCTTGTATGGATCGTCATGTCTGGCCTTGAAAGCGACGGATGAAAAACAAATGCATGTAGCGGAGATGCGAATGTTAAGATGGATGTGTGGTGTGACAAGAATGGACAGAATAAGGAATGAGTATATTAGAGGCAGTTTGAAAGTTGCACCAGTAAATGAAAAATTGAGAAGCGAGCGACTGTCGTGGTATGGACATGTTATGAGAAGAGATGAAAGTAATGTTGTTAAAAAGGTTCAAAGTATGAATGTGGAGGGCTTCAGGGGCAGAGGTAGGCCTAAGAAAAGATGGATGGAATGCGTGAAAGACGATATGGAAAGGAAGGGAGTGACTGAGGAGATGACATCGGACAGGAATGTATGGCGGAGAATGACATGTTGCGCCGACCCCAAATAATTGGGACAAGAGCAGGAAGATGATGATACAATAAAATTATCTATTCAAAAGCCAATCCAACATTACTACATTACAATATTAAGCACACAAAAAAAGAAACTTAAGACAAAATATAAAATAAGAAATAGTAATAATAATAACAAAAAATAAACAAGTAACAACGAGACCATTGGAGATATAGATATAGGTTAATAAAGCTGAGTATACTAAGCAGGATGTGGAAGCGCAACAACAATCCATCCACACATTCCATACCTCACATTGCACGTCCAATATTTTCGGTTTCAATGCGCACACATGGATGTACCACAAATACACAATTAAATATATACTAACATACTTGCACATTACACATGTGTGGTTTTTTATTGTAAACCAAGAGCAAACACAAAATTAAAACTATACTTGTATAATAATATATACTGATATAACTGTGCCGAGTATTGCTGAGGTAGCGACCAAATTCAGACGCGCTCAATTAAATATCTTAGAATTTAAATTTAATCGTAAGTTGTTATGTCCCTATACGTATTATAATCTTTTCTTTCTTTCTTTCTTTCTTCTTTCTATCCATGTCCAGTTTTATCTATTCTATTCTAAAGGACATTTTATTATAGAGCTTTTTTATATTCTAAGGCTTTGGCTTGCTCAGAGTAGATTGAAATGATTTTTTTATCTCCTCTTGCAATATAGGGGGAAAAAAATGATATCATTATCACCATGTAGCCAAACATAGTCATTGTCAGCAGAGGAATACTTGGTAAATGTAATAAAGAGGGTTTTATATGAATAAAACAGGTACAAATAATTTTATTTCAAATTTATATTTCATAAATAGCATTCGTTAAGTCTTCTGGAAGGTGGGCGTCATTATCTGATTTACTGTGAAAATCTTCAGTATTATTTCATTTACTCTGAAAATTTTCATTATTATTTAATTCATTATCAGCATTTTCATAGTTGTCTGATTCACTTCACTGTTGTCTGATAGCCTTCATTATTCTCTGGTTCACTGTGAAAATCTTTATCATTATCAAAATCACTTGGAAAATCGTCTGATGCAGGGTCAACGGCGTCATTATTGTTTGGTTCACTTTAAAAATCTTCATTATTAAGTCACAGTCATAATCTTCATTTGTCAAAATCTTCATTACTGTCTGATTCAATGTCAAAATCTTCATTGCTATCAGATTCACTGTCGGAATCTTTGTCATTATTAACATCACTGTTAGAATCTTCATTGTTAGCTGATCTACAACAGTGTACCGAACGATAATGATGAATAGTTTTTTGCTATAATCCGATTCAATTTGGACATCTTCATCATCATCTCCTTTACTTTAGAGATCTTCATTGTTTGTGTTACTGCCAACACCTTCATAATTCTGTTTTGTTTCCGAAGAAGATCATTCTCATCATATAATTTTGCCTGTGCCTAACTGCATTATTAGCACTTGTTTCTCTGATAGAGCCAATGCAGTCATCATTTAAATATTTTTTTGCTCATAAATAACCTGTCATGTTGTTTCCACTGCGTGTTGGTAAAAGATGATGACTCAAAGAGTGAGTGAGAGAATTTTCATCATTATCAATGAAAAATCTACTGCGTGTCAAAATCTTCATTGTGGTTTGATTGACTTTTTTTTAGATAGATGTAATTTCGTAGATGGCAGACAAGCACACGGCCCACCTGATGGGAAACGGTCACCGTGGTCTATGGATGTGGGCAAGCCTAAAGGTGTCACTCTCACGCTGTCTACCCTTAAGCGAATAGGGGAGGGCTAGGAAGGGGTTGGAAGGTTAGAAAGGTTAGGAAGGGGTAGGGGGAGGGAGAGGATAGTGAGGTATGGCTTTCCTGCTATTATTACGGCCATAGACTTCTGCAGAGTGGAGGTACTACCGCATCCGGACAGCTCATTTCGGACGGGAGATACCGTCGTATCCTACCTCCTTCAAACTGTAAGAATCTCTATCATTACCTTCCAAAGTCACTGTCAAAATCTTCGTTAATGTCTGAATCAATGTCAGAATCTTCATCGCTATCGGAGTTATTGTCAGAATCTTCGTCATTATTAACATCACTGTGAGAATCTTCATTGTTAGCTAATTTAACGACAGTGTATTGAATGATAAGGATAATAATAGTTTTTTGGTTACAGTCCGATTCAATTTGAGCATCTCAATCATTATCTGCTTCACTCTCCAGAGATCTTCATCGTCTGTCTCACTTTCCAAGGCTTCATCATTTTGTTGTGATTTGGCCTGTGGTTCACAATAATTTGAATCTTTTCAGCCCATAAATATTCTGCCATGTTGTTTCCGCCGGGTGTTGGTAAAAGATTACGACTCAAAAAGTCACTGTGAGAATCTTCATCATTATCAAAGTCCCTCGAACATTTTTCATTATTGTTTGTGTCACTGTGAGAATTTTCGTGATTATCTAATTCAAGTAAGACACTTCACTTTTGTCAGATAACTTTCATTTTTCTCTGTTTCACTGTGAGAATCTTCATCATTATCAAAGTTACTTGGAAATTCGTCATCATTATTGAAGTCACTGTGAGAATCTTCATTATCATCTAATGCAGTGTCATCACCTTCATTATTGTTTGATTCACTGTGAGAATCTTCATTATCATCTAATGCAGTGTCATATTTTTTTATGTCGGTCACGTCAACATGACTCCACCTCGCTTGATAGTTAGCTAAAGGCAAAGTCTCTGGAATGGGATTTACCAATGCAAATACCGATAGTGCCACAACAGCAGCACTCAGCTTCATTATTATCAGGTATATACAGTATATTAGTATATTATATATTATAGGTGGCAGTCGTCTTCATTATTGTTTGATTCACTATGAGAATCTTCATCATGACCAAAGTGACAGTCATAACCTTCATTATTGTCTAAGTTAGCTTCAAATTCTTGATTACCGTCCGAATTTTCCTTATTGTCTAATTCAGTTAAGAAACTTCACTATTGACCGATAACCTTCATTATTCTCTGGTTCACTATGAGAATCTTCATCATTATCAAAATCACTTGGGAAATCGTCATCACCATTGAAGTCACTGTGAGAATCTTCATTATCATCTAATGCAGTGTCATCACCTCCATTATTGTTTGATTCACTGCGAGAATCTTCATCATTACCAAAGTGGCAAGCAGAACCTTCATTGTTGTCTAAGTTGGTATCAGAATCTTGATTACCGTCCGATTCAATATCAGAATCTTCATTGTTAGCAGATCTACCAACAGTGTACCGAATGATAATGATGATAACAGTTTTTTTGTTTTAGGCGGATCCAATTTGAGTATCTTCATTAATGTCTGCTTCACTTTCAGGATCTTCATCGTCTGTCTCACTTTCAAACTCTTTGTCATTCTGTTCCGTTTCAGAAGTTAAACCATCTTCATCGTAATTTTGCCTGTGTCTAACTTCATTATAGGCTTTTTGTTTCTTAACAGCCAATGTTGTTTTCTGAAATTAAACAATAATTTGAATACAAGTATTTTCACTGCCCGTAAATATCCTGCCATGTTGTGGGCAAGAGAGGACAACCTAAAAATAATGACTAGGTTTTGTAGAATATTTAGAATGTAGATAAATAAAATAAATAAATAAAATACAATTCTTTTATCTCAAATACAATGATTCATATCTTGTTAGTAACAATATACTTATGGCTATGTTAGTGGGTAAACAGATTCACATTATGTTAGTAACAGTATACTTAGAACTATGTTAGTAACCAAATTAAAGACTAAAACAAGTTAAACTATAAACATACTTATACTAGATAAAGTACGATAGCGGACTCGGACTTCAAAAATTGATGATGGATGCAACCGGGATTAATGTTTTATAATAAAGTTAAAAACTCGAGGCCAAGATAACCTGGTGAGGCTCTGGCCGAAGTTTTTCTCTTGGGATTGGGAGTCGTTCTTTAAATTATCTAAGTTATCTTATTATCTATGGTGGAGCGGAGCGCAGCAGTCCTTATATAAAATAAAAAATAAAATTAATTTATTTCAGACTTATTTATGTTATTAAACATAATATTTAAAAGTAGATACCTACAGGACAGCTCATTTCGGATGGGAGATACCGTCGTGTCCTACCTCCTTCAAACTGTCAGTATCTCTATCATTACCTTCCAAAGTCACTGTCAAAATCTTTATAAATGTCTGAATCAATGTCAGAATCTTCATTGCTATCGGAGTTACTGTCAGAATCTTCGTCATTATTAACATCACTGTGAGAATCTTCATTGTTAGCTGATTTAACGACAGTGTATCGAATGATAATGATAATAATAGTTTTTTGATTATAGTCCGATTCAATTTGAGCATCTTAATCATTATCTGCTTCACTCTAGAGATCTTCATCGTCTGTCTCACTTTCCAAGGCTTCATCATTCTGTTATGATTTGGCTTTTGGTTCACAACAATTTGAATCTTGTTGGCCCACAAATATTCTGCCATGTTGTTTCCGCCGGGTGTTGGTAAAAGATTACGACTCAAAAAGTCACTGTGAGAATCTTCATCATTATCAAAGTCCCTCGAAAATTTTTCATTATTGTTTGTGTCACTGTGAGAATTTTCATGATTGTCTAATTCATGTAAGACACTTCAATATTGTCAGATAACTTTCATTTTTCTCTGTTTCACTGTGAGAATCTTCATCATTATCAAAGTCACTCGAAAATTCTTCAGTATTATTGAAGTCACTGTGAGAATCTTCATTATCATCTAATGCAGTGTCATATTTTTTTTATGTCGGTCACGTCAACATGACTCCACCTCGCTTGGTAGTTAGCTAAAGGCGAAGTCTCTGGAATGGGATTTACCAATGCAAACACCGATAGTGCCACAATAGTGGCACTCAGCTTCATTATTATCAGGTATATACAGTATAGTATATTATATAGGTGGCAGTCGTCTTCATTATTGTTTGATTCACTATGAGAATCTTCTTCATTATCTAAATACCTTGGGAAATCGTCATCATTATTGAAGTCACTGTGAGAATCTTCATTATCATCTAATGAAGTGTCATCACCTTCATTATTGTTTGATTCACTGCGAGAATCTTCATCGTTACTGAAGTGACAGTCAGAACCTTCATTATTGTCTAAGTTAGCTTCAGATTCTTGATTACCGTCCGAATTTTCCTTATTGTCTAATTCAGGTAAGAAACTTCACTATTGACCGATAACCTTCATTATTCTCTGGTTCACTATGAGAATCTTCATCATTATCAAAATCACTTGGAAAATCGTCATCATTATTGAAGTCACTGTGAGAATCTTCATTATCATCTAATGCAGTGTCATCATCTTCATTATTGTTTGATTCACTGTGAGAATCTTCATCATTACTAAAGTGACAAGCAGAACCTTCATTATTGTCTAAGTTAGTGTCAGATTCTTGATTACCGTCCGATTCAATATCAGAATCTTCATTGCTAACAGTGCCGCTATCGGAATCTTTATTGTTAGCTGGTCTACCAACAGTGTATCGAATGATAAAGATGATAACAGTTTTTTTTTGTTATAGTCGAATTTGATTTGGGTATCTTCATCATGATCTGCTTAACTTTCAAGATCTTCATTGTCTGTTTCACTTTCAAAGACTTCATCATTCTGTTCTGTTTCAAGAGTTTGTTCATCTTTTTGCTTGTGGCTAACTTCATTATTTTATAAGAGTCAAAGCCCACATTATTTTCTGATTCATTGTGAGAATCTTTATCATTATCAAAGTCACTGCAGGAAATTTCCTTATTGACTAATTCAGGTAAGAAACTTCACTATTGACCCATAACGTTCATTATTCTCTGGTTCACTGTGAGAATCTTCATCATTATCAAAATCACTTGGGAAATCGTCATCATCATTGAAGTCACTGTGAGGACCTTCATTATCATCTAATGCAGTGTCATCACCTTCATTATTGTTTGATTCACTGCGAGAATCTTCATCATTACCAAAGTGACAAACAGGACCTTCATTATTGTCTAAGTTGGTGTCCGATTCAATATCAGAATCTTCATTACCATCAGTGTCGCTATGGGAATCTTCATTGTTAGCAGATCTACCAACAGTGTATCGAATGATAAATATGATAACAGTTTTTTTGGTATAGACGGATCCAATTTGAGCATCTTCGTCAATATCTGCTTCACTTTCAGGATCTTCATCGTCTGTCTCACTTTCAACATCTTCATCATTCTGTTCTGTTTCAGAAGTTAGACCATCTTCATCATAATTTTGCCTGTGTCTAACTTCATTATCGGCTTCCTGTTTCTTAACAGCCAATGTCGTTTTCTGAAATTAAACAATAATTTGAATACAAGTATTATCACCGCCCGTAAATATCCTGCCATGTTGTGGGCAAGAGAGGACAACCTAAAAATAATGACTAGGTTTTGTAGAATATTTAGAATGCAGATAAATAAAATAAATAAATAAAATACAATTCTTTTATCTCAAATACAATGATTCATATCTTGTTAGTAACAATATACTTCTTAGGGCTATGTTAGTGGGTAAACAGATTCACATTATGTTAGTAACAGTATACTTAGGACTATGTTAGTAACCAAATTAAAGACTAAAACAAGTTAAACTATAAACATACTTTATACTAGATAAAGTACGATAGCGGACCGGACTTCAAAAATTGGTGATGGATGCAACCGGGATTAATGTTTTATAATAAAGTTAAAAACTCGAGGCCCAGATAAGCTGGTGAGACTCTGGCCGAAATTTTTCTCTTGAGGTTGGGAGTCGTTCTTTAAATTATCTAAGTTATCTTATTATCTATGGTGGAGCGGAGCGCAGCAGTCCTTATATAAAATAAAAAATAAAATAAATTTATTTCTGACTTAACAATGTTATTAACCATAGTATGCGTTAATAAAAACAAAAAATATGAAATAAAATAAAATAAAATAAATTTATTTCAGACTTATTTATGTTATTAAACATAATACTTATAAGTAATTACCTACATTAATAAAAACAACAAAAGTCGAAAAAATAAAATAAAATAAATTAATTTCAAACTTAACAATGTTATTAAACATAATATACGTTCAGAAAACAACAAAAACATAAGAATACCTACGTTAATAAAAACAAAAAATATCAAATAAAATAAAATAAAATAAATTTGTTTCAGGCTTATTTATGTTATTAAACATAATATACGTTGATAAAAACAACAGAAATCCAATAAAAATCAATAAAATGTAAAATGTATATAGAGAATGATGATGATAATATAGTAATAAATAAATAAATATATTGGCATTTACCAGGCGTTTATTATTTATACCCATTATGCCAGAGCATAAACCCGTCTATATAGATGGATTTACGCCCGGCGTAAATAGGGCGGATTGAATAAATGCTTAAAAGTGACGGGCATAAACGGGTCTGATATGACGATTCGAGTGACGTTATCTCGACGCACGTTAATAAACACATCTCTAGTTGTGAGTGATGGTTTATTATACATAATATAATATTTAAAACACTTACTTACCAAGTATCTTATTAGAGCGAACATCTTAGTTGTAATGTTTTGTAGAAGAAAGAATGGTACTACAGGGAAGGTTTCTTCAACTGTGATACTATTTTCTTATTTTTGGTTGTTTATATAGTATTTTTGATAATTATAGTGACCGCAAGTGTATGTAGCATAATCTAACATGCAGTTAAATAATAATCACACAGAATGTGTAATTTACGAAAGCCGGTTTCGATAAGAAGTGGAAACACAGTCGAGTGGAGAGGCTAAGTAATAATAATTTATTCAAATTCAAATTCAAATTTATTTCATAGAATATGATTACATCATCAGGTATTATATATTTTTAAGTACAGCATATTCTGCCGTGTGGCGTTGAAATATAATTATAGTGTTGCAAAATAACACGAACATTAAATTAAAATCAAATAAGTATCAAATCAAAATCAAAATCAAATTAAAATCAATTCATAATCAAATCTATACTTATAATAAATCAAACATAAAATTAAACATAAAATTAAACTTAAAATTAAACTTAAAATTAAACATAAAATTAAACATAAAATTAAACATAAAATTAAACATAAAAATAAACATAAAATTAAACATAAAATTAAACATAAAATTGAATATAAATATTATAATTGAATTATAATACTAGTTGTTGCATATTGTTTGCATATTGCATGTTGTATACCTGTATGCATGCATATGGGTATTTGTATTGGTCTGGTCGTGCTTCGGAGAGCACGTTAAGCTGTCGGTCCCGGTTGCCATACAAACATCTATGGCAGTCGTTACGGGTAGTTGGAGCCCTAAAAAGTCCAACAACAACGGTCTAGCACTGCTGCAATGCTTCGATATCGCCTAATGTCACCTATGGGTTGTGAAGGTCAGATGGCAGTCGCTTCACGGAAAATATCGAGACTAAGACTGCTAAAGCTGACCCTAGACTCCGAGGTGAAAGCTTTGGAGGCGACTGGGATTAACGCTAGGTTGAAGAAGTTACTAGTTATTGCCCGCGGTTTCGCTCTCGTAAAGCTTGATCTCATGGGTATATCGGGACAAAAAGGAATCTATGTTACTAAGGAATAATGTAGCACTGTAATGGTGAAAGAATTTTGAAATCCTTTCAGTAGTTTCAGAATTAATTGCCTGCTGCAGTCCCTCGCGTCTACTGTATGAAGTTCTTCAAAACGGGGATTAGAAGTTTTTTACAGGGTCAGCAGCGCGAGTGTGACGCCCCCGGTGTTGCACACGACCATAGGCCACGGTAACCGCTTCCCATCAGGTGGGCCTTGCGCTTGTCTGCCACCTTTTTTTTTTTTTTTTTTTTAACGTGCGGAAATCCCCATGGATACCACCCCCGTCGGCCATCGGGGTGGTTATGTCGGGATCGAACCGACTAAAACCGCACGCCGTCTCGGGCCTTAGTAACCGGGGTGTAAGGTTACCCAATATGTGCATATCCCTCGCACCCCAGCTGACCCCGGGCCATCTACGGTTTTAAGATGGCCCCCTCGACCCCCCGAAAGGGGGGGTGGGGCGAGCATCGCGCCACTTCGCCGACGGTGGGGTGCAGGGTGACAGGAGGCCGTCCTGTCACCCAACCGTCGGCGCGCAGACAATCAGCTCGCCCCCCGCTCGCTCCCCACTGTGCCATCTGCTAGTCAGAGGGACACGTGGAGAGCCTCGGAGCAGCCCTCTAGAGGGCCACTCCCACCCCGGCCGGATTGGCCGCAGGCAGCAGCGTCTCCCGTGGCGAGTGGGAGGCGCTGCTTGCCTCCGTTGCCCAGGTGCACCACGTGGAGGTTCCGGCCCGCACCCCGCTTGTCTGCCACCTAAGTGGTATACTACCTAAGTGGTTCATTATTTATTTATTTCACATTATGGAAAACTTACAGCTAAAATATCAATAAAGAAGCTAATCAAGCATCTCACTTCAGAGTAGTTAATATTTTTTTTTTTATGTCGGTCACGTCAACATGACTTCACCTCGCCTGATGGTAAGCTGAGGCAAAGTCTCTAGAATGGGAGTCACCATTGCAAACACCGATAGTGCCAAAATGGTGGCTTTCAGCTTGACGGCCTCATCAAATGCTTTTTCACGCCCCGCTTAAAGGACCTGGGGATAAAATGTAAGTGCATAGATTAGACAAACAAAATAGTAAACTAAACTTACAAGGTACCTTACAGTTGAGTAAGCCTGAACACAGCCTTACCGCGTTACTACATCAAGTGGGAGGAACGTGAAGAGGGGGATTAAAGCGTAGTGACCTAGCTGGTACATTGAAGGATATCTTTTCAAGTAACTCTGCGTACTATGCGTACCTACAGCTAAGGAGTGGAATGCCCTGCCCGAGTCTGTGTTTCCGGAAAGCTATAACCTGGGAGTCTTTAAGTCTAGATTGAACAAGCTGCTTCTAGGCAAGCGTGCTCCATCGTCGACCACATCGTCACTTACCATCAGGTGAGATAGTGGTCAAACGCGAGACTATCGACTATAAAAAAAAAAATGAATAGATAAAAAACTAATTAAGAACCTCCCCTTTTTGAAGTCGGTTAACAAAACCGAGTTAATAAGTAATAAGTAGTAAGTTTATACCGGTTCTTGCGATTTAATTAAGCCCGGGCGATAACCGAATGATACAGGCATGTAGACTGACGTAAACAAGTCGCGTTCAGTATTGTTCAAATACTTACAGAGTTCGGTTATCTATAATTTTTTTATTCACTAAAATGACTACAAAAGTCCACAATTTCGGCGCCGGTCCAGCGAAATTACCTGAAGAAGCAAGTCTAAATTTATTTTTTAACGATTATTATCATGGTTTTCTTAATATTTTCTTCATTATTCTTTGGAATGTAAATAGTTAATACTTGTTTTTCGTACATAGGTGTATGAAGTTATAAGAAATGAACTCACAAACTTTGAAGGGACACAAATCAGTTTGTTGGAAACAAGTCATCGATCACAAACTTATATGAAATTAAATACAGATGTTCAAAATGTTGTCAGAAGATTACTGTAAGTTATGCTTTTATTTTTTTAAGTGCTTTTATTTTTTTATAATAATATATCATGCTTTTGTGGCTATGTGGGGCTTTGTTTAGATTTAAGTTTTATGTAACTATTTCTTAATAAAAAGTAAATAAAAAAAAAATTGATTCTATGCCCACGGATCACTGGGACCTATCCTTGAGGTAAACACTAGTCTATGTACTATTCCATGCCATAATCTACCTATATCTATGCTAAATTTCGTCTAGATCCGTTCAGTTGTTTTTCATTAAAGAGTAGACAAACCTTGGTTGGTGGGATTAGAGTAAAACTATGTATAGTACTTGGTATCTTCCTGATGATATCTCTCAGTAGTTTTTTTGTGTTAAGGAAGTGTTTGATTATAAGAAAGCTCTTTTAATTATTAATATATTTTTAATTACATATCCACTATTTCTAAAACCTGAAACGGAACACTAAATACGAAAATAATTTATTATCAGGCTTTTTTCGTGAGCATGTAAATACAACTATGAATCTAGTAATAATATACATAGCGTACAAAATTGTTCATCAATTTCTTCATTCAGTTTTATTACGTTTAACGAGCTAATTACTGCAACGAGGAATAAATTGACCGAATTATTTACATAAATGGCCATGACTGCCATGGGTGAGGTATGACTTGTATGACTGTATGACCCACATCTATTTTATTTCAGGTGTGGAATTTGACTTTGTGCCGGATTCTAAAGGGGTACCATTGGTTGCGGATATGTCATCAAATATTATGTCAAAGAAAATTGATGTTTCGAAGGTGAGATACTCATACCATCACCACATTGTTAGTCCCGGTTGCAACCAAAGCAATATATTCCCCTTTTCGCCTTTTGAAATACTTAAGAATGTTATTCAAATAAATACGTTACTATTCCAGTATGGTATGATTTACGCTGGCGCACAGAAAAATATCGGCACATCTGGTGTGGCTTTAGCTATCATTAGAGAAGACTTGCTGGGTTTAGCGCTGCCTATATGTCCATCAATTTTGGACTGGGCTGCTAACGCTAAGGCTGATTCAATCCTCAATACTCCACCTATGTTCACGTAAGTATTATATTGATTGATTCAAATTCAACGGAAGTTAAAAGGGAGTCCAAACGACTTATCAGAATCTTTTCCCAGTTTAGCTTGAGTCGGCTATCAGTTTAACTAAGTACGATACGAAATGACCGAAATTCAATGTTTTCCGTAAAGCAACTGCGATCTTACGTCCAAAACTCACTGGAGATATCGAAGTGCTATATTAGTCGACCATTTTAGGGCTCCAACTACCCGTAATGACTGCCAAAAGTGTTCTAATGACAACCGGGCACGACGGTTTAGCGTGCTCTCCTAGGCACGAAAGGTTCCACTGTGTAAAGAATGGTCATCATATTGCTTAACCTTGTAATATGCTAACCTATTCGGTTACCATCTCATTGATTGATTGATCAAAGGATATTAGTTGTATATTGCGCACATTCATTCTACATTGCCCGTCTAAAGTTAATTCATAAGCGTAATAACACAACAATGAGCATTATTGAAAACAGTGGCATTAGTCAATTAATATTTGTTGTTATTCAAGTTTGTTAAGGGTCACAAGTACGTCCACAGTTATCAGATATCCTTATCATTAGCATATTGTTCTGTTTGTCACCAATTGCAGTAAAACATAATAATATCAAAGTGGGTGTATGCCGTGTATTTATCTTACTTCAGTGGCAAAAAACTGTTTTTCAGAGCGTAAATGCTAATATGATATGGTCAGCGAACTATCGTTCCGTAAACTTGTATTGAAATCGTTCATATCTTTCTGGGCCCGATTTAGGAAGATTACGTTTTAAAACGTATGATTTTAAAACTTACCGTGGTTAAAAAGGTTACCGTGGCCTATGGACGTGTGCAACATCAGGGGCGTCACACTCGCGCTACTAACCCTGTAAAATCCTTCTAATGCCCTTTTCAATGAACCCCATATTGTTGTTGCTGGTGAACACTACAGCAGGAAAATCGTTCCACAGTTGATTGAAAGTTTAGTTTCTGAATACACTATGTAATTATATACCTATATGGTGCCTATAATATATGCGTATGCTTTATAGCCTAAGATTTGTATGATATACATGAAGTTATTCAAAATTTCAGGATCTACGCAATGGGAAGAGTCCTTCAATGGGTAGAAGCTAATGGTGGAGTGGAAGGCATGGCGGTAAATGCCGCAAAGAAAGCTTCCCTTATATACGGCATCGTTGAACAGTCCAACGGATTCTACTACGCACCTGTTACAAAAGATGCTAGGAGTAAGATGAATGTACCTTTCAGAATTTGGAATCCAGGCAACGATGCATTGGAAAAGGAATTTTTAAAAGGTGCTGAGGCCTTGGGACTCATTCAGCTGAAGGAACATAGGTAAATATACAGTGACTTTGAATTTCTATGCGATGATAGGAAGGTAGTGTTATTGTTGGTACTGAAACATGTATACTAAATCGTTTTGTGTTCAATCCGTGAATCTGTGTGTGTATTTGCAATAGACGACTGCATCAGTAAGGGATGTCTGTTGAATGGAAGGATTCTGTTAACCGAGTCTATCTTTCTATAAATATTATTAGGCTGTGTATCTGCGCTACATTAATGCATGCGGGAGCCAGCACTTCGTGCAAATCATATGGATTCTTTTGCACGATTTTGTGCAAATTATTTTCACGGAATAATGTTAACTCCACATTATTTGCACGAAACGAACGCCCGGCCCCGCACCCGTGCACACGCACGACGGACGTAGCGCATTTGCTTATTTTTGGTAATAGTTATGTAAGTTATACCTACCGCAATATTCGAGATGTGCGTAGGTATACATTATTTTACTGCGGTCATTAATCGATTTGTTAGCTGCAGCTTATCTGACTTTAGTGTGCGTCATTTTATTTTCCTCAACATGTTTTAAGCTGACGAAATAAAACGAGTGTTTAAAAGTATTTGTAGTAGGCAGAAACGCCAATAACGTTATTATTAAAACATCTCTAAGATTTGGGAGATTGTGGATTTCTCTGACTTATAGCGATTTCCCAGTTGCGTCCAAATTGAATCATGGGTTTACTGCTCTTGACTAGTATGGCGGCTCTCCCGAAAGCGAATATTATCTGCCCTCCTAACCCTGAAAAGGCAGCCTGCGCCGGAGCCTCGTCCGTTGTTTAACAACGGTATGGCTTGGGCTTCAAGTACCTATGTTGTTAGGGCTCTGTACCCTCCTATTATAATAGGTCGATACTAGTTCAATTACTTATTTGTTTTTTTTTCTAGGAGCGTCGGTGGGATCCGTGCGTCTATATATAACGCTGTCACAGTGGAGGAGGTGGAAACTCTAGCGAAATATATGAACGAATTCCACAAGAAACATTCCAAATGATTCGTAAACTTTAGATAAGATTCTGTATTATTGTTTTGCGATTATTATTATTATTGTAAGTATAATTATGTCGACTGTGCAGCTCTTTGTTTTGTAAAGACATTTTTTTTAATGAATATATTTCATTTACCCAAGTCCATGTTTTTGTAGATCATTTTCATTCATAGCGATTGTTTAGTTACATCAATTAGGTTCGGTGGTGGCTGATAATCTAAAGTTCACTTACCTACTCTTTTGAATTGGTGTATCGACTTATTCGACTTTTCTGGAAGCTACTAACGTCTGACCTTGCAACCTTGAGAAGAAGGCTTGCGAAAAAATATGTCAATATCGGCTAGGTGTGTGTTTCATTTTATCAGCTCTTAGCTTTCGTCTATTTTCATTGCTTACAAACTAGGTTCCCAGCAGGGTAACCCACTTCTTTCTGTTCCCATAAATTGGTGCCCATCTCGTTCGTAACTCATTATATTCCTCAATATTAAAATATAAAGAAGTTTGCCATATCTTGTCAGACCTTTGATTTTGTGAAACACGTAATTGGACAACAAAATTTTACTGAGATGAAAACTAGGTTATAAAATCTGAAATCGTGAGCAAATACAAATAGGTATTCAATTGTACACGCGTATTCTGTCGGTTCTATCAATAGCCGTACTGACTCAAATGACCGAAATCAATTCTTATCGGAGTAAGCGTAACAATAGATGTTATTTACATACATACATACATACAGATCACGCCTTTTTCCCATTGGGTTAGGCAGAGACAACATCTTTCCACTTGCTACGATCTTGGCATACTCCTTTCGCTTCTTCAACTTTCATAATTGTTTTCATACACGTAATCTTGACCTTGCCTTTCTCCAAAACGTCTTGGATCTGATTAAAATATGTACGCCTAGGTCGACCTTTACCGCGTTGCCCATTCACACTTGCCTCATATATCTGTTTCATCAATCTTCTTTCATCCATCCTCTCTACATGTCTGAAACATCTAAGCATCCCTTTCTCTATCTTAGTCACTACATCTTCAACCATACCGCAACGTTCCCTTATCACACTGTTCCTCACTCGGTCCATCAGTTTTACTCCAGTTATGCTTCTTAGACTTCTCATTTCTACAGTATTCAATCTACTTTCATGATTCTTCTGCCACACCCAACATTCACTACCATACCTTATCATTTTTTTTCTATTTGGACGACTTGTCAGACGTAGAATGGAAAGGAAGAGATTCGTTATCTGCAGATATTTCGTGGGGGGTCATGACAACTAGTAATTGAGCTGATTAGCATATCGCAAGGTTAATTTCGTGTGGAGTAGATAGCTACATTCATCATCATTATCATAACGATTTCCCAGTTTAAGAAATAAATTATTGTACCTGCGACTTTCTACGCAGCGTCATCTAGACCTAAAGTAAGCATAGTTTAATTAGTTTGTTTTTTGGGTTCTGGATTACAGAGAGTTGTGTCAAACTTATGTATCTACTTTGGAGCTAGAGGTCCGCTTGTTGTTTTGGTTGGTGAGTCAATATTTCCGATACGACTGCTGTCTGTAATCGGACCTTGAGAGGAAGTAGGTTGTAGTAAGGTATTTTTGAAGCGAAGAATGAAATAAAATACTTTGTAAATACGTATTAAATTTATTTCGTTAAAATATATATTTGTTACAAAATGTAAAGTGGCAATAGATTGTGATGGAAGATTATTTGAGTATTTCAGTATAATATTCGTTTAGGTACGTACAGAGTGGATATATGACATCTATTTAGTCCTAGTCTAATACCAGTGGCGGACTAACCAGGGGGCGTAAGGGGCGGCCCGCCCCGGGGGGCCGCAAAATGCCTCTGCGTTCCCCTGATCAACCCCTGAACAAGAATTAAAAAATGTGTAGTACCTTCATAATTTCATCATGATCAAAACACCAAAGCCATTTAGAATTATATTTAGGTGACAATTATAGTTCTGCAGTCGGGCCCCAGATGAAATATACTTACAATAATAATAATAATCGCAAAACAATAATACAGAATCTTATCTAAACTTTACGAATCATTTGGAATGTTTCTTGTGGAATTCGTTCATATATTTCGCTAGTTTCCACCTAGACGCACGGATCCCACCGACGCTCCTAGAAAAAAAAAATCAAATTAGTATCTCGTGCGCTATAAGTTGAGACCAATGACATTATACATGGTTGAGACCTGATTGCTAGACGTCACCGGCGCGTGTTTGTACAGCGCACAAAAAATATCGTAAACAAGCTTCTGCCCTAAACGTTACCTATCTGTCTACCTATTTTTTTGGCGAACAGTACGTCACGGGCGACTGAGTAGGTATAACTTAGATAACTCTATTACCAAAAGTAAGCAAATGCGCTGCGTGCGTCGTGCGTGTGCACGGGTGCGGGCGTCCGTTTCGTGCAAATAATGTGGAGTTAACATTATTTCGTGAAAATAATTTGCACAAAATCGTGCAAAAGACTCCATATGATTTGCACGTGATAGCTCCCGCATGTATTAATGTAGCGCAGACACACAGCCCGATAATATGTATAGAAAAATAGACTCGGTTAACAGAATCGTTCCATGCAACAGACATCCCTTACCGATGCAGTCGTATATTGCAAATACACACACAGATTCCCGGATTGAACAGAAAACGATTTAGTATACATTTTTCAGTACCAACAATAACACTACCTTCCTATCATCGCATTCTATGCGATGATAGGAAGGTCATTCAAAGTCACTGTATATTTACCTATGTCCCTTCAGCTGAATGAGTCCCAAGGCCTCAGCACCTTTTAAAAATTCCTTTTCCAATGCATCGTTGCCTGGATTCCCAATTCTGAAAGGTACATTCATCTTACTCCTAGCATCTTTTGCAACAGGTGCGTAGTAGAATCCGTTGGACTGTTCAACGATGCCGTATATAAGGGAAGCTTTCTTTGCGGCATTTACCGCCATGCCTTCCACTCCACCATTAGCTTCTACCCTTGAAGGACTCTTCCCATTACGTAGATCCTGAATCACATCGGTGGAGTATTGAGGATTGAATCAGCCTTAGCGTTAGCAGCCCAGTCCAAAATTGATGGACATATAGGCAGCGCTAAGCCCAACAAGTCTTCTCTAATGATAGCTAAAGCCACACCAGATGTGCCGATATTTTTCTGTGCGCCAGCGTAAATCATACCATACTGGAATAGTAATGTATTTATTTGAATAACATTATAAAGTATTTCAAAAGGCGAAAAGGGGAAATATATTGCTTTGGTTGCAACCGGGACTAACAATGTGGTGATGGTATGAGTGTCTCACCTTTGAAACATCAATTTTCTTTGACATAATATTTGATGACATATCCGCAACCAATGGTACCCCTTTAGTGTCTGGCACAAAGTCAAATTCCACACCTGAAATAAAATAGATGTGGGTCATACAGTCATACAAGCCATATTGCGCAAGTCCATAGACCACAGTGACTGCTTCCCATCAGGTGGCATCTGCCATCCAAGTCGAATTAAAAAAATAACTTACCATGAATAGTTTCGTTAGTACAAATGTACACGTATGAAGCATTCGGATCCAACTTCCACTGAGATTGGTCTGGGATTTGAGTGTAACTGTCTCTGGGTGGTAACACTAGGTTTACTTTACCATATTTCTTAGCTTCTTCTGCAGCATTTGCTGACCAGTCACCTGGAATCGTAATAAAATTAAATAATCTTAATCACCTTCGGGGTGTATACCTGACCTTGTTAACTTTTGTGTGTATCTTGACTGAGTGTGCAAGTAAACTCGTTCTTTCTTCTTTCTAACCACAATCACAGTACTTAAAAAAGGTTTAATGATAGTAGAGGAAGCGCGTGAAATATGTTAAGACAGAGGCGGTCAGAGATGGCGGTCTGTTGTCCCTGCCTACCGCGGAGGGAAAAAGGTGAGCATAATATGTATGTATGTATGTTAGTATGTATGTATATGTACAAAAGGTACATCTTGTGTGTTGTGTAAGTATAGAAAGATAGACTCGGTTAACAGAATCCTTCCATGCAACAGACATCCCTTACTGATGCAGTCGTCTATTGCAAATACACACACAGATTCACGGATTGAACACAAAACTATTTAGTATACATGTTTCAGTACCAACAATAACACTACCTTCCTATCAACGCATAGAAATTCAAAGTCACTGTATATTTACCTATGTCCCTTCCCCAGGTCCCTATTATCTGAGCAAACGGCTCGGTGTCTATCCGACCGCGCAGAAAAGCGAGGTAGCAAGTTTTTTATCATTGGATTCCATGTCGCAGATAACTTGAAACCGTCTTCCCGATTGAAATTCTTGTACTTCTTGATTTCAATCGCTTCCCGTACAGCTCTTGAATAGAAGTGACGTTCGGTGGAGAGAACTTGCGTATTGTGGAATTCAATCCAGTGATTCGTGCCTGCTTCTAAAAGGTGTACTGCAATCGCTGATTTGCTCGTCCGGCGGTTCTTTACAGCTGCAATGTGTTCTTTGACCCTATCAGCAATAGTCCGCTTTGTTTGGCCTATATACGAACTACCGCAGCTGCAATCTATCTTGTAGACCCCTGGCGTCTGAAGCGGCAAGACATCCTTCGGTGTGCCAACGATGTTGTTTACGATGACGTCTCATCACCATCCCCGACACTTACAATCCGTTATGACCTCACTCAAGAATAGAGCGTATGATCTCTGTGACCCAGAACATCTGGAGCGAGAGCTGGATATGGCACAATTTTACATTGCATTCTTATACACTGTGCGCTTACAAGCGTTTGTTTTCCGACCGAGAATTGAATTGAATTTTAAGTAGATGAGTAGGAGGTTCTCAATTCGTTCATTACCAAAGTGACAGTCAGCACCTTCATTATTGTCTAAGTTAGTGTCAGAATCTTGATTACCGTCCGATTCAATATCAGAATCTTCATTGCTATCAATGCCGCTATCGGAATCTTCATTGTTAGCTGGTCAACCAACAGTATATCGAATGATAAAGATGATAACAGTTTTTTTTGTTATAGTCAAATTCGATTTGGGCATCTTCATCATGATCTGCTTCACTTTCAAGATCTTCATTGTCTGTTTCACTTTCAAAGACTTCATCATTCTGTTCTCTTTCAAGAATTTGTTCATTCTGTTCTCTTTCAAGAATTTGTTTATCATTTTGATTGTGGCTAACTTCATTATTTTAGGTGCCAAACCCTTCATTATTTTCTGATTCATTGTAAGAATCTTTATCATTATCAAAGTCACTGTAGGAAATTTCCTTATTGACTAATTCAGGTAAGAAACTTCACTATTGACCGATAACTTTCATTATTCTCTGGTTCACTATGAGAATCTTCATCATTATCAAAATCACTTGGGAAATCGTCATCATCATTGAAGTCACTGTGAGAATCTTCATTATCATCTAATGCAGTGTCATCACCTCCATTATGGTTTGATTCACTGCGAGAATCTTCATCATTACCAAAGTGGCAAGCAGAACCTTCATTATTGTCTAAGTTGGTGTCAGAATCTTGATTACCGTCCGATTCAATATCAGAATCTTCATTGCTATCAGTCTCGCTATCGGAATCTTCATTGTTAGCAGATCTACCAACAGTGTACCGAATGATAATGATGATAACAGTTTTTTTGTTATAGGCAGATCCAATTTGAGCATCTTCAGCAATGTCTGCTTCACTTTCAAGATCTTCATCGTCTGTCTCACTTTCAACGTCTTCATCATTCTGTTCTGTTTCAGAAGTTAGTTCTTCATCATAATTTTGCCTGTGTCTAACTTCATTATCGGCACCTTGTTTCTTAACAGCCAATATCGTTTTCTGAAATCAAACAATAATTTGAATACAAGTATTTTCACTGCCCATAAATATCCTGCCATGTTGTTTCCGCTGGGTGTTGGTAAGCGAGGACAACCTAAAAATAATGACTAGGTTTTGTAGAATATGTAGAATGCAGATAAATAAAATAAATAAATAAAATATTATAAATAAATAAATAATCTTTTATTTCAAACAATGATTCATATCTTGTTAGTAACAATATACTTAGGGCTATATTAGTGGGTAAACAGATTCATATTATGTTAGTACCAGTATACTTTGGACTATGTTAATAACCAAATTAAAGACTAAATCAAGTTAAAGTATAAACATACTTATACTAGATAAAGTACGATAGCGGACTCGGATTCTAAAATTGATGATGGATGCAACCGGGATTAATGTTTTATAATAAAGTTAAAAACTCGAGGCCCAGATAAGCTGGTGAGGCTCTGGCCGAAATTTTTCTCTTGAGGTTGGGTGTCGTTCTTTAAATTATCTATGTTATCTTATTATCTATGATGGAGCGGAGCGCAGCAGTCCTTATATAAAATAAAAAATAAAATAAATGTATTTCTGACTTAACAATGTTATTAACCATAGTATGCGTTAATAAAAACAAAAAATGTGAAACAAAATAAAATAAAATAAATTTATTTCAGACTTATTTATGTTATTAAACATTATACTTATAAGTAATTACCTACCTTAATAAAAACAACAAAACTCGAAAAAATAAAATAAAATAAATTTATTTCAAACTTAACAATGTTATTAAACATAATATACGTTCAGAAAATAACAAATATCCAATAAAATAAAATAAAATAAATTTATTTCGGGCTTAACTATCTTATTAAACATAAGAATACGTTAATAAAAACAAAAAATATCAAATAAAATAAAATAAAATAAAATAAATTTATTTCAGGCTTATTTATGTTATTAAACATAATATACGTTGATAAAAACAGCAGAAATCCAATAAAATTCAATAAAATGTCAAATGTATATAGAGAATGATGATGATAATATAGATAATAAATAAATAAATATATTGGCATTTTACCAGGCGTTTATTATTTATACCCATTATGCCAGAGCATAAACCCGTCTATATAGATGAATTTACGCCCGGCGTAAATAGGGCGGATTGAATAAATGCCTAAAAGTGACGGGCATAAACACATCTCTAGTTGTGAGTGATGGTTTATTTACATAATATAATATTTAAAACAGTTACTTACCAAGTATCTTATTAGAGCGAGCATTTTAGTTGTAATGTTATTGTAGAAGAAAGAATGGTACTACAGGAAAGGTTTCTTCAACTGTGATACTATTTTCTTATTTTTGGTTGTTTATATAGTATTTTGGATAATTATAGTGACCGCAAATGTATGTTGCATAATCTAACATGCAGTTAAATAATAATCATACAGAATGTGTAATTTACGAAAGCCGGTTTCGATAAGAAGTGGAAACACAGTCGAGTGGAGAGGCTAAGTAATATTAATTTATTCAAATTCAAATTCAAATTTATTTCATAGATTATGGTTACATCATCAGGTATTATATATTTTTAAGTACAGCATATTCTGCCGTGTGGCGTTGAAATATAATTATAGTGTTGCAAAATAACACGAACATTAAATTAAAATCAAATAAGTATCAAATCAAAATCAAAATCAAATTAAAATCAATTCATAATCAAATCTATACTTATAATAAATCAAACATAAAATTAAACATAAAATTAAACATAAAATTAAACATAAAATTAAACATAAAATTAAACATAAAATTAAACATAAAATTAAACATAAAATTAAACATAAAATTGAATATGAATATTATAATTGAATTATAATACTAGTTGTTGCATATTGTTTGCATATTGCATGTTGTATATCTGTATGCATGCATATGGGTATTTGTATTGGTCTGGTCGTGCCTCGGAGAGCACGTTAAGCCGTCGGTCCCGGTTGCCATAAAAACATCTATGGCAGTCGTTACGGGTAGTTGGAGCCCTAAAAAGTCCAACAACAACGGTCTAGCTGCAATGCTTCGATATCGCCTAATGTCACCATTGGGTTGTGAAGGTCAGATGGCACACGGAAAATATCGAGGTCCAGCCAAATCCGCAGTTAAGACTTGTAAAGCTGACCCCAGACTCCGAGGTGAAAGATTTGGATGCGACTGGGATTAACGCTAGGTTGAAGAAGATAAGTACTAGTTGTTGCCCGCGGCTTCGTGCGCTTGTCTGTCACTTAAGCGGTATACTACCTAAGTGGTTCATTATGCGTACACCTAAGGAGTGGAATGCCCTGCCCTAGTTTGTGTTTCCCGAAAGCTATAACCTGGGAGTCTTTAAGTCTAGAGTGAACGTGCTGCTTCTAGACAAGCGTGCTCCATTGTCGACCACATCGTCACACAAAAAAATAGCAGACCTGAGTTCAAACACCAAGAAGGAACTTAAACCTTCATTTTTAAATAGATGAGTAGGAGGTTCTCAATTCGTTCATTACCAAAGTGACAGTCAGAACCTTCATTATTGTCTAAGTTAGTTTCAGAATCTTGATTACCGTCTGATTCAATATCAGAATCTTCATTGCTAACAGTGCCGCTATTGGAATCTTCATTGTTAGCAGATCTACCAACAGTGTATCGAATGATAAAGATGATTATCAGTTTTTTTGTTATAGTCTAATTCGATTTGGGCATCTTCATCATGATCTGCTTCACTTTCAAGATCTTCATTCACTGTTTCACTTTCAAAGACTTCATCATTCTGTTCTCTTTCAAGAATTTGTTTATCTTTTTGATTGTGGCTAACTTCATTACTTTATAAGTGCCAAACCCTTCATTATTTTCTGATTCATTGTAAGAATCTTTATCATTATCAAAGTCACTGTAGGAAATTTCCATTAAAATCAAATAAAATGAAATAAAATAATCAAATCTATACTTATAATAAATCAAACATAAAATTAAACATAAATTTAAACATAAATATTATAATTAATTTATAATACTAGTTGTTGCATATTGTTTGCATATTGCATGTTGTATATCTGTATACATGAAGAATATGGGTATTTGTATTGGTCTGGTCGTGCCTCGGAGAGCACGTTAAGCCGTCGGTCCCGGTTGCCATAAAAACATCTGTGGCAGTCGTTACGGGTAGTTGGAGCCCTAAAAAGTCCAACAACAACGGTCTAGCTGCAATGCTTCGATATCGCCTAATCTCACCATTGGGTTGTGAAGGTCAGATGGCACACGGAAAATATCGAGGTCCAGCCAAATCCGCAGTTAAGACTTGTATAGCTCACCCCAGACTCCGAGGTGAAAGCTTTGGATGCGACTGGGATTAACGCTAGGTTGAAGAAGATACTAGTTGTTACCCGCGGCTTCGTGCGCTTGTCTGCCACTTAAGCGGTATACTACCTAAGTGGTTCATTATGCGTACACCTAAGGAGTGGAATGCCCTGCCCTAGTCTGTGTTTCCGGAAAGCTATAACCTGGGAGTCTTTAAGTCTAGAGTGAATAGGCTGCTTCTAGGCAAGCGTGCTCCATCGTTGACCACATCGTCACTTACCATCAGGTGAGATAGTGGTCAAACGCGAGCCTATCGACTATAAAAAATAAATAAAAGAAATGAATAGATAACAAACAAATTAAGAACCTCCCCTTTTTGAAGTCGGTTAGCAAAATCTTTCACTGGTATTCGTTGTAGGGTCGGTTAACGAGAATACACATCATTACCTCATTATAAACATATTAGTTAATGAACGAAACTATTTCCTTCATTGCATAATATGTGTTGTGTCATTAACTGATATAGATATTGATTTATGATCTTTTAACGAGCAAATTTGATTGTGTTTCTGTACACAATTAGATATTTTTTGCCCCGCTGGCCGCGAGATGGGTACCTATCCATGAGAAATTCCGCACGAAAAAAAAAAACAAAAATTTAATTCCACTTTTTGTGGAGCGCACTGCTAGTAATACCCTCTTAACTTATTCGCCCAATCGCGTTGAGCACCTCAAATATCGTATTCCGGCCAAAACTAGTAACAAATGCGAGATCAATGTTGCGGGGACATTGACAAATATGACGTCACCTCGCCTCCCACTTTCTTCCCCCCACTAGAAGAGTGAAAAAGCGCTTCTTTAAATCGAACTACTCTCATATTGGGTGTTGATTGATGGGGTAGTATGCAGACTCGTAGCGCCACAGAGTAGCTGACACACGGTATACATAATTATTGGACTGGTAGTTTGATCTCTCAGTGACCCTCTTGCTTCAATACTCTGTGGTAGGTAAGGCACTTGTCTTACCGCACGCGGTTTTTTATTTTTTTATTTATTTATTTCATACATTACACCATCATCACAGTCGAGACCAAATACCACAGTGAAGGATATTTAACTAAATTTAAAAAAAAACAATTCAAATTCTGAAACATAAGCATAATAATAATCAAAATTAAACAATAATAACAATACAATAATCAATTTCTAAAATAAAATAATCCACCAATAAATTAAATAATATGTCAATAAATAATAATCAAACAATCCATCAATCAATCAAATAATATGTCAACAAATAATAGTCAAATAATACACCAATAAATCGGATAATATTATGTCAATCAATAATATTCAAATAATCAATCCATAAATCAAATAATATATGTCAATCAATAATATTCAAATAATCATGTTCTCTACACACGTCAATTTGACTTCACCTCGCTTTATGGTAAGCTGAAGGTACACGCACTATGTTAACAATGGTAGCACTCGCACACAAATCCGTTCAGTCGATTGGATATACATGTGCAAAAAGTTTTATATTATCTACTAACTGTGTCCCGCGGCTTCGCCCGTAGCATACTTTGTCTCCATTGCAGGATAAAAACTATCCTATATCCGTCTCCTAGTTCTAAGCTACCTCCCAATACATTTTCAGCCAAATCGGTCCAGCCGTTCACGCGTGATTCAAGATTCAAGATTCAAGATTCAAGATTCAAGATTCATTTATTTTTTGTATAAACATGTGTTACAAAGTTGATGGTATTACAATATATAGGTAAGAAAGTGCCAACATGTTTTGCCCATACGGGCGTACAAAAATTTACAGTGAGTCGAACAAACAAAATTCAAATTAAAGTAAAATTAATTTAACGTCAATATTACAATAATGTCATCAATAATAAAAATAAAATGTCAATGAAATATATTAAAAATAAAAACAGAAATGTCATTTATGTACCGTTTCAAAAAATGTTATTGAAGAAATCAGTAACATTGTAATAGCACCTACAACCTAATACGTTGCCTAAGCTTTTTTTAAAAGCATTCATGCCTAGATCTTTCATGGTTTTAGGTAGTTTGTTATATATCTTAGGAGCTAGGCAAAAAATACTCTTGTTCATCAGTGTAGTTTTGGCACTTTGTATTCTTAGCCTACTGGTATCCCTTTGACTGCGTGTAGAACCATCAGCTAATCGGGGAAATAGTTCTGGATTGGACTTTACAAAAATGGCAGTCTCATATATATATAGGGACGGAAGTGTCAGAATGTTGTACTTTGTAAAATATGGTCTGCAACTTTCTGTATTTTTAAGATTAAAAATAGACCTAATACAGCGTTTCTGAACTTTAAATATAATTTCCTTATCGGTGGAATTACCCCAGAAAATTATTCCGTAGCGCAGGATTGGTGCTACCAAACCGTGGTAGGCGGTAAGTAGGGCATCTGTATTAGTGATTGGAGAGAGTTTGAACAATGCGTAAGCCGAACTACTAACTCTTTTGCAAGTCTCCTCAATATGAGCCTTCCAATTTAGCCTGCTATCCACTATTATACCAAGAAATTTTGCCGTATCTACAACCGGTATATGCTGACCATTTTCGCTTACGACTATATTTTGTGAATGTGCTTGTCGTTGACTAAAATGCATTATTTCTGTTTTATTTAAATTTATCTTTAGATTGTTTATGTCGAGCCAGGATATAATAGATGTTAAAGTTTGATTTATGTCAGTTTGATACAAGTCAGGATTATTCGATGGTATGACCACGGTGCTATCATCGGCAAATAACGTAATTGGGTACCTGATTGCTTTAGGTAGGTCATTTATGTATACAATGAACAATAAAGGACCCAAAACGCTACTTTGAGGAACTCCAAATTGAACTGTGCGTTCCTCAGAGTGATACGTTATTTCATAATTTCGTTCATTTATTCTAGAGATTGCTGTTATTTGCTTTCTGTTACATAAATATGATTTCAATAAATTTAATATATTGCCACGTATCCCATAGGTTTCTAACTTTTTAATTAGTGTATTATGAGCAACGTGATCAAATGCCTGCGTCATATCGCAGTACATTGCACAGACGGGTGTATTTTTATCTACGTTTATCATAATTGTACGTAGAAAATCGTAGAGTGCCAAATTAATACAGTAAAACCCGCTTAAGTCGATTTCTCAGGGACCCTACCAAAAACGCGTCTTAAGCGAGAAAGCGTATTATGCGGGATAGGGAAAACATAGGATTTATCTGGCATCAATTTAAAAAATAAACCAAATTGACGGTAAACAATGCCGTTGCGACTTTTAAAACGATCTATCCAGCCATTTGAAGCGTTAAAATCGGTGATCTGTAAGCTTTCAGCAATCTTACGTGCTTTCTCGCATATTATGGGGCCACTTATGGGCACTTTTAAAGCTCGTGCTTGATGAAGCCATTCTACTAAAACTTTTTCCAATTTATCAAACTTTTCTAACTTTTGCTTTTTTCTCTGCACACCTCCCAATCTGTATTTTTCTTTAATTTCTCTTTCTATTCTTCAAAACGGTACGTAACGTAGAAACTGGTAAGTGAAGCTCAGCAGCTAACTGAGTTTGATTTGTTGTTTGTGACTTTCAATATCCCAATTTTTCTTGAAGTGACAATGCCTTTCGCTTAATTAACTGAACGTATGATTGGGGTAAACCACAAACGTCGGACCTGCAGTGGGCTCGCGTTAGAACCTGGGCTCGCGGGCGTATTAAACGGGATGCGAATCGTATTAAGCGTTAAGAAATGTATGAAATATTTCTCCAAGTTGCAGGGACTGGCGTAAAATAGCGTATTATGCGAGAAATCGTATTAAGCGTGATCGTCTTAAACGGGTTCTACTGTAGTTGCCTTTTTTCGAAAACCCTTTTGTTCCTTGCAAAGAATATTTTTTGTTTCCAAGTATGGGTACAGTTGATTGTATATATATTTCTCAAATACCTTAGACATTATTGGAATAAGTGCTATAGGTCTGTAGTTTTCTATTTTATCTCTGCTTTGTTTTTTATGTAGTGGTTTTACAATAGATGTCTTCAGGCTATTAGGGAAGATGATGCCGTGACCAAGGGAATGTTATGGTATCACGGACTGGTTTCCGCAACTCCGGTGCGGATTTTGACCAAGAAATAGGGATTTATTTTTAAACATTACATACATAATGCTCACGCCTTTTCCCCTCCGGGGTAGGCAGAGACAAAATCCCGCCAACTGCTTTTTTGTCCTTAGGTACATACTTCACGCGCTTCCTCTACTGTCATTAAACCTTTCATGCAAGCCCACCGGTTTCGAGTGCTTTTGATTTTTAAACATATCTATACTTAATATTATAAAGAGGTAAAGTTTGTGTGTTTGTATATTTGTTAAATTGTAAGGGGTAATCTCGAGATCTACTGAACCGATTTTAAAAATTCTTTCACCAATAGAAAGCCACATTATTGCTGAGTGTCATAGGCTATATATTTAATTGGAAAACTGCAATTTACACCCAGGCAAAGCCGGGTCCCGGGCCACTAGTAGGTTTATAAAGAGCTAAAACCAAAATATAGGCAGTTTCATCACAAAAAAATGTCAGTTTACATAACACTCTCCGCTACTCGCCACCAGTGAGACAAACGCTGATGTGGCGAATAAAAAAGCGCGGATAGCATGTGCGGCTGCCGATACGGTAGTGTACACGTGTCGTCAAATATTTATGGAGCACTCAGGCGGCAGCGGGAACGATTCTGCTCTGTTGCGATTGGGTGCAAGCGACGTACCGTATGGCACAAGCTTCTGTGATTGTGCCATATTTGCAAGCGAAGCGCGAAACTGAGCAACTAATATTGTAAATTATATGTTAAAGGAGTGGTAATGTTATTGTAAGTGGCTTTTCGAAGTTATGTGTGTATTTATCGCAGGTTTATAAGTGCCCGGTTAATGGCAATAGGCTCGCCACCTATTACATTGGGACCTAAACATAAACTGGCGAAATGTGGGGGCTAGCACCTCTGCCTACCCCTTCGGGGATATTATAGGCGTGAGTTTATGTTATGTTATGTTAATGTGTTTTAAACGTGTATTTGGCATATGGGTCCGTGGGTTTTTTAATAAGTATTGTACGACGTTCTACACAGCGCTATAGACCTAAAGTAAGCATAGCTTAGAACTAGCTTGTGTTATGGGTTCTAGCATGCGGATAAAAACACTTAGGTACATTTTTTTTGTAAATACGTACTTAATATTCATAGAAATACCCAGACCAATGCAAATAGATAAATTCATACATATAAATATTTGCACTGAGCGGGAATCGAACCCGCGCCTCGGTTACGTCATAGAGGTCGTCTAAGTGGGAATGGATATTGCAAGGTTGCGCAATAGATATTCAGGTCAGTCTGAGTTACCATTCTTAACAGATTGAGACCCCCTCAAGGGAGTCCGCTGCTGTGGATCCTATGGCGCATCCTTTCTTCTCGCTGTTAGGTGGTCAAATGGCAGTCGCTCCCATTAAAGCTAGAAGAAACTTCCTAATAAAAAAACCGCTTAAAACTCATCCCATCGCGAACAAATAAATGAACTGACAAAAATATATTTTTATGTTCCTTACCGTTCATTTAACATAGTCCAAGTAATTTTTCAATATCTCCAATTTAAAGACACAAACTTTACGAAATAGTAAGGATATTGGTGTACGATAAAGAGTTATCTATCCATCTAAATTTTTGCAGAAAACCTATACTACATTTAAATATCACGAACTTCCATTCATCCGTGAAGATCCGTCTATCCGCTAACGGAATTAAGAACCCGTGCGGAAAAACTTTTAAGTAAAAAAGAATCGGCTTATTGCAACTTTATTGTTTTACTTAACGAAAATAAAACATCTTTTGATCAACACGATTACTTTGAAGAATGGAGACTAGCCATCAACCTTGAACCTATAAAACTTATGGATGGAACGCATTGAAGAATACAACTGACGATACTAGAGTAGACCCCGCCACTTCGCACCGCTCGCCATAGGATGGAATTCATCCTCACGCGTTGCATCCGTCAACGGTGCGCACTGTGAGGTCCGAGAGAAATTTTATTCCGCACACGCTTAAGCTTTTTTTATCTATGACTTCATCTCGCCTGATGGTAAGCTAAAGGTAGATTCTCTGGAATGGGATTACATTTCAATCAAATTTGGGTAACTCATTATAAGAATAAGAATAAGAATAATTTATTTGCTTTAAACATGGTAACATGGATCTTACAATTTTAAATGGTCATTTGGTTCATCACTTGGCAATTAATTGATTTGCCCACCTACAATTTAGTTCTTGTTTTAATTTTTAGTTTTTCTATTATCTGAATAAGATTTAAAACGCTATAAGCGGACATTAGATTTAGAAAGTGTAAGCAAATAATGTTATCTGTATTTAATCCCAATCTGTTTTCTGTTTCTGTACCTAATAAAATAAAATAAAATAAAAAAATAAAATGTTGAAGCACAGCATGTTTAACTGCAGACTGCGGCATGCAAATTGAATTTAACAATTTATAATTATCAGTTCTTATAATTACATACTGCTTACATTGCAACCAAAAATTCACTCACACATGGTTAGCCACCGGTATTTAAATGACAGTCTCGTCTTTGACGCTTTCCGTCCGTAAGTTTTTAGGTTCATGCCATCAACGATGCTTGTGGGACGAATGTCTTCACACTCTGTTTGATGGACGCCGGTGCAAGAGGGGGTGGAGGGGGGGGGAGGTTCAAAGGAGATTACCAGCGAGTCGATTTTAATTTGATGGACCACGAAGCCTTTTTATAAGGCCTTTGTTTCGACTCGATTGAGCCTTTTGAGTGGTTTCAATAAAATGTCCGTCGGGTTCCTGGTACGCCCTCTGCCGGTATTTACTAGTAGTTGTTTTTTTTTCAGTTATAAATAGCTGATGTGTTATTCCAGAGAAGGTATAATCTATTCCTTTGTCTTTCAGCCAGATCCGTTCAGCCGTTAGTTTTGCAGTATACTTACTAAAACCTTCTCCAGAATACAAAAAAAGCTTTTTTGAAAAACCGCCGCGGTAGCCTAGTAGTCTGGGTAATGGACTGCTGAGACGAGGTCACGGGTTCGATCCCAGGTGCACCATATCACACACCAATGATTTTTCGATGCTTTTCGAAGTTATGTGTGTATTTATCGCAGGTTTATAATAAGTGCCCGGTTAATGGCAATAGGCTCGCCACCTATTGCATTGGGACCTAAACATAAACTGGCGAAATGTGGGTGCTAGCACCTCTGCCTACCCCTTCGGGGATATAGGCGTGACTTTATGTTATGTTATGTTTTGAAAACCGCAAAAAATTGATTCAACCAAACACGTGGACAAACAAACATACTAGGTCAAAAAGTGAACATTCTTTTGAAGTAGTTTTAAAAAGACTAAGTTTTCTTTTTATTCAGTTCACTAGCAATTCGAAATTGAGCATTCTACAAATTAAGCAGTCTGGTTGAAAATTTAGCGTAGGTATACACGCTAAATTTTAGATGTGTAAATAAGCTTCATATCGCTTGTGTAATCACCGGGCATCGAACCCGCGACCTGTCAACAGCAAATCCTACACCTTACCCATTAAACTTTTTTCATATTGGTCACGGCAATATGACTTCATCTCGCCTAATGGTAAGTTAAATGTATAGTCTCAGGAAGGCGGTCCCCATTACATACACCGACGGTGCCATAATGGTGGCCCTCAACTTGACGGCCTCATCAAATGCTTTTTCACGCCCCGCTTAAAGGACCCGGGACCGTTGGAGGAAAGAAACATGCGCTGGTAAAGAATACCAGGTCTTTATGGTGCGGCAAAGAAAAGAGGCACAATCTATCGTTGAAATATAAACCAACCAAAATATTCTTAAAATATTCTACAACATTCTACACATCGCTCCCTAGACCCAAAGTAAGCTTAGTTTAACTAGCTTGTGTTATGGGTTCTAGAATGCTGATAAACATACTTATATACTTTTTTTTTTTGTAAATACATACTTATTATACATAGAAACACCCAGACCAATGCAAATAGACATATTCATGCATACAAATAAATTAAACAAACTAAGCGCACACCATTAACTGAAATTAGTTGGCCTAACTAGACGTGCCTGGATTTCTCCCATAAAACGGCAACAGAACGATATCTTTGCTATATGCTGTAATTTGACGGGACATTAAGTTGAGATAGGCACTCCCATTAATATCTACCATTTGTGAGATCACATCGTTTGTTATCGAGCCCCAAAGTGAATTTACGGAGTTAGGACTGGTACACACTATAGTGCTTTTTTACCCGACTGCGCAACGCAAAGGAGTGGTAATGTGTTTAACAGCCTATGTATGTATGTATGTATGTATGTATGTATGTTTGTATGTTCCTTTGAAGCACTATACAGACCAAACGCCTGGGCCGATTTTCATGATTCACACGTCAATCGATTCCTCTTAGTCCGGCGAGTGTCACTAAAGACATGACGTCAGTGAAAATTCAATATGGCGACTACTGGCCGCCATATTGTGAAAATTAAAAAAATGAAAGTCAGCAAACTATGTCAAGTGGGGTATCGTTGAATATTGAAAAATAAGATTGGCTGTTGAATAGTGGATCCCGACTGTTAAGTTGTTATGTTTCTAGACCACCGGACATCTAAGTGCTTGTTTTTTTTCTTTTTAGTTTTTTACGCAGTCGGGTTTTTTAATTTCTAATATACGAATGAAATGTATACTATCTTTATTAAATAACTAGCTTCCGCCCGCGGTTTCGACCGCTTGGAGGTCGGTATCGCCACCAAGTTTACTTATAGTGTGAAGTAAGCTTATAGCTTGGTTTTAACATAATAACAACATTCAAATGTGCGTTGATAGATTACAAGTTGTCACAGAATGCGTTGAAGAAATACAGATTCACTGCTCGTAGGTGATAGCGTGATAATTATGTAGCCTATATGTTGACCCAACTTCTTAATAATATTCCTACCAAATTTGAAGTAAATCCATGCAGTACTTTTTTATTTTACATACAGACAAACAGACCAAAATTCTGAAAACTATATTTTTGGCTTCGGTACATAAATCCTCAGGGTATAATAGCCACAAAATGAAAATAGTATGTTTATTCACTATCCACTTTATTATACACCACATACTTAGCTTACATAATAATCTGAGAGGCTAGGTACGGAAGTAGCCTTATCGAGGCTTTGTCTTTCGCTTGTTTTTTTTTAATACCACATAGGTGGCAGACAAGCACACGGCCCACCTGATGGAAAGCGGTCACCGTGGCCTATGGACGAGTGCAACACCAAAGGTGTCACACACGCGCTGCGTACCCTGAAGGGGAGGGGGGAGGGCTAGGAAGGGGTGGGGGGAGGAGGGGTACAGTGAGCTCTGACTACCCTAATTACCGGCGGGAACAGAACACGATGGTTATTATGGCCGCGGTGTTTTGTAGGGCGGAGGTACTACCCCAGTCGGACTGTTTATTTCAGACGGGAGATACCGTCGTGTCCTACCTTCTTGAGTGTGATTTTCACCATATGAAACTCACTTTTTAGTTTCACGGAAAATAGTGAAAGTTTTCATTCTGTACAACCCCCTCGGCACTATTGCTATAACACAGCCATCTGGTTTCTCATAGCTACATCGGACTATGAGTAGTGACTGCAGCCAGTCTTCTTGGAGCTCCAGGTATTTGAAAATATCTTCACCAACTGCTTGCCACTTTTGTGTCAAAATAGGTATAAAATTGTACAGTTCTCTCGGCACTATTGCTATAACACAGCGTGATGGTATCTCATAGCTACATCGGACTATAAGTAGTGACTCCAGCCAGTCTTCATGGAGCTCCAGGTATTTGAAAATATCTTCACCAACTGCTTGCCACTTTTGTGTCAAAATAGGAATAAAGTTGTACAGCCGCCTTGGCACTATTGCACAGCGTGATGGTAACTCATAGCTACATCGGACTATGAGTAGTGACTGCAGCCAGTCTTCTTGGAGGTCCAGGAATTTGGAAATATCTTCACAAACTGCTTGCCACTTTTGTGTTAAAATACGAATAAAATTGTACAGCTTCCTCGGCACTATTACACATCGTGATGGTAACTCATAGCTACATTGGCCTATGAGTAGTGACTGCAGCCAGTCTTCTTGGAGCTCCAGGAATTTGGAAATATCTTCACCAACTGCTTGCCACTTTTGTGTCAAAATAGGTATAAAATTGTACAGTTCTCTCGGCACTATTGCTATAACACAGCGTGATGGTATCTCATAGCTACATTGGACTATGAGTAGTGACTGCAGCAAGTCTTCATGGAGCTCCAGGAATTTGGAAATATCTTCACAATATGCTTGATGCCACTTTTGTGTTAAAATAGGAATAAAACTTCTCTGCAGTTCTGTTTCTAGCATTGCGAGGGCTTCGTCCGTAAATCGAGAGTGAATGAGTTTTTCCAGTTGGATAGTCTTTTCTGGGTACAACTCTGAACGCGCCGACAAGACGATTAGGTGACAGGACAGCCGTCTGTCACCGATTGTGTTAAAATAGGAATAAAATTTTCCCGTAGTTCTGTTTTTGTATTTCGAGGGCTTAGTCCGTAAATCTAGGGTCAACGCGTTTCACTAGTTGGATAGTCTGGTCTATTCTGGGTCCAACACTGAATGCGCCGACGGTTGGGCGACAGGACGGCCGCCTGTCACCGGTTGTGTTAAAATATTTTATTTATTTATTTATTTCTTACATACACTTGTCTTTACAAGATTTCCCAAGGCGACAGTATAGTAATATTATTATTGTAAACAATCCATAAAAACATCATAGAAAGAAGAAAGCGTACAAAGCCATAATTTTAGAATAATAATTCAATACCAAATTTAAAATAATAATAATATTTTAAAAAGCGTAATCCATAATTAAAAAATAATAATTTAATAATAACAATTTTAACTAATAGATAATAGTAATAATTCAATAATTTAAAAAAATAGTAATTGCATAATATTATCTTTAAAAAAATTGACTAGTGTAAAATGAGTACATAATTTAAAACAATAAAAAAATATACCTTGATAAAATAATAACCATAATAAAAAAATAAATTAAATTGAAAAATAAAAATAATTGAATAAAAAAAATATTTAAAATAAAATACGAGTAACAATACTTAATTTAATAGTTTAAAAAATATTACCTACTTCAGTTACCATAACACAGATAATGTAGTGTAACCTTAACGAATTCACTCAGTGAACAAGAGAACAAATCCATTTTTTCGGTAACCTTATTAAGGTTGGTAATAGCTCGCGTGAGGGGAGTCTTGTCCAACAAATTTGTTTTCCCTCGCTGCACCGTGAACAAGTTTGGCCGTCTACGGCGATGTGCATAGGAATATTTTTTTTCCGTAGTTCTGTTTTTGTTTTGCGAGGGCTTCGTCCGTAAATCTAGGGTCAATGCGTTTTACTAGTTGGATAGTCTAGTCTATTCTAGGTCCAACACTGAACGCGCCGACGGTTGGGTTAGGACGGCCGCCTGTTACCCTACACCCCACTCTCGGTGAAGTAGCGCGATGTTCGCCCCACCCCCCTTTCGGGGTGTTGAGGGGGCCATCTTAAAGCCGTAGATGGCCCAGGGTCAGTTGGGGTGCGAGGGATTGGGGGTGGTATCCATGGGAATTTCCGCACGATAAAAAAAAAGGTTGATAATGATGTGTGGCGAAAATTAAAATGTATGCCCATTTTATAGACCGGTGCGGTGGTACTAATGGAAGGTACTTACCATTAGTAATATCGTTTCGTTCGTAACGTTAAAAAAAATATCATTATTTATTAATTTTTAAATATTTATTATTTGTTGTTAAAACGTGATCGTCCATCATTACTTAATGATGATTATGTATGACTAACTGTTGCCCGCGGCTCCGCTCACTTAAAGTTTTTCCCATTAAGGGGAAAAACTTTAAGCTCCCCACGGGAACCTGTTACCGAGATAAAAAGTAGCCTATGCGTTATTCCAAACTATAGTCTATCTATGTATCCAATTTTAGTAAGATCCATTCAGCCGTTTTTGCATGAAAGAGGAACAAACATACATCCAGACGTACCTACCTCCGCTCGCGTAAAGTTCTTATCCCGATACCGCGACCCACGGACACCTGTTCCCGAGATAAAAAGTATCCTATGTATTATTCCAGACTATAATCTGTCCCTGTATCAAATTTCAGCCAGATCCGTTCAGCCGTTTTTCATGACAGAGTAACAAACATTAGAAATGAAACTAAAAAAGGCAAATTTGCCAAATTGCTTCGAGACCATTTAACACATGTAATTATGCACTGTAAAGTATCATTTCGTAATATTACAATTGTCTGCATGCAAATGTAGTAAATTGTGTTGTTCTGTTCCCACAGTCAAACCGTGGAAACGGTTTTGTGGGGCCTTGTTTAGATTTAAGTTTGATGTAACCATTTCTTAATAAAAATACAATAAAAAAAAATACAACCATTCATTCTCAAAAACTTTCGCGTATATAATAATTATTAGTAGGATGTAACCGAGAATACAATAGTGTAGACCAGGCCTTATTTCATGGCCGCACGCATCCCTCTTCGCCTATGCTATTAAAAGTAATATCTCTGGTTGGACTTGGAGTATTTTAAAAATAAATGTCCACCAAGTCAGTCGTGCGATCACCGTGAATTCTACCGGAGTTTAAAGCAGTCACGTACTGTGCCCGCAAATACTTTTACTTTTTAGTAAAGTAGGAGGAAATTAAATAAATGTATTTCTTCTCCTTCTTCAACCTAGCGTCCAATCCCAGTCGTATCCAATGCTTTCACCTCGGAGTCTGGGGTCCGCTTTACCAGTCTTAACTGCGGATTTGGCTGGACCTCGATATTTTCCGTGAAGCGACTGCCATCTCTGACCTTCGCAACCAATGGTGACATTAGGCGATATCGAAGCATTGCAGCTAGACCGTTGTTGTTGAACTTTTTAGGGCTTCAACTACCCGTAACGACTGCCATAGATGTTTGTATGGCAACCGGGACTAACGGCTTAATGTGCTCTCCGAAGCACGACCAGACCAATGCAAATACCCATATTCATGCATACAAATATTTGCACTGAGCGGGGATCGAACCCGCGCCTACAGTACTGTCGAACTACGCGTCGGTGTTATAAATGGATACGCCCTTCCTGAGACTTTACCTTTAGCTTACCATCAGGCGAGGTGAAGTCATATTGACGTGATAAAAAATGGACCTGGAAGGTGGCGCTGCAATTGTGTTTACAAATTTTTATTGGACGAAGCCGGGTCGATCAGCTAGTATGTCATAAAGATTATCTTTACTCTTATATAAGTTACTGGTAGTTTCTTGTAACTACGGTCAAAACAACTTGCGACGGTCATTCGCCGAACTCTACCAAGTACCATAGAGCTCGTAAACGTAGAGATCCAATTTTATATCTTTTCTTTGGACGTTAGAGCCACCAATTATATAGAGGGCGGGTTTTTCTCCTTGGACATGCTTTATATAGCTCTCTAACTGACTCTATGTCCTTAAGCTCTCCATTCTCGAGAGTATAAAAAAATATGTAAGAAAAAATACTATATAAAGACTGTGAGAATGGTGGCTAATATTTATGGAATTCACGTCAAATTATTTTTTTTATATCGGCCACCATATTACCATCAGACGAGGTGAAGTCATAGTGACTTCACCTCGTCTGATGGTAAGCTAAGGGTAAAGTCTCTGGAATGTAATGTGATTTACATCGGAAAAAGAGAACATCCAGGACGGGAATTGAACCTGCGACCTTTACGGTGAATACTCTGACCAACTGAGTTACCTGCAGTTTAATTGAATTCACCTCAACTTACCATCAGGCGGAGTGCAGTCAATCCGACGGACTAAATATTAAAAAAACATTATATAGCAAATCTTGATTCTGCACTAAATCTATTTAGATAAATAAAATTGTATGTATTTGTAATATTAACGTAACAGGTTTTAAATCAGTGTATATGCATGTATGTATACATAGGTATAATAAAAAAGCAAATTTTAACATTTTTGTCTGTTCATCATGCAAAGTCAAAGTCAAAGTCAAAGTCAAAGTCAAAGTCAAAGTCAAAGTCAAAGTCAAAGTCAAAGTCAAAGTCAAAGTCAAAGTCAAAGTCAAAGTCATAGTCAAAGTCAAAGTCAAAGTCAAAGTCAAAGTCAAAGTCAAAGTCAAAGTCAAAGTCAAAGTCAAAGTCAAAGTCAAAGTCAAAGTCAAAGTCAAAGTCAAAGTCAAAGTCAAAAATCATTTATTCTGTATAGACCATTTTAAGCGGCACTTACAAAACGTCAAAATTATAAATATTTAAAACTAGAAGCAAATGGACCACCGCACCGGTTTGAAACGCGGCCCAGACCTGAGAAGACTCCGGCAAGAAACTCAGCGGGCTGTTTTTTTTTTGGTTTATTTACAACAATTGCCTTAGTCTAGATACAGTATTAGTTCGAGTAACATAGTTGAGTGAACAGTTCATTTCCAAGCTTCTTTATCATCCAATTAATCTTGAATTTTATAGTAAGCTTTTTGGAGTTTTCTTTTAACAACATTATTAAATTTTCTTACTTACTGTCTGTTTGAAAGTAGTAATCTCTGGAACGGTTAGGCAGATATGGACGAAACTTTCGTTGGTAGATAGCGAACATTACAAAGCGTAACAAACTTTACTCCTGAAAAAAAAAGAGTTTTTTTATACTACGTAGGTGGCAGACAAGCACACGGCCCTCCTGATGGCAAGCGAGCACCGTGGCCTATGAACGTGTGCAACACTAAGGGTGTCATACACGCGCTGCCTACCCTGAAGGGAAGGGGGGAGGTCTGGGAAGGGGCAGGGAGGCTAAGAAGGGATGGGGGAGGAGGGGTACACAAAATAATAAAAAACTTCAAAAAAACTAAATTAATGCAAGCAAAGTCGTAAGCACAACTAGTAAGATAGTATTGAGTGTGTAATACTGTTACCATAATATTTCTAAAATTAGATACGTATCTTTGGCCCCTAAGCTCTCCATTCGCGAGAGAATAAAAAAATGGCGCTCTTTCAATAGGATTTATTTTATATCTTCCTAAGTAAATATATTTGAAATCGAAGTATTTTACGCCCTCGCACTTCTGTATCCAAATGAAAATGAACTTTCTGTTTAGTATGTATACATTGCTGTTTTCAAACGTTGACATTTCTATCTATATCTATCTATTTTCTATCTATCTATAATATTTCAAAAGTTAAAACTTAAAGCAGCTATACATTGGAGAATTATGAAAAAAATAACACTATCTACATTTGTCTATCTATATCTATCTATCTATATCTATCTAAATCTGTCTATATAAATCTAATTCTATCTAAACCTACCTATATAATTATCTATTTATCTCTACCTACCTATATCTATCTATCTATCTAAATCTATCTAATTTTATTTAAATCTATCTAAATCTATCTAAATCTATCTAAATCTATCTAAATCTATCTAAATCTATCTAAATCTATCTAAATCTATCTAAATCTATCTAAATCTATCTAAATCTATCTAAATCTATCTAAATCTATCTAAATCTATCTAAATCTATCTAAATCTATCTAAGTCTAGCTAAATCTATCTAAATATATCTAAATCTATCCAAATCTATACATCCATCTTTAACTATCTACTTATCTCTACCTATCTATATCTATTTACATCTATCTATAACTATCTACATCTATCTATAACTATCTACATCTATCTAAATCTATCTATATCTATCTACATCTATCTAAATCTATCTAAATCTATCTAAATCTATCTAAATTTATCTAAATATATCTATATCTATCTATATCAATCTATAAAATATTATGAAATTGTAAAGTAGATGTGTCTGTACATTGAAGATATTTTAAAAAAATGTTTGAGATAAAAAAAAATATCTCTTTGTCGGTTTGTATGTTCCTCTGTTTTTGAACGTTCACGCGGGTAGAGCCGCGGACATAAGCTAGTTATAGTACAAAACTGTAACAAGCAATGTATAAGGTTTGTATTAAGACAACCGAAGTTACAGGTTTTCTTACGTCTCGTAAATGGAGGTAACTTGTAATATATTTTTTTCATGTCGGTCATTTGTCTGACGCACGTGGGTTTTTGTACACATTAAGGGCCTTAAAAAGGGCATTTACCTTTGTGCCGCAGTGTGCAGTACTAGGGTACTTTGGGTGCCTACTGTACATATATATACAGGAAAGTTAATTTTGAATCTAAACGATTTCGGGGCCTACTCGAATATAAAAATTTCTATCGAGAGTTCAAAATACAGTCAAGTTTCGAATAAATACATACATACACACATGAAAATCACGCCTTTTTCCATTGGGGTAGGCAGATATCTTTCCAATTGCTACGATCTTGGCATACTCCTTTCGCTTCTTCAACTTTCAGATTGAAATGGTCATTTAAATCACTATTATTATTTAGTTGATGGGATATGAACCATGTTTACTTTAAAAGTAAAAAGTAAGTTTAAAATTTAAACTTTCGCGTTCCATGATGTACGGGAATATACTATGATCGCGTTAATTCCCATTAACATTTTAGTATAATTATGTTTTTTATACCACTTAAGTGGCAGACAAGCACACGGCCCACCTGATGGGAAGCGGTCACCGTGGCCTATGGACGCGTGCAACACCTGGGGCATCACACTCGCGCTGCTGACCCTGCAACATAACATAACATAAACTCACGCCTATATCCCCGAAGGGGTAGGCAGAGGTGCTAGCACCCACAATTCACCAGTTTATGTCTAGGTCCCAATGTACTAGGTGGCGAGCCTACTGCCATTAACCGGGCACTTATAAAACTGCAATAAAAATGACCCTGCAAAAACCTTCTAATTTGAGTTTGATGAATTTTTATAGGAAACTCAGTATTATAATTTCGCTGCTATTAAAACGAGACAACGATATGAGAGAGCGAGAGAACCGTCGAGTAGATTCTCATTATAGATAAAGGAGTGTTTTTCAATAAAATGAGAAATTCTCGCCGTTCGTCGCCTCTAAATGCAGTGAACAAAAAATATTGCTCTTCCATATTTCAGTTTTTCTATTGCACGAGGGATTGCTGGATTTCATTGCTTTTATTTCATTTCAGCATTATAGAAAACTAGGGCATTCAAATACTCTAGATACAAATAAATAAAATTGGAGTGGCGGTTAGTAATTTTTAAGATATCAACCTCTGTAACAACATTCGATGCGAATAAATGAATTGATTGATTGATTGATTTTTATTTAAATAAACATTTGTTACTAAGTGTCTTTAGATGTATAGGTACATGGTGGTACATATACCAAAACAATTTTTTGTCTATTTGTTCGTTAATCTCTAAAACGGCTGAATCGATTTTGACGGGACATTCAATGGCAAAAAGCTGGTTTTTCTGATTTCCCCGCTCAAAGGATCCGGGACTGTAGGAGGAAGGAAACACGTGCGCTGGTAAAGAATTCCAAGTGTTTATGGTGCAGCAAAGACCGAACCGCTTGGTTCTTGATAGAATTGCCTGTACTGTGTGACTTTGATACCTACTTCAGTCTTGCACGTGTAGTTCTGTATAGGAAAGGAGAGGGTGTGACAAGACGTCATTGAAGCAGATATTGGGTTTTGATCCTCTTTTCTTTGCTGCACTATACAGACTTGGAATTCATTACCAGCGCATGTGTTTCCTTCCTCCTAGTCCCGGGGCCTTTAAAGTCAAGTCTGTCAAGCTGAGGGCCACCACTGTAGCAGTATCGGTGTATGTAGTGGTGACTCCGGTCCTGAGATTTTACCTTTAGCTTACCATCAGGCCAGGTGAAGTCATGGTGACATGTTCTATATATATTTAAAAAAAATACACAGCCTAAGTTCCACATTTTATAGTAACACCCTGTTTGCTAGCAACTCCAAAATGAATGTTTTATCTCTGAAATAGTTTTATTTATACACAGGGTGTGTAAACAATGAGAATTCAATTAAACGACGCTGGCCAGAGGAACGTTCTCAATGTGTAAATAAACACCGCCACCGCGTCCGGCGGCAGTGGATTGGAACGCATGTACCTATAAAACAAATGGATGGAACGCTTTGCAAAATACATCTAACGACAGTATAATACTTGACGAGATATTTACCATGTTTGTTAAACGAGTCCTTTTTTTATATTCAGTCCTCCAATTGACTTAACCCCGCTGGATGGTAAGAAGCTAGGGTAAAGTCCAGAGGGTACGGGCCGCCATTTCAGACACCATTCGTCCCAAAACGGCGGTCCCTACCTTGACGGCCTAGACAGATGCCTTTTCACGCCCGCTTAAAGAACCCAGGATTGTAGGAAGAAGGAAACAAGTCCTAGAGTGAAGACCGAAAGTAGGATGCCCCTCAGCACGATGGACGGAAGACCTAAAGAAGGTAGCTGGGATAGACTGGATGCGCAAGGCGGAGGATCGGGTGCTATGGCGTACATTGGGAGAGGCCCATGTCCAGCAGTGGGCTGCAATAGGCTAATTGATTGATTGATTTTAGCCGCAGTAATTTTTAAGACAGCCTCGCATTCAACACGTTTCGTCAATATGTTTTTTAGGTTGATGTCGGAACGGTAGTTTTAGCATACGTTTTTTTTTTAGAAATAGAGTTTAAATACTGGTAACGAGAATTGTGGAGAAAAAAAAACTGTGTTGATTTAATTTATCGCACATGTTTATTTTCTCGGTGGCTTAGTGGTGTAACTGTGAAAGTGGATGCCGTTCAGTCACGGGTTCGATTATTCCCGGGTTGGGGAAAATATCGGGGTTTCTGTCAGGAAATTTTCTTAGTAAGATATAGGTAGAGCCAATTTAAGACACCCACAACATCTTTCGATCGCGTACTGGCAGCCACCGCGGTGACTAAAACTAAACTTGTGTATTAAATTAAATAATACACAATAATTGTGTATTAAAAATAGTGTAATGATGTGTAAATAATCTGTAATGTATTTTATGCCGCCTTAACTTTTTAATTTACTTTAAGGGAAATGCTTATTTGTAAGTATTTCCCGTTAAAAAATTACAATACTCATAATACAATACATTTTTAAGTATATAGATTTGATTTTGACGTACCTAACTTATAGCGGTGCTTGTAACGAAACCATAACATGATTCAGAAAATATGTACAACGCCATCTATCGAGTATAAAAGTAAAGCCTAGTAATTTTTGTTCTGGAACTGCACATACAGTTTTTTTTTAACGCTTTTAATTAACTTGACCTATTTGTTTAAACGCTTTTATTTTAACTTGATCTTTGTTTGGGTCATCTAGTAATTGAAAATTGACCACCTTCCTACGGGCGGATTGTTCTGATATTGGCCAGTCACCGTGGCCTAGTGCAAGCCTAAGGGTGTCACACACGCGCTGCCTACCCTGAAGGGAAGGGTTGGGCCGCTTTAGTGCTTATAAGCGTTTAACTTAAAACATTTTACTTATACTTAATTTAACTTATATCTTAGATTTTGATACATTCGTTTTTTATGCAACCCTTTGACAAGAAAAGTTTTTTATTATTGAACTTCTTTGACCATGACAAATATCAATATATATTATATTATATACATTACCTACTTCACTATATACAATAAATTTTATTCAATTTTATACATTTAAAACCATAAACCCGTCATGGGTTTGAATCGCCCCCGTCAAATAACCCACCCCGTATCGTTCCCGGTGCAAAGGTGCCCATAATGCTGGCCGCATTACCTCGCTGTATAGCGATGGCCATCCTTTGCACCAGAAACGACCCGGAGCGAGAGTCACCACCTTTCTCATGTATGCGGCGACCTATTTCCGCGATTAGGCGCTTCGCCTCCTGTCCCCAACTGCCCAGAGTCTCCACCGCAATGGGCACAAAGTGGTATTGTGTCCCCATTGCAGCGTATTTACTCTTTTTCCTGCTCGCAGCATCTTCAGCGACCGCCGCGGATGCGCCGGTGGTGCGACTCAGGTGCGTGGCCGCGACAGTGCTGACGCATGTAGCGTCCCACACCAGGCACTTGCCGTTTTTCCACGGCACCAGAGTCAAACCATCCGGTCGCTTCCCGTCTGATCTATTGAGCCCAGGGGGCTCCAGCAGACACGGTACATTGGCCGAAATGAGTGCCCTCCGGACCAGATCGTTGAGAGCATGGTGACGCGAAAACCTGCCTGTGCAACGACGACAACTCATCGCGTGATGACCATCCCCCTCCACCATGGACCCACAGATGCATTTGTGTGCTTCACACACCTTGCAGCCCAGGCGGAGCGCCACTGCCACACGCAGAGAGTTGTCGTCTAGTAAGGTACCCAGGTGAGGCGACGGAAGTGCGTGCAACCATGCCCCTAATTCTGTTAGTTAATTATGTTTTTGCTTACCCATAAATATTAAATAAATAAATAATTTTATACATGATACAATTATTATTATAACATTATGTCTATATTTTTATAAAGTCAAAATGACAGTCCAAACAAGTCTAATCTATTAACCCGCCCCTCATCGTACCTGGTGCAAAGGTGCCCATGACGCTGGCAGCATTGCCCCGTTGAATAGCTATGGCCAACCGTTGCCCCAGGTACGAGCCGGAGTAGGAGTCACCGGTTTTGTCCCTCAACCTGCGCCCTAATTCGCTCACTAGATTTTTGGCATCGGTACCCCAACTACCCATTGTCTTGACCGCAAAGGGAGCGAACATATAATTGCTCTGCCAACGCCGCATATTTCTCCCGTTTTTTATCCGCTGCGTCCTCAGCAGCAGCTGCCGGAGACCGGACAGTACGGCTCAGGTGACTGGACGCGACCGTGCTGACACACGTGGCATCCCACAGAAGGCACTAAGTGGTCGCCGTAGCCTATGGACGTTTTTAACACGGTCTACAATATTAATTCACACGTTCTTATGTATTATTTCATCACGTTCGAGTACAAATAGTCTTATTAATCATATAGATATTCTGTGAGTACGTAATCACAGAAGCGGCGGCACGCGCGACAAACATCTCTCTCCATTATATTAATTCTTTGCGAAGTCGTCAAATAACTCAGTCTGTATTCGTTGATGTCGTGTTTTATGGTCCAATGTTATAGACCACTCTGCCAAATTAGATTTCTTGTTCGATGGTACTAATTAATGAAACATATTTATGATTATAATAATGTCTTTGGTTTTTTTTATATCAGACACGTCAACATGACTTCAACTCGCCTGTTGGCAAGCTAAAAGCAAAATCTCTGGAATGGGAGTCACAATTGCAAACACCGATAGTCCCATAATGGTGGCTCTCAGCTTGATGGCCTCATCAAATGCTTTTTCACGCCCCGCTTAAAGTGCTCGGGACTGTATGAGGAAGGAAACACGTGAACTGGTAAAGAATTCCAGGTTTTGATGGTGCGGCAAAGAAAAGAGGCACCGAATCGCTTGGTTTTTGATAGAATTGTTTGCACTGTGTGAGGGTGATATCTCAGCCTTGCACGTGTTGTTCTGTATAGGAAAGGAGAGGATGGGACTAGTTGGTAGAGCTTGTCGGAACACTCCCCATGGTAGATGCGGTAAAAAGCTGCCAAAGATGCTATATCTCTGCGCAATAGCAGGGGCTCGAGAGTATTGGTAACCTCAGGACTCCCAATAATACGGGCCACGGGGTTCAGTTTGGGTCCAATTGCGGTACAAGTAGGATTCATATTTTTATTCACAGCCCCTGCTACATTCAGAATAGCAAATCGAGAATCTGCTGTGACTTGCAACAGCGCTAAAATATCGGATACTTAATAAAACAAACAAACATCATCATACTCTGATATTTTCCCAACTCAGTTGCGGTCAGCTTTCCAGTCTAACTGTGATGCGGCTAAACTTCGATATTTTCCGTGGAGCGACTGCCATCTGACCTCCACAACCAATAGTCATTATGACAAATGGCGATATCGAAGTTCCAAGTTAGACTGGTTGGACTTTTGTGGGCTCCAACTACCCGTAACGACTGCCATAGATGTTTGTATGGCAACCGGGACCGACGGCTTAACGTGCTCTCCGAGGCACTTATAAACCTGCGATAAATACACACATAACTTCGAAAAGCATCGAAAAGTCATTGGTGTGTGCTATGGTGAAACTGGGATCGAACCCGATCGTCCCAGCAGTCCATTACCCAAACCACTAGGCTACCGCGGTAGCTTTATAGTATTAAGTATTTTTTTTTATATTGTGGGATACGTTAATTTGTCTTCACCTCGCTTGATGGTAAGCTGAAGGTAAAGATTCCGGAAAGAGGGTCACCATTACATACACGTACCATGTTAACAATGGTGGCACTCAGCTAGGCGGTCTCATCAAAAGAGGATTGTCGTCGCAGCACCGCGTGACACCCACCGGTCCCACTAGTGCTGCGACCACAATTCCTCTTGCCCGGCTATGCACTTGCTGAGCCCTGAACGCAATCCAACTGAGATTGGATTACTATGGAGGGTTTTTTGCAATCGTGCACGGTAGTACCTACCGGCCGTATTATGGGACAAATTTGTGCCATCAATTGATTATCTGATTCATGATACACCAAAATAAACCCAGAGTTTTAATAAAATTACGAAAATACTCGCGTTTCGTTTTAATTGAAACTAAAACTACTAGAAATCGGCTGCGGAGTAGCGGAAACTAATATTAAATATAAAAGTTGTGTTAGGCTTGAGTTTCGTGTGCGAGTAGAAGCGAACGCTCGTGCCTGCGGGGAACCCCCCACACCCGTCTGAAGTGCACTTGATGCTTTAAATACGATCGAATAAATTGTTTATTACTATAGCAACTGGCAGTAGTCATGGGTTTTTTATTGCCTTTTTCTTTATTTGGTTACACTTTTCATGAATTAACTGCAACTGTGTGCTTCATGGTAACTTGCTGTAATTCTTCTTTCTTTACATAATATTTTACTCTAGACAAGCTGACCCACCCCGGCTTCGCCCGTGGCCTATTTCGAACCCCGATGCACCCTTTTTAACTCACATAATTATATGCTCATAATTTATCAGTTTTCCTAAAATATAAGGGAATCTACCGGAATTGTTCACATTTATGATTATTTCTCCGCTCTCTTGGGCAGTAGCGTGATGATATTCAGCCTATGACATTTACGGATAATGTGGCTTTCTATTGGTGTAAGAATTTTTAAAATCGGTTCAGTAGATCCCGAGATTACCCCTTACAATTTAACAAATATACGAACACACAAGCTTTATTTCTTTGTAATATTAGTATAGATTATAATATTTTTCCCGATCAGAAATTCATTGGAAATAGTTAGCATGCAATTGCTTAAAATTTCATTCAATTAATCGGGCGGAGAATCTAAAAATAATGTTTAAAAACAATTGCAATATTGTTCATTGTTACCGTAGTTCGAACGAATTACGGTAGATGGCTCCACCGGCGCCCTAAGCCGTAGACTATATCGGAAAATTTCGAGCATCTAGGATGGGTCCAGGTAGCTCAGTTGGTCAGAGCATTCCCCCTGTAAGGGACTGGTCACGGGTTCAAGTCCCGTCCTGGATGATCATTTTTTCCGATCAGAAATTCATTAGATTATAATAATCTACAAAATGTATCCGTTCACAGCTGATCCTCCTTTCAATCCGCCGGTTCAGTCCGCCGGGACACAGCCCAGTTATAATATTAATGATGCTTCTTTATATCTCGACGAGTCGAACAAAGCAAATTATATGTTTTATTATTCTTTGTTGAGTTTCTTCCACTATATTATTCATACGGCCGAGAGGTAGTTTCAGATGGACCCTTATTCACTGTGCTGAAGTTAGAAGTCGATCGAGTTGACACACGCTACTTACTTCATATACGACTGAAGTAGACAACTTATTCTTTTATAATAATAATAATAAATTCATTTATTGCATGAAACATGGTAGGTAAAAGATGACATAGTAAAACAGTTCAGTACAGCATGTCCCACAGAACCTCTGCATGCAACATTGTGAGGGGTGAGTGTCTATATTTTGTTACAGTTAGACAAAAGTTAAGAGTACTTATACAATAAATTCATACAAAATATATCAATTACGTGTATCATTACAAAATTATAAATACAAATGTCAAAGTTAATACATAATTATTGTCATGGTGAATTTTTAAGCTGTCAAATTAGTATAATTAATATTAATATTTCTATTAATTGTATTAATAATAATTCGTCATATAGCGGATACACATTTAATAGGCACCGAAACGGCAAGTGCTGTTCTTCCGAAATTCAGAAATGGTGTAAAAACTTTCCCTTATTAACCACTCCTTTAATCATCATTCTCTGAACCTTTTCCCAACTCAGTTGGGGTCGGCTTTCCAGTCTAACTGTGATGCGGCTGAACTTCGATATTTTCCGTGGAGCGACTGCCATCATTCTGACCTCCACAACCAATGGTTGATATCGAAGTTCCAAGTTAGACTGGTTGGACTTTTGAGGGCTCCAACTACCCGTAACGACTGCCATAGATGTTTGTATGGCAACCGGGACCGACGGCTTAACGTGCTCTCCGAGGCACTAATAAACCTGCGATAAATACACACATAACTTCGAAAAGCATCGAAAAGTCATTGGTGTGTGCCATAGTAAACCTGGGATCGAACCCGAGACCTCGTCTCAGCAGTCCATTACCCAAACCACTAGGCTACCGCCACTCCTTTAATGCGGGTAAGAATTTAGAGTATGGTAATTCCGTCATTCCCTTGGGCAAACAGTTGAAAACTACTAAAATAAACTTTTACTAAAATAAAAGTAACCTATGTGATGCCTTATAATGTTAGGCGTCTGCCAGTAAAAGTCCTGTGAAAATCGGCCCAGCCATTTCAGAGATGTGTTTCCGGAAAGCTATAACCTGGGAGTTTTCGAGTCACGAGTGAATAGCTTCCTTCTAGGCAAGCGTGATTCATCGTAGACCACATCGTCACTTACCATCAGGTGGGATTGAGGTCAAACGTAAGCCTATCATGAATTAAAAAAAAAGATAACCTATTTCAAACGGACAGAAACATATGCGGTTTAATGACAGTAGAGTAAGCTCGTGAAGTGTGTAAGGACAGAAGCCAGATGGCGGGTTGTAGACTCTGCCTACCCCGGAGGGAAAAAGGGTATGTATGTAGAAAGACGACGGAGAGACAGACAGATTTTTTTGTAAGTACCCTGATTTTTCTATACCACTTAGGTGGCGTACAAGCACACGGCCCACCTGATGGGAAACGGTCACCATGTGGCCTGTGGACGCGTGCAACACCAGGGGAATCACACTCGCGCTGCCGATCCTGCAAAAATTTAAATGTGAAAGTTTGTGAAGATGTTTGGATGTTTTTTATTCTAGTTACTCAATCATGCTGCAACAGCTACTGGTCTGGTTGAAATTTGGTACAAGGATGGATTTAGTCTGGAGTTATTCCAGACTAAATCCATCCTTGTACCAAATTTTTTAAAAAACACAGGTTTTTTATCACTGTTATAGATTCCCATAGAAAGTGGGCAAGGGAACTAAATCCAACGCAGGTGAAATCACGGGCAGCAGCTAAAACATTTATTAATACATACATACATACAAATTACGCCTTTTTCCCATTGGGGTAGGCAGAGAACATCTTTCCACTTGCCACGATCTTGGCATACTCCTTTCGCTTCTTCAATTTCCATAATTATTTTCATACATGCACGCCGGTTCCGGGTACTCTTGACCTGGCCTTTCTCCAGAACGTCCTGGATCTGATTAGAATATGTACGCCTAGGTCGGCGTTTACCGGGTTGCCCATTCACCCTCGCCTCATAATATCTGTTTCGTCAATCTTTCTTCATCCATCCTCTCTACATGTCCGAACCATCTAAGCATCCCTTTTTCTATCTTGGTCACTACATCTTCAATCATACCGCAATGTTCCCCTATCACACTGTTCCTCACTCGGTTCAAAATTAAAAAAAAAATCAAAATGATAAACAGACACTTTAATCTTATTTATATAGATACGTGCCAGTGTATAGCAATCCTAAATGAATTTAGATAGTACACAAAGCTAAACGTATGCGGTCGGTGCAGGTTCACAAGCCTCAATAAACGCGCGGCTGGTTAAACAAGAAAAATATTCGAGTTGAAAGCGCTTTATTTAATTAGAAAGGTTATAGAGGCAACGTACCGTGCTATGTGGTCGTATCGCACTGGACCGTAACATCTTCAATTAGCTTTTTAACCGACTTCAACAAAGGAGGAGGTTCTCAATTCGTGCGCAATTTTTTTGTATGTATGTTACGCTATAGCGGCGCCAATTATGGATGGATTTTGAAAATTCTTTTTTTGTTTGAAAGAGTCTACTTCTGAGGTGGTCCTATATCCAGGGTATAAGGATCTGATGCTGGGATCTTGGGAAAATCGAGGGGAAATCATCAAATGTACGGCAAAATTCGGTTTTTGATGCCTTTGTACATCATAAACCTCATAAATAGTGCAGTGCTGTAAATTAAAAAGTAAAAAATAAAAATAACTAAGTTTTTAGTTTGTGAAGTCGGTTTTTTAAACGTATTTATGTTATTGTATATTATATGTTACCAAGATCGCAAAAGAAAATATTGATATCAGTATAGCAAAGCGTTGGTTTAAGTGGTAAAGAAGTCGTCCTTAAGGGTTCGGGTTCGAATCCACATCAGTTACTCTAGCGATTGCATGTATTGCCCGTGTAATACTACTAGTAGTAACATCGGTAAATTAATTACCGTTCTAACTACTATAGTTGAAAGTTTTTAGAACAGCGATAAAAATTGCCCGTGCATCATAAATTAAAATGACAAAAAAAACGTGTTAAAATTCAACGTCATGAGATAACTGGTTTTAATACAGTTTTCAAGATTAGAACATCCACAAAAAAACATAAAAACATTGCAAGGTAAACAAAAGCTTGTAAAATTTTCGTATCACTGTTTTTCAAATAAAGAAATCCCTCCATAGTTCCCCAATAATCCTCAGACCGGAATTCATAAATAAGAAAAAAAAAGCCATTGAAACATATTGAAATTAAAATGAGGAAACTGGCAACACAATAAATACACGTAGCCATAACTACAGCCTCAATATCACAAAGATATCCGCTTAATATCTCTGAGTAGGAATAAATCTTGTGGTCGCCGCCGGCGCCTCTCACAGACACACACACGCAAACCCATCTCAGACATACACACTCACTCATACACACAAACTCATATGAGAACGGTCCATACATCAGCGACTTTGATACAATTTGCCGTAGAAACTCGCCACTTTGATGTATCACCGGAAAAATAACAGAACCAGATTAAACGGCAAATCACATGTTCCTACCAAATACTTCATACAGAAATAACATCTATTTCTTAAGTGATATGACTTCATATTGCGTGACTGATAACTAAAGACTTGTAAATCTTGGAATTATTTTTATAGACTTTATTTATGTGTGTATAAGGTTTATTTTCGTGTGTATGGTTTTCAGCGATCGGAGAATTTAGCCATTATTTCCTTGGATGACTTTTCCTGAAATTTACTATTGCACGGTTTTGTTCGTAGCGATTGTTTATGGGAGATTAAGGCGGCAGTCGATATGCTGGGTTCCTTTATGTTCTGCCGCGGCTTAAGGCACGGTGTTTACGGATTTCCCCTCACTAAGCGGATAAAAAATACGTTTGTGGCTTTTTTGCGTATGAAAAATAAACGATGTATTTATTTGGTATCCTCCGGACGCAAGATTATCTTTTTATCGAAATTATGTTGTCCGTTTCCAGACAGAATATTTTATTACCACTACGTCTTGAGATGGGAATATTTCTTTAACAAAAACTAGTGTATTAAGTATTGTAGTTGGCGAGAAACAAACTTTCACAAAAGGTTTCTTTGGTGTGGTAAGCCCCAGTATTGTGTGAGGAAAATACGACCGATTTTCGAATAAATTTCGTTTGTTATAGACCGAGAGTTAATTAACTGGGGTAAGTAGACTTGTTTTAAAATATCCACTATTAAAAACCAAGCGGTTCGGTGACTCTTTTCTTTGCTGCACCATAAAGATTTTGGTATTCTTCACCAGCGCATGTGTTTCCCTCCTCATAACCCCGGGGCCTTTAAGCGGGGCGTGAAAAAGCATTTGATGAGGCCGTCAAGCTGAGGACCACCACTGTAGCCCTATCGGTGTAGTGGTAACCCCAGTCCTGAGACTTTAGCTTACCTTTAGGTGAGGTGAAGTCATTTTGACGTGTCCTATATAAAAAAATCTAAATCGGATTTTTTTGTGATAGCCAGTAATTGAGCTTTTTAAATGAAGATTAGAAGTAGTCATTATAGTAAATCTTATTCTACCATGAGCTGATGCCAGAAAATGTGTTCAAAAACATTCATTTAATTGTTTTTAATTATCTTTATTAAATCATAATAATAAACAAAATAAATAAATATGTCACCTTAATAATAAACAAAATATGTCAATCAAATAACCCGCCCCTGATCGCGCCCGGTGCAAAGGTGCCCATTACACTTGCCGCATTTCCGCGTTGGATTGCGACGGCCATCCTCTGCACCAGGAACGACCCGGAGCGAGAGTCACCCGTGGCCTCTATGAGCCTTTGCCCAATCGCCCTTATAAGGCTTTTTATTCATTCATTTCATTTAATTACCCAAGTATTTTTTTAAATATATCAAACGTACAGACACAACTAATATACATTTTTTTTTAAAATGAACAACATATTAATATCTTTGGCAAATACATTTTGTGTACATTTGTCACTAGTTTTATGGCGAGCTGCTAAATTTCGCTCGAAGCGCCCTCTCTCGGTGGCGGTTATCGCGCTGTTCGCAAACGGCCCGACCATCTGTGGCCCAGTGAGCAAATATAGTTAAAAGTGAAGCGAACTGTTTTGTAGAAAAAAGGATTTCTGTGTATAGCAGGAATGGGATTGCTACGATATAGCTACGGCGTAGCAGCTACGGTTTGTAAACAGCTACGTCGTAGGTAAGTTAATATTGGGTTAGGTATTTTATGGATAGGAAATATTGTTAACAAATATGGACTATATCACAACAAAATTCTACTCAAAATTTCAAAGTCCAATTTTTTATTATGATCTTCATCTTAATAAGGAATAGGGCTTTTCCTAGCTCAAGTGAGTGGGTCCGATAAGGAATCTGCTATTTCTCACGATCTCATATATTTTAAAACTTTATTCATACCAAAATGAGGCAAAATTAAATCATAATAGTTTTTATATTTAAACGTACAATTTCTTGTAGAGTCAACAACAAAAGTAGCTTTCCAATTTATTCATCATCTACCTGCCCTTGTTCCAATTATTTGGGGTCGGCGCAACATGTATATTTCCTCCATTCATTCCTGTCAGATGTCATCTCTTCGGTTACCCCCTTCCTTGCCATATCCTCTTTCACGCACTCCATCCATCTTTTCTTAGGCCTACCTCTACCCTTAAAGCCCTCCACATTCATACTTAGAACCTTTTTAACAACATTGCTTTCATCTCTTCTCATAACATGTCCATACCACGACAATCGCTCGCTTCACAATTTTTCATTTATTGGTGCTTTCCAATTTATTAAACACCTTTAATAAAATAATTAACAAAACATGAAGTGTATTAATTGTATCCGCTGGGGATTTAAAACTAATTACATGTCACTGACTACTGTCGTTGACTGTGCATAGAACATTCCCTATAAACAATAGAACCTAATTTACTCAAATAAATCGCGATAGAAACCGTTAAAAGCGGTTTTATTTCGTAACAAAAATTTTCAAACAGAATTCGCGACAGAATTTGAAAAAAATAAATAACTTTTTTTTTATGTCGGTCACGTCAACATGACTTCACCTCGCCTGATGGTAAGCTGGGGCAAAGTCTCTAGGATGGGAGTCACCATTGCAAACACCGATAGTGCCAAAATGGTGGCTCTCAGCTTGACGGCCTCATCAAAATGCTTTTTCACGCCCTGCTTAAAGGACCCGGGACTGTATGAGGAACTTATTGAAATTATTTCTTTACCAGTACATATCCAAACCAAGCACCATTGAATTTAGAATTCTAACCTAACAAATAGAGTTTTTAAAAATCAATTTAGTTGTAACACTGCAATCTCGGCCGGACAGCCGCGCCGGACGGCCTAGGGGTGTAAAAGGGATGTTGGAGGGTGGGAGGTAGGGGGGCAGGGTCCATCTCTTGGGCGGCGCGTTCGAACAATAAAACTCAAATGACCACTGCACACTATGCCCCTTTGTGAGACTTTTGTCAACAGACGCTTATGAAATGCAGCCGATGATGCATTTATGGATGAGATGCGGAGGTCTTTTTGTGTCTCTTAATATTATACAGTTTTTTAGGAAGGGTTAATGAACTCAGTAGGCTTTTGATATGCTAGTCTTTCTTTTTTTTTTTATTCATGATAGGCTTACGTTTGACCTCAATCTCACCTGATGGTAAGTGACGATGTGATCGATGTGTGGGACGGCTGGGAAGGAGTGGGGAGGCTAGGAAAGGGATGGGAGGAGGAGGGGTAAATTGAGCTCTGGCTACCCTACTTACCGGCGGGAACACAACTCGATGGTTATTATGGCCGCGGTGTTCTGTAGGGCGGAGCTACTACCCCAGTCGGACAGCTCATTTTTTTTTTTTTTTTTTTATATTCAGTCCGTCTATTGACTTAACCCCGCTGGATGGTAAGAAGCAAGGGCAAAGTCCAGAGGGTACGGGCCGCCATTCCAGACACCATTCGTCCCAAAATGGCGGCCCCTACCTTGACGGCCTAGACAGATGCCTTTTCACGCCCCGCTTAAATGATGTCAATAATGATCTTATAACCATATGCAACTGGAGCACCTCGTATGGTCTCGAGGTAAATCCACGCAAGACTCAGACAATTGTTGTCGGTAGCTCTAGGTTGATAGCTAGGATAGACTGGTCACGTCTTCCTCAAGTGACTTGTAGTGGAGTAAATATCCCTTTCAGTGACAAAGTTAAAAACCTGGGGATCTTCATCGATAGATGTTTGTCTTGGGGTCCACAAGTGCAGGAAGTGAGACGTAGAATTTTTGCCGCTGCCGGGTCCCTGCGTCGGCTCCAAAATTTTTTGCCAACTGCTACTAAGATTGCGCTTGCACAGTCTCTTCTTTTTCCTATCCTTGATTATGCTGATGCCAGCTATCTAGATCTCACTGAAGACCAACTTAATAAGCTTGAGAGACTCCAAAACCTTTGCATAAGATTTATATTTGGTCTACGCAAATATGATCACATTTCCGATTTTCGAAGAAAGCTCAAGTGGTTGCCTATTCGCCTTCGCCGGAATGCTCATGTGCTCTCTTTATTGTATAATATATTATTTAATCCGCTCACTCCACCTTACCTCAAAGAGCGCTTTGAGTTCTTGCACAGCACGCACTCATGGTCCTTAAGATCATCGGAGAATTTGAGATTGAAAATGCCGAGTCACTCCACCAACTTTACTGATAATTCATTTACAGTACAAGCAGTTAGGTTGTGGAATGCATTGCCAGTGTCGATCAGGCGTGCGCAGTCCCTGCCTGTATTTAAAAATCTCGTCAGGGAGTATTACCTCCTTGGCATAAATGGGACATAGACCTTATTGTGTGCTCTATATGTGTGTTAGTATATATCTGTATGTATATATATGTATTATTCATAGGTAGGTATTTATGTAGGTATGTATTGACTGCTGATACTATTTATATGAAGGTTTTTATTATAATTATATCCTTATATATATATATAATTATGTCCTATATATAATTAAATGTACACCTAGCTACCCCAAGATCATTTTCTCTTTACCTCTCTCCATCCTATGGTTGCCTGGCAGAGATCGCCATGGAGTGATAAGGCCGCCAATTGTACATACCACTAACTGTACCTCTAACTTGTGTTTCTTTTTTTCTTATGTCCTTGGTGTACAATAAAGAGATTTATTATTATTATTATTATTATTAAAGAACCCGGGATTGAAGGAAGAAGGAAACACGTGTGCAGGAAGTGCATTCCAGTTTTTAATTGTGCGACATAGAAAGGATAATTTCGGACGGGAGCTACCGTCGTGTCCTAACTCCTACCTCCTGTACTACTTTGAACCGTAATGTCTAGTCTTCTCACAGATTCCTCCAGTTTATATTTACTCTATGATCTAGAGGTATTGAGGCCGCGGTTGAATAAATTCATCTCCTAGCTAAGCACGCTCCGTCAGATGAGATAACGACCCTATTACCAGCATCGCGTGAGTTTTACTGAGTGCTCGTTACACTTATCTATTTATACTAATAATATAGAGCTGAAGAGTAGTGAAGTACCGTGGTAGCCTAGTGGTTTGGGTAATGGACTGCTGAGACGAGGTCTCGGGTTCACCATCGCACACACCAATGACTTTTCGATGCTTTTCGAAGTTATGTGTGTATTTATCGCAGGTTTATTAGTGCCTCGGAGAGCACGTTAAGCCGTCGGTCCCGGTTGCTATACAAACATCTATGGCAGTCGTTATGGGTAGTTGGAGCCCACAAAAGTCCAACCAGTCTAACTTGGATCTTCGATATCGCCATTGGTCATAATGACCATTGGTTGTGGAGGTCAGATGGCAGTCGCTCCACGGAAAATATCGAAGTTCAGCCGCATCACAGTTAGACTGGAAAGCCGACCCCAACTGAGTTGGGAAAAAGGTTCAGAGAATGATGATGATGAATATAAAGCTGAAGAGTTTGTTTGTTTGTTTGAATAGATCATTTATCGAGGAAGTCTATACGCTATATATCATCACGCTACTGCTCAGGGGTGCAAAGTAGTCGAGGGGGCCATCTTAAAACCGTAGATGGCCTAGGGTCAGATGGGGTGCGAGTGTTATGCCTATTGGGTAACCTTACACCCCGGCAATTAAGACCCGAGACGGCGTGCGGTTCTAGTCGGCTCGAACCCGACATAACCACCCCCGATGGCCAACGGGGGCCAACCAATCTACTCGAATCGCTACATTTCTCTCATATATACGCTACATGACAGAGAGCATGCCATGACGTCACTAAAGCCAGTCAACGTTTTTAAAGATAAGTTTTTTTTTATATAGGACTCGTCAAAATGACTCCACCTCGCCTGATGGTAAGCGAAAGGCAAAGTCTCAGGACTGGGGTCACCACCACATACACCGGTAGTGCTACAGTGGCGGCCCTCAGCTTGACGGCCTCATCAAATGCTTTTTCACGCCCCGCTTAAAGGCCCCGGGACTATAGGAGTATAGGAAGTAAATCCATTCACGAAATATTGTGTAATAGATGCCTTCATATGATAATATAGAATCTTATTACTTTATTTTCCGGCCGAATGAAAAATATTTTAGACGGTACCCTCCAAGTGGCTCCAAGCAGGCAACAAAATGCGGCTCAAATTATAACAGCTAACGTAATACTTGTATAACGACTAACGTAACTTGAGCTCTCTATTGGATAGAAAAACAACCACATGCCAGTGTTGAAAACAAAAAACAATGAAATTCCGATGTGCTAAATACATGTTTACCACTTAAGGCGTTTCGTTAACATGAACCTAAAAAAATTGTGGACGAAACGCGTTGAACAATACAACTGATGACACTAGAGTGTTGAAGGCCACCATTATGGAACTGTCGGTTTATGCATAGGGCCCTCCTTCCTGAGACGTCACCTTTAACTTACCATCAGGCGAGGTGAAGTCATATTGACGAGACCGATATAAAAAAAAACTTTCGTGTACGTATAAGTCAGCACGCACACACTCACACACTAGTCAGCCACTACGCGGCAAAAATCATTTGATTTAGTCAGTTAAAAAAAATACAAAATGTTTTGTGTAGTAAAAACCGTAGTGACAACAAGAAAAAATATCCAGAAATTACATTTTAATCGTTAGGTGACACATTGCAATCCAAAATTCACTCACACACGGTTAGCTGCCACCATTTTAGTAACACATGCTTGTTTTCAACGCTTTTCGTCCATAAGTTTTTTACCTTAATCCTCCAGCCTCCCTTTTTAGCACTGATCCTTCTTTTAGCGGAATCTTTAACTCGCGGTTTCCCCGTTTACGAGTCTGCCATTAATAATAAAATGATTCGATCGAAATAAGCCGGCGTAATGGCGTGCGAGTGAGCCTCGCGGTCGCAGAGACACCTCACACTGCATCGATACACACAACTAATACGAATTCGCATGAATACTCACTTATTTTATCTTCATTATCATAGAAAAAAAAGCAAAAAAAAAGGGAATCGTTTGCAAATCAAAGCGCACGGCAGAGCGCAGGACAAGTTCCAGCAACAGGCCACGCGCATGCCGTGCACTATTGAGGTTTTCGTGCTGTACGTAACACTTGATTAATTGTATAATTAAATTAACCTGCCGAGTTAAAATTTAGATTTAGATGATTATGATCGATTTTAAAGTGCATCTAAACTTGGCATTGGATTGGATTTCAATTCTTTCTAAGGCGAACCTTTAGCTGATAGGAACTTGGCCCCCTTTTTAACAGGTATGTTTTTGGTGGGATATCCTATTCTCTAACGGTTAAAGAAAACTTAAGGGTTACAGTCTAACCTGTAAGTTTCTGCAAAATATAAATATTTGTAAGCTAATGCTTGCCAGTTGCTTTCAAAGATTTGGTTCTTTGGTTTATTTTGGTTTTTACAGGCGCATCTATCGCCTGTCCTTTGCCAACTTTGTGAGAAAAATTTAAATCTGAGCTACATACGTTAATCAGTAGGTCTACAGGTTCGCAGGTGAGGTTGGCTTAGGATCCAAAGATCTTGGCGGAGGACATCCCTTGCCTTGCCTAGTGTATGGCAAAACTTTTCTCAACGTAGATTGCATTAAAGAAAAAATAGTAAAACTTGGTTCATTCGTTTTCGAGAAAATTACTCACTCGTCACTCACATGAAACTCACTCGTTAGCATCAATGGAGTTAGACATACATGCTCATCATCATGCCTCTTTTTTCAAAATCGGTTGAAACGATACTTATTTATTTACTAAACCAAAAACCTGCGTATTTCACATTAAAATCTACACGTTTACAAAGCGTTCGCCTTGTCGTGTGTCAGTTAAAATAATTGAATTTCCAAATTCTACCAGGGCAACATCGCCGGTAATGTTATCAAAAAAATAAATTGCGTTAATCGCCCCAGTCTGTAGCTGTCCTAAAACAATTTTCGCAAAAAATGTGCGGTTTAATCTGGTTACGAAATAAATAATAAATGTTTAGGCAGGATTCAGATGCGTGATGTGCGCTCATGAATAAATCAGTGATGCGCGATGGACGCACATCGCTCACAAGAAATGCTGGAGGATAAATTTAAGATATCATGTTATGCTAAATAAGGACAGCTGACGTATTAATGAATTAGGGTGGGTACGACATTGAGACTCCAGGGATTACTAAATCTTTTATATGAAATGTATTTTTACTTGATTAATACATATACATGCGATGGTAGCTGAACGGATAAGGAGGCGGCCTCAACTCGGGGGTATCGAGTTCGAATCCGGCCTGACAGCACCGATGTGAATTTCACTTTGTGGAATTTATATGTGCTAATCACATGATTTACCATCTGCTGACGTTGAAGGAAAACATCGTGAGGAAACCCTTAGAAGAAATTCTAAGGACATGTCCGATCCACCAACCCGCATTAGGCCACCGTGTGTGGATTAAGGCCTATACCCTCTCAGCTCTCTCGTTAGAGGAGAGGAGACCCGTGCCCAGCAGTGGGACATAAATGGGTTGCTATTAATACATATATAATACATGGCCTGAATGGGATGGAGTTTACACCAGTAGGTAGTTTTAAATACAATATTCATGGACTAAAATTTCTTTATTTTAAAAGCGTTGTAGCTTCTTAAAGAAAATGCTAAGAAACTTGGCAGCCGTTCAGCTCTTTTATTGCTGACATCGTCAACTCCTGCTGTGTATCCTTATATATTTTATTGCAATTATAATTCATTTCTCTTCAGCAGAACGGGATACGAAAGAGCCAAATAGACAAACTGTATTAAAGGAATGAAGATATCTTACAAACAGCAGATACGTATGTACACAGAATAGTACTGTATTTTTGTATTCTTAATACATTTGTCAAAAATTGTATTTTTGTTATTATTGACACGGTTGACTACTTCATTTGCTGGTATGTGTTGCTGGCGTTAGACTTGCGATCTAGAAGGAGTGGTTTGGAATCAAAGTCGACGTAAACCCATTCCTAACACAAGGAATTTAATTTAATTGATTTAATAATAGCAAATATTCTACACAGCGCTCTCTAGACCCAAAGCAAATATAGTTTAACTAGCTTGTGTTATGGGTTCTAGAATTCGGATATACATACTTATTTTAATTTTTTGTAAATACATAAATATTATACATAGAAACACCCAGACCAATGCAAATAGACAAGTTCATGAACACAAATATTTGCACTGAGTGGGAATCGAACTCACTAGTACAAATATACAAAATTCCCTGCAGTAGAATGCACCACCGCTACGCCACAGAGGCCATCAGCACAAACAAACAATTCCAATTTTGAGAAAACTGCAACGCTATTTATTGTTTATTGTACAGTTTCGTATTCGCATTTGCGAGCTGTTAAATTAATTTCATCCCAGTTGCATTCGCGCTATGCCGACAACGGGAGGCGCCACCCTACTCATCGCGAGCAATAACGAAGCGCGCGATATTTATGCTTTCAGATTCGTCTCATTTCGGAGCACATTTGTCTACAAATTAGTTTTGAAATTGGTTTACTTTGAGATATACAGTTTTGATATATGCTTCAATGTGATGCTGGATAATACAGTCAACTTGAGATGGCAACACTCTAAGATCGTGGGGTAGTTAACCGATTCATTGCTTACCTTATTTTTTATGATTTGCTATCATTAGTGACAAAGATTGCTCAAATGACGTATAAATGCGTCATTGGAGATAGTTGACGGTATATTTACCATGTTTTTTTTGTTTTATTAATATCTCTAATACTGATAAATACCTATATGGTAATAAATGGTAAATAATAATAAAAATATTTTTCATTATTTATTTATTTATTTTCATTATTAATTAATTATTTAATTATACATAATCAGGAGTTTAAAAAGATCTAGTTAGTTAGCTTTCAGATAGTTAATTAGCTAATTTTCTTTCAAGATTTTAAAAGGAGGTAGGACACGACGGTATCTCCCGTCCGAAATAAGCTGTCCGACTGGGGAAGTACAGAAGACTGCGGCCATAATAACCATCGTGTTGTGTTCCCGCCGGTAAGTAGGGTAGCCAGAGCTCACTGTACCCCTCTTCCGCCCACCCCTTGCTAGCCCTCCACCTTCCCTTCAGGGTAGGCGCGTGTGTGACACCCTTAGTGTTGCACACGTCCATAGGCCACGGTGACCGCTTCCCATCAGGTGGGCCGTATGCTTGTCTGCCACCTACGTGGTATACAAAAAAGACACAATACATAATCAATTATATTGAGTGAAAAACGACATTCTTCCCTTTCTTATTTGGCAGCAAATAATGGCTTAATATATGTACGGTGTAAATAAATTAAGACGCCCGCCACCGAGTCGAGTCTGACTGCGCCATCTTGTATAATACGAGGGGGAAAATTATCTTATTTTGTATGGGACTTACTGACTTGCCATTTTCCGGGTCCATTGAAAACCGCGGTAGCCTAGTGGTTTGGGTAATGGACTGCTGAGACGAGGTCTCGGGTTCGATCCCAGGTCCACCATGGCACACATCAATGACTTTTCGATGCTTTTCGAAGTTATGTGTGTATTTATCGCAGGTTTATTAGTGCCTCGGAGAGCACGTTAAGCCGTCGGTTCCGGTTGCCATACAAACATCTATGGCAGTCTTTACGGGTAGTTGGAGAACACGAAAGTCCAACCAGTCTAACTTGGAACTTCGATATCGCCATTGGTCATAATGACCATTGGTTGTGGAGGCCAGATGGCAGTCGCTCCACGGAGAATATCGAAATTCAGCCGCATCACAGTTAGACTGGAAAGCCGACCCCAACTGAGTTGGGATAAAGGTTCAGAGAATGATGATGGTTAAACTGAGTTATGACATATAATTGCCATTGGGTTATGGTTTGAGTTTTAGATGGATTTGAATTGCAATGGATTAAGATATTAAGCCACTTTTGAAGTACTTTTTTGAAATAAATAAAATATTCTACAAGATTCTAAACAGCGCTCTCTAGACCCAAATTAAGCATAGCTTAATTAGCTTGTGTTATGGGTTCTAGAATGCGGATAAACTTACTTACATACTTTTTTGTAAATATATTCTTATTATACATAGAAACACCCAGACCAATGCAAATAGACATATTCATGCATAAAAATAGTTGTACTGAGCGGGAATCGAACCCGCGCCCTCTGTCGTAGTAGTCACATGCACTATCACTACGGCGCAGAGACCGTAATAAAGGAAATACAACCGTTTACCTACATATTTTTTTTAAGTTTTTCGTTCTAATCGATCTTTTAATCGCGCATTTTGAAAACGTGACGTTACTGAATCGGACCGTAGGATAACCTATTTCAAAATTTTCAGTAAGCGGTCGAAATATTCCTAGTAGATGACAATTAGCCTCGCCCACTATACTCCGATTTTTAATTCTAGGCAAGAAAATGACAACTGCAACTGTCACTGATACAAAAAAGGGTGACCCGCTACAATAGTGATGTTCGGCAATCAATAGACTAGATACTTTAGTTATTCTTTATTTTTATCAGTGCATGAACCTCTTTGCAGTTTATGCTCGCCTAGTACATTACACGACGGAAATATTTTTTATAGAATACTACCTGTGTCCCGCGGCTTCGCCCGTGGCATACTTTGTCCCCGTGGCAAGATAAAAAGTATCCTATGTCCTTCTTCTAGTTCTAAGCTACCTGCCCATCAATTTTCAGCCAAATCGGTCCAGTCGTTCTCTAGTTTTAGCGAGACTAACTAACAGCAATTGATTTTATATAATATATAGATTTAATTACTTACTGTGTATGTTTTCTGTTTAATTACCGTAAATTACATATTTTTATTTATGTAAAAAAAATATTTATATATTTAATAAAAGAATTATAATCTCGACTCACGACTAACTTATAATTGGAAAACTCGATTCAACCACATCACTATTTTATTTGATACAAAAAACCTGCAACACTGCAAATGTCATTTTCTTGCCTAGAATTAAAAAACGGAGTATATATTGCACTATACAGCACTGCAAAAGCAAAATGTCGGTCTATTTACTTATTACCCGCTCCTAACAGCTGCTCGAATAAAAGAAAACTACACGCTATTCGCCGAAGCTTGGAACAAGGTGTGAACAAAAGCAGTACATTTCAAACTTTATTGACAAACTAGCTTCCGCCCGCGGCTTCGCCCGCGTGGAGGTCAGTATCGCCACTAAGTTTACTTATAGTGTGAAGCTAGCTAAGCTTATAGCATGGTTTTAACAAAAGAGAAGTAAGTAGAAGTGTTAAGTGGGCGTGGCACGCGTGCCACTGGTATGCGTTGGTTCGCAAGGTTTGCATAGTAAGATAGAGCGAGAGAGAGAGATTATCTGAAGTTTTTCTTAAGTCAAAGTTTGTTTGATTCAAAATACGAATCGCCGTATTTTTTTTTTATCTATAGCAAAGAAATAATAATAGTTCGTTCGCGTTAAGAATGCAGTGAGTCATCAGTGCATAGGGTGTATTCACAGTGGTGTTAAAATTCAAAAAAAGTATATTTAAAAATGTTAAATCTCATAAATTTATAAAAGTAAATAAAAAATTAGTAAAATATCATATTTTAATCACTATCACTACTATCCTCGTTAGTATTTATGATAAAAGAATTTTCTGCAGCGATTTCCATGACGTCATCTAAATCCCACATGATATTTTCTTCTTGTACGACATGTTCGCAGCATTTCTTCCATCGATCAGCGTCTACTAAGGTAATTGCGTCATAAAATAATTTTTTTACGTCAGTAAGCTTAAAAGTTGTATTGTTTGCTGCAATATAATTTTTTATTTGGGCCCACACCAACTCAATGGGGTTCAGTTTGCAGTGGTATGGAGGCAAACGGACAATTTTAATGCCATTACTTCTAGCCATTTCATCAATCAAATATTTATCATATTGGGGGACGATTTCTGCGGCTTTCTTCAACAATTCTTTTTTTAAATAACTCATGTCCATGAGTATCCCTTTGCTTTTTAGCCAGTCTATTATTTGTTGTTTGTTCCAAGAGGTTGTTGGTAATTTCTCGAGTTTGACAGAATGATAGGGAGCGTTGTCCATGACAACAATGCTCCCTGGTTCTAACTTAGGCACTATGTTTTCGAACCACTCAAGGAATCTGTCACCGTCCATCTCCTCATGATAATCTTTTGTTGATTTTGACTCAAAAACTAATAGACCTCCTTCCACAAATCCTTTGTCGCTACCAATGTGTAAAACAATTAACCTTTTTCCCTTTCCAGTAGGTACTCTTGGACCGGTAGATAAACCGTCTTGAAAAGCATGTCTTTTGTTTTTTATAGTTGTATCCAACCACGCTTTTGATTTAACATGTCCGGCGTTTACCCATGTTTCGTCAAGAAAGTATATGGTTTTATTTGCTTTTCTGTGTTCTTTGATTTGCCTGAGATATTTACGCCGCCACAAAACAATGTCTTCTCTTTCCATTAATAATGTTCTATTATCCTGTTTATTAAATTCAAATCCCAGCTCATGCATTATTTTATGAAGTGTGGTACGTTTAAACGTTGGAACATCTTCATCAGCTTCACACATTGTCATAATTTTATTTAATGTCGGGTATTCATTATTAAAATATATTGAGTGTACTTTTCTCCTTATTGCACATTTGTCTAATTCATCGAATTTATCAACAATAGACTTCCGGGCCCTTTTTTTCACTGGCGATTTCAATGTATTGTTTTCCTTTTTTTCACTAAGAATGTTATAAACTGTTCTCTCGGACACACCGCAGGCAGCTGACGTTTTTTGTACTAAGTTGTCAACAGTGACATGTAAATCACACTGTTTAAAATACTTAAAAACATTGTAAATTACTTTTCTTTCTCCACTACGAATTAACGAACCACTTTTATTTTTACGAATTGGTGAGGTATTCATTTTTAAAAAATTAAATCAATTAAAACAAATGACAGGACACAACCGTTGCGTTCGAAGCAATGTCTTCAACTGGACATTGTGAACTTGGCCTTATAATTTTACAAGATTTGATTGGTTAGGGGGCGGGGCTAGGTCGAAGGACAACGATGACTTACTGCATTCTTATCGCGAACGAACTAGTAAGGTGTATTTTCGTTTTGCAGTATGCATAATTTAGGTTCATTTGGTATGGAAGATATGCGATTGGTTGTATGTGTGAGATTGGCGACAGCGGTTCCCCTTATGAATAAGTTGTATCACACTTCCATTGTAGTAGGTATTCTTTATTCCGTGGTTTTAACATAATACCTAACAACATTCAAATATGCATCGTTAGATTACATGTTGTTACACAATGCGTTGAAGAACCACCGTCGGCCACATCATCACTTACCAACAGGTGAGATTGTGGTCAAACGCGAGCCTATTACCTACCAATAAAAAAAAAAATATAAAAAAAGGTTCACAGCTCGTTCCCTATTCGTGTACATGGTGTATAAATAAATTGTCTATCTATCTATAGTCCTCATTATATAGCCTAATTTTATCCCTGGAATAAGTTCCCATGGTAAACGAGAACGGAACAGAATCTCAGGTAAAGCACAGGCAACAACTAGTGGTATAATGAAAACGCAACATTATACGAAGTAAACATATATTTTCGCTTTGTGTATCATGTAGTTTGTTCAAGAAAAGTCTCCCACCGCATAACGGTAGCAAATATCCCGGCTTCGGCTGCCAGTGGGAAGTTTCACTGAAACTTTACACAGCGGGTAGTATGGAGGAACAATGCTCTTGTTACATTATACTAATGAATGAACGTGTAAAGTTTGCCACCCGCTACAGTAGAGCACTGAGTTCAGTTGCTCTGTACCTTGGAATATTATTATATGAACTAGCTGTACCCGCAACTACGAATGGATTTCTATCTTTAACCGACTTCAAAAAAGGAGGAGGTTCTCAATTCGTATGCTATTTTTTTATTTTGTATGTATGTTACGGCGCCATTATGGATGGATTTTGATTTTTTTTGTTTGAAATAGTTTACTTCTGAGGTGGTCCCATCAGGGTATCAGGATCTGATGCTGGGATCTTGGGAAAATCGAGGGGAAATCATCAAATTTACGGCTAAAATTCTGTTTTTAATGCCTTTGTACATGATAAACCTCATAAATAGGTACTTTTCTATTTCTGTATACTAAAAATAAAAATTAAATAATATTAGTTTGTGAAGTCGGTTTTTTAAACGTAGTTATTATTATTAAAATTATATTTTTATTTTGCGCGTAACTCTAATTAAATAAAAGGACTTAGGCCATGTTGAGCCTTATAATATTATCTATATTTCAATGAAAGTCCTGTCAAAATCGGCCCAACTGTTCCAGAGATATCAGATTATCGCGGGAACAAGTTCCCATGGGTTGCAGGATCGAGATTCCACGTGGGCAACCCCGCCTTCCATCAGGCGGTGGTGGCCGGGACCTTTGAGCGGTATAACAAAAAAGATAAAGCAATAATAAAACTGGGACTAAAGGAATTGCTACGTCCAACTTTGCTGTGTCTAAAATATTCAAGAAATGAAAAGCCAACTTGCTTTTAGCTGCGTCAGTCAGTGATTTAGGAGTATGTCAACTGAGCAAGCAGTCGAGCGTTGCACTGTCGGCTTTCGGCCTTCGGCCAGTACTGCCAATCAAGCACTATGGTGACGGTTGACGTCTGCTAGGGGCGAAGAGGAGGCATACTATTGTTGCGTCAAACTCGAAGATCTGATCGAAGTCATTAATTTTAAAAGATTTTTTTAAAACATGTTTTTAGTAAGTTTTTAGCTTCAAGGGGTTTTCTTATTTAGTTCAAAAGTTCCTATGACCACTTACCGTCGCCATCTTCAGACCCTGGATATCACGTAGCCTCAGACTATTTGCTAAGACAATACAAATGAGCTTGAACTCGATTGACTATTTCAATCTTATTCTTCTTGTTTAGTTCAAAAGTTCCTTATACACCTTCCGATTCTATTATCAGGCCAGTTTCTTGATTCGTTATCGTTTCAATATGCCTAATATTGAAAAATATTTACTAGTCTATTGACACGAGACAAAAATGTACATTCGTCCATATTTGGTCTTAAGATATCTATTTATAAGCTGACGTCTGAAAATGCAGCAGTGGAGTTTGTTGCGCCGTTTCTTCTCCACTAGCGCCTAGGAAGCGGTGGTAAACTTAGTATTAAATAGTTTTTGACGTCAAAAAGATGGAATTATGTTGCACTATTTTGAAAATAAAGAAAATAATTTTATTCGAAACTATAGTACCCCTGTAAAACTCACGTCGGTCTCACGTCGGTGACAACTCAAGCGTGAAGGAAAACCTTCGATATGGTATTAACGGGATTCACCTATCACACTGGGAGATTTTAGAAATTCAAACTCTTAGTACCTAAATAGGATGTTGATTTTATTTACCTGCGTGGTTCGGTGGTAGTGCGTTTGGTAGCTTTTTTTAATACTACGTAGGTGGCAGACAAGCACATGGCCCACCTGATGGAAAGCGGTCACTGTGGCCTATGGACGTGTGCAACACTAAGAAATCGTTGTCGCCAAAAATTATACTAACACAGACTTTTGGTACTTCTCATCGGATGTATTATATTATACTTTAAAATAAAGGCAAAGTTTAATAAAATTACACACCATATTATACTAAAATAAACTTTACTTTTGATCAGTATTAATCAATGTATATTTTTTATTTATTTTTATATAGGACCCCTCTTTTTTTATATAGGACTTCACATCGCCTGATGGTAAGCTAAAGGTAAAGTCTCAGTACTGGGGTCACCACTACATACACCGGTAGTGCTACAGTGCATAATTAATCTCTTCAAATGCGTGAGTCCTTCAGTTAAGTGTATTTACACTTAACTTTTTGGCGACGCAACCCCAACCAAGGGGGTTGGGGTTGCGTCGCCAAAAAGTACTACTTCTAATATCTTTTTTGTTCTGTGGTGGTTACCAAACACAAAATTTGTCGTAATCTGTTTCGTATACCATACAAACGACTTTATTAAAATCTTCTGAATATAAAGCGATGTACCCAATGAATGAGGGCTAAAGCCGTGGTCCCACTGCAAGCGATCAGCGGCGACATAAAAACGTCGTCGGCGCTTTCACACAATGTGTTCTCTCTACTGATATGCGCTAAAGGCCATCAATATCGCGATCGGGAGCTTTCGTAAATCCCTGCCCATTGAAAACAGACCCTGTTAGCGCCTCCCCCCCTCCATTTCTCTTGCCCCCCGGCGTGCCTGGGGCTCTATACATTGAATAGGGAGATGATATGAGTTGCCGCCGGCGACGATACCTTTTATTCACTTAAATTTCGTTGTTGTCATCATTTACGTAGGTATATACTGAATGCTTATTATGTGTATGGGTACATTATATACGTGTTATGAAGGTTATAAATGAGAAAAAAGCCGCGGTAGCCTAGTGGTCTGGGTAATGGACTGCTGAGACGAGGTCTCGGGTTCGATCCCAGGTTCACCATGGCACACACCAATGACTTTTCGATACTTTTCGAAGTTATGTGTGTATTTATCGCAGGTTTATAAGTGTCCGGTTAATGGCAATAGGCTCGCCACCTATTTATTACATTGGGACCTAAATATAAACTGGTGAAATGTGGGTGCTAGCACCTCTGCCTACCCCTTCGGGGATATTGGCGTGAGTTTATATGAAGGTAATAAATGAGAATATTGGTGTGTAACAAGTAGGTTTTGTGATCAATTGAATAGTTAAAAATTCAAGGTTTTTTTCGAAACAACTTCGGTAGCAGACAAGTACACGGTCCACCTGATGGGAAGTGGTCACCGTAGCCCATGGACGTGTGCAATACCAGATAACCCTGAGCTAAGTTAAAGAGACAAGAGTGGGTTCATGTCAGTATTGTAATGGCCAGGATTCAAATCCAGGACTTAACCATAAGGCCAACTCCTAAACAATTAAACTATCTAATCATCATCATTCTCTGAGCCTTTTCCCAACTCAGTTGGGGTCGGCTTTCCAGTCTAACTGTGATGCGGCTGAACTTCGATATTTTACGTGGAGCGACTGCCATCTGACCTCCACAACCAATGGCGATATCGAAGTTCCAAGTTACACTGGTTGGACTTTTGAGGGCTCCAACTACCCGTAACGACTGCCATAGATGTTTGTATGGCAACCGGGACCGACGGCTTAACGTGCTCTCCGAGGCACTAATAAACCTGCGATAAATACACACATAATTTCGAAAAGCATCGAAAAGTCATTGGTGTGTGCCATAGTGAACCTGGGATCGAACCCGAGACTTCGTCTCAACAGTCCATTACCCAAACCACTAGGCTACCGCGGTTTTTTTAAATTATCTAATTTTAAATTAAACTATCTAAATACACTAAGATAAAAAAATGTACGAAGTTAATCTTCTGTATTTGGTTATTCTATGACGGGCTGGTCAACATTTGGAAGTTAGCTCATAAAAACAATTAATTTACTTTGAAACATTCAGTTTATTACGGTTACACTAAATTAATTTGTAAAACTATCTAAACTTTGAATTTGCTTTTTTATTTCAATTTAACACTAGAACTTTTGCATCAAGGGATGTTAAAACGGACCATTTTCGGACATTAATTAAAACTAAGACTCAAAATTACAACCGTTGCGAAGGGTTGAGGAAAACCCCTCATACAGAAAACTGCAAATAAATAGAGCTTATAAAATTATAGTTTGGTTTCCTCCGTGCCTCGGAGAGCACGTTAAGTCGTCGGTTCCAATTGCCATTCGGACTTCTAATGGCAGTCTTTACGGGTAATGGAAGCCTGAAAAGTCCGACAATTGGTCTAACTACAGAACTTCAATATTATCTTCACGGAAAAAATTTCATCGATCATCTTGATTCTTAACAACACAGGGGTTGACTATGACGTCTAAAGATTGAAGACAGCATGCGGTTTTAGTCAGTTAATCCGATATAACCAGTACTAGCTCGTGGAAGAGTGAAGGGTGGTACCAGCGAGTATTGGTCTAGGCGAACCCTTTTTTCCCATAGACACCGGTCTAGGGTATGGTATGGGTTTCTAGAGACCAGAAAACTCTGGCACTCAACTCAAATGTGACGAAACACCATGCAGTTTTAGTAAGTTTGGGTTCGACATACTATCTGTTTGAAGCTTAGGGCGTTGCTGATGGGTCTCGGTGTGGAATGACAAAAGTATTTGACAATAGTAATGATATAATGCGCAATAAGTTACAATGTGGCGGAAGCGCGGCGCACGCGCAGCACGCGCCAACGCATAGAGGCAACCGTAACTGAGGCAAGTGGCCGGGGTCGGCCGCACGCCGCGAACCCCGCCCCGCGGCCCGCAGCGATCACGCCGTCTATGCATGTGTGCTTTTCATCGACGCACACACGCAAGGCGTCAACACTACAGAAAAGAGAAGTAGAAGTGGTAAGTGGGCGTGGCACGCGTGTCACTTGTATGCGTTGTTTCGCAAGGTTTGCATAGTTAGATAGAGCGAGAGAGAGAGATTATCTGAAGTTTTTCTTAAGTCAAAGTTTGTTTCATTCAAAATACGAATCGCCGTAAATATTTTTTTTATCTATAGCAAAGAAATCTCTAACACGAACTAGTAAGGTGTATAAATTTTCGTTTTGCAGTATGCATAATTTAGGCTAATTTGGTATGGAAGATATGCAATGTATTATTAACTGGTTGTATGTGTGAGTTTGGCGACAGCGGTTCCCCTTATGAAAAAGTAGTATCACACTTCCATTGTAGTAGGTATTCTTTATTCCGAGGTCAACACTATCTCATCGTTCAACCCGAGGGGATTATCGCATGCAAAAAATAATTGAAGGCCTGTTGCCTGTATAAAAAAATTAAAAGCACTTCAAAAATCTTCAATAATCATCAACACGATAAAAAGCCGAAAAAAAAACAAAGCTTATCGGAAAGCATTATCCGTTTTGCAGCAATAACAATTTGCACTCTTCAATCGAAACAAATCACATATCACTCGCTTATTTCAATTAAATTGCGAAAATAATCAACGCTATATAAATCGCGACAGCGCCGCGGGGCATCGCGTTAACGCGCGATGTGCAAACATGTTAATCCGATCGGTATCGCACTGGCAGGTTAACTACGAGTCGAGTTTAACTTGACTATAGTAAAATATTTTTTAAGAAAATGGAATAAATAATAAATAAATAAAAATAAATATAAATATTCTACGACATTCTACACATCGCTCCCTAGACCCAAAGTAAGCATAGTTTAACTAGCTTGTGTTATGGGTTCTAGAATGCGGATAAACATACTTATATTTTTTTTTTCTAAATACATACTTATTATACTTACATAGAAACACCCAGACCAATGCAAATAGACATATTCATGCATACGAATACTTGCACTGAGCGAGAATCGAACCCGCACCCCCTGCGTAGCAGTCGCATGCACTACCGCTCCGCCACAGAGGCCGCCTGAATAACTAGTGGTAGAAATATGCTTCCTCAGCATTTCACTTTAAGTCATGTATGATATTATAAAATTGTAAATTAACTGTGTCTGTATGAGTTGGGAACATAACACGTTGCCAAGATCTTGAACGATCGGTTGACCTATAGGGTATTATGATTTGAAACCACCACTGTAATATTATTTTTGATCGTCAGTATATTCTAATCAACCTGGCCTTCAATAATAATGTTCATAACGAAACCGTAGTGTGATTCAGCAAATGACTACAACGCCATCTATTGATAAAACACCGAGTTTTCGGTAATCCTTCCATTTCAAAAGTCTTTTGCAAGTTAGCTATTTTACCATTTTTTTATGATTTCGAATATATTTATGAATTATGAATACCCGTACTATTTTTTATGATTTCGAATAATATGATTATGAATTTAAAATTTTAAAATTTTATTTTAATTTTATTATATTATTATTTTATTATTTTATTATTTTATTATTTTATTATTTTATTATTTTATTATTTTATTATTTTATTATTTTATTATTTTATTATTTTATTATTTTATTATTTTATTATTTTATTATTTTATTATTTTATTATTTTATTATTTTATTATTTTATTATTTTATTATTTTATTATTTTATTATTTTATTATTTTATTATTTTATTATTATATTATTATATTATTTTAGTATTTTATTATTTATTTTTTATTATTATTCATATAAAATGAAATTGAATATGATTTTTTAGCGTCGATATATTTTAATCAACCTTAAATACTATGGTTCGTAACGAAACCATAGTGTCATTCAGCAAGAGGGTACAACGCCATCTATCGACGAACAGCGGAGTTTTCGTTAATCATCTGATATTGAACAATGACATTTTACCGTCCTGATACTGCTAACTACAGTAGGTTAAGTAAAACTCGTAGTAGCCCTAGACTACGAATGACAGTACAATGTAAAGCCTACAGTCGTATCGACGACACTGGTATAAAGCAAGGGTTTACGACTATTTTCTTTGTGAATAACCGCACGATGAAAACAAAACAAAACGAAAAATTACTTGTGATTTTACATTCTTTCATATCTGTTTGTGTAAATATTTATTGTATGTATACATAGGTAGAGATTTATTTATGCTACTTCTTTTTTATTTCGCTTAGGTGGCAGACAAGCACAAGGCCCACCCGATGAGAAGCAGTCACCCTGACTAATAGACGAGTGCAACACCAAGGGCGTCACACTCGCGTTACCGACCCTTCAATTTGGTTGAGTAGAACCGGAGATATGATTAAATAATGATCAGCTAGCTAGTAGCATATAGGAAGAAAATAAAATGAAAGAAAAGAAGAAAGAAAATTGTATAAGTAGGTATTTATAGCAAAAAAATTGGTTGTCTGTAAAGTCGGTTTACGGACGATAGATTTACGTGATAACGTCATAATCATTATTTTATGTAATACTAGCGACCCGCCCCGGCTTCGCACGGGTGCAATGCTGATACTAAATTAAATACACTACAGAAGCGGAACCTTACTATTTCACGCGAGAAGAGAGATACATGTGTCACAAGCCAACGCTTTGACTCTGGCCTCACTGCTTGGGCCTCTCTATCGCTTGTTGCGCGCTCTCGCTTGCACGCACAGGCTCAGGTGGAACGTTACTATGGAACGTTACTATTTTTCATGAGTGTTGCTGGTATTATCAATTTATAAGACGTTATCACATCAAAAATAGTTGGCAAAATGTTAAAATACCCTTCAATACAGGCTGAGTATAAAAAAATCGTCGGTTATTCCAATTTTAAAATCAAATCAACAGATCCATCAGCGAGATCCTCGTTCGGTGGTGCTCGGGCGCGCTCGGCGCACCTCGGCTCGGTGAGGGATTACGGCCGGTGATTGCTTCAGCCATTTTGTTTATCGCTGCTATTATTGGCGCGTTGATTGCGACGCCATTTATCACTCTGATATAAAAAATTGATCGAATTTATATTATCTGTTCCTTTACTACTCCTTCACAACTTGGTATGTATGCTATGTAATTTATTGGTAACCAGTGAAGTATACATTTTTATAATATTTAGTTCAAAATGTAGTGACCACCATTTCAGGGGATTGCCCAGGCGGCTTTTTTTCATGCCCGCATGAAAAAAAGGGCATCGGGGTGTAAGGTGAGTACTCGTAGTCTATGTGTTATTCCAGACTATAATCTATCTCTGTACCAAATTTCAGTCCGATCCATTCAGCTGTTTTTGCGTGAAAGAGCAATAAACATACATCCATACATCGATCCATGCATTCTTCCATACTTTCACGTTTATAATATTAAGTAAGACGTATCCAATTGCAATTTTTTAAGTGTTCGGAGTTTTATGATATTCGCATAACTTACAATAACATGACATGATAATGACCTATCTAAATTTATTTCTACAAATATATTCAGGTTTTTCTTCAACCTAGCGTTAATCCCATTCGCATCCAAAGCTTTCACCACGGAGTCTGGGGTCCGCTTTACCAGTCTTAACTGCGGATTTGGCTGGACCTCGATATTTTCCGTGAAGCGACTGCCATCTGACCTTCACAACCCAATGGTGACATTAGGCTATTGCCTAATGTCGAAGCATTGCAGCTAGACCGTTGTTGTTGGACTTTTTAGGGCTCCAACTACCTGTAACGACTGCCATAGATGTTTGTATGGCAACCGGGACCGACGGCTTAACGTCCTCTCCGAGGCACGGCAGGTTAAACACTAATTTTTTTTATTATTTAGACAAACTTATGTCCCATATCGCAATATCGCGAGTAACTGTTGATGTGACAGAGGGCGTTAGCAGCGCAATGCAATACAATTTGGCGTTGGACATTAAATATTAAATGTGAGAAATATTTGCGTACGCGCTGCTATAGATCAACGGGCCACCTTGGGAGAGAGCCACATTGAGATTTTAAACAGAAGTAAAACTGGTTGAAGTTGGTGGATCTTTTTTTTAAATGATTTTGAAATTTGAGTACCAATAACGGTTGCTTTCAAAGCTTGAACTTTGGAATTTGGGGTTCACATTGCAACTTTTTCTGCCCATGATTTGGTTAAAGGTTGTTGTCACTGTCATCTGAACCTCCAAGGAGGAAAGCCTGCAACAGAACCTCTTTCATCAATGTGCAGAATACTATAGCTTGCAAGTTGAGTTAACTTGAACCATTCCATATAACTCATTATCAGTGAGTGTGGATCGGGATTTACGCCCGCGAGGCAACGTACTAAAAAAAGTGCGAGTGAGATTTGCGCAATGAGGGTTCCGTACGCGACTGGATTATGAGACAAAAACTTGTGTATTTTTTGATTGCGTTGTCTTAGAAGTTTTACTTTTTCAGGCTGTGGACTTGATTTTGATTTAAATTTTAAATTAATACCTGTACGCGTTCCTGAAAAGTCGATCTTGACAGAGACGAACAACGAAGTGTTACGATGGATTCCGTTTTTCCTTTTGAGGCATTTTTAGATCACTTTACACTCTAATATATGAGCTCCGAGATAGCGCGTACCGCTTAGTCGATTCTAGTCAAGTGCATTATTATTATATTACACAGATTAATATCAAAGACTGTTCGCACTTATCATACTGTGCTATCTTGCAATATGTCGATTGGCGTCTAACTGGTATTGTCGCGCCAACTTACCACCCAATAGCCCGCTACATCCGCACACACAAACATTGGATGGGCACTAAACAAGTTTGGCACCTCATACAGTGCGAATCAAATTTATTATATGGAAATGTGGCTAGCATGATATTGAAAATTACCCTTTTTTAAGCGACTTTAAAAAGGAGGAGGCTCGATTCAATTGTTTTTTTTTGCCTAGGTCCCAATGTAATAGGTGGCGAGCCTATTGCCAGTAACCGGGCACTTATAAACCTGCGATAATTACACACATAACTATGAAAAGCATCGAAAAGTCATTGGTGTGTGCTATGGTGAACCTGGGATCGAAACCGAGACCTCGTCTCAGCAGTCCATTACCCAGACCACTAGGCTACCGCGTTTTATAAAAAGCGATATATAATAAGAACCATAGATGGATTCAAGGTAGCTTAGGCACCTCGGCTTCCCTTCTTTCTCCCAGAAAAAGGGGGAACAAGTGTTTTGGGTATCCCTGGAAACATTTTCACCAGAGTATAAATAAGTTCGGTGTACGCTGCGACACGTTTATACCTCTCCATAAGAACGTGACTACGCACATATTCCCGTTGCCAGTATTGCCAGGATAACTTATATTACCTCATTATGGGCAAACACAAGGGAAATAATATACTTAATTTGCGATAATGGTGTTAATATATTGTAACAAAAACTGAACGAATATCGCTGTCTTTGTCTTGCGTTTGGTAGAAAAAGAGATAGTGATAAAAGACTGTCTCTAATCTTTTGTTACGAGTATTAAGCGCTTCAGTACTATTTGAGAATAATTTCATGCTTACCCTATTAGACTGTATAATATCTTGCTTTCGACAGTAAAAGAGATTTATACTTATCAAAATAATTAAGTATTTATGACAAGGTATTGATTGTATAGGAATTAGTTTAGTTCTTTTTTTTATACCACTTAGGTGGCGGACAAGCACACGGTCCACCTGATGTTCTTTTTATACTACTAAGATGTAAACAGGTTCACAGAATAATATGTGATTAACAGATTTTCTACGCGTATGTATACGTCTTCTTATTCATCCTAGCGTTAATCGCAGTCGTATCCAAAGCTTTCACCTCGGAGTCTGGGGTCCGCTTTACCAGTCTTAACTGCGGATTTGGCTGGACCTCGATATTTTTCGTGAAGCGACTGCCATCTGACCTTCGCAACACAATGGTGACATTAGGTGATATCGAAGCATTGCAGCACTAGACGCGTATGTATACATAATATAACAATATATTAAGCGAGCATTATCTAAGTATATTTTTATCTATGTTCTAAAAGTTATTCCAGTTTGGACCTAGATAGCTGTAATACATCCAAGAGTATAAAATAAGGGCAAGTCTCCATCAGGATATGTGAATCGATAGAATATAAGAGTAATATAATGTATATACTCGGTAGTATTTCCCCTAATATGAGTATATTGCCTTTGTTTCGGTAACATTTAAGATCGCATGTGTGAGAGTCGTAGCCTTCGAAAAACTACTGAAACAAATTACTGTGATGTACTACTGTTGGGTGTTGCTTTGGCTGGTATTGGATTTGGCAAAAAGTTTGCTACAAAATATTTGCCAGACAAACAAACTGCTCACATTCAATTTAGCTTTGTTTTTTAGTGCCGTGGCCATGTAATGTTAGTGAAAACCAAGCACTTTTCACTAACGGTATATTTGCTATCGGATGGCGAATAACTCAATAGTCATCCTGTAGGTTAGACAGAATGGTAGGAAGTGAAAGGGTGGGCCTTGTATTCTATTTTGCCGGGTACTTATTCTATAGGTGGTTAAGGCCTCCCTTTCACTAAGAATGGGTCAGCTCCAACGAAAAACTACCGTCTTTTATTTGAGATCAACTTTAAGTAATATATTATTTTGTTTTTTTTTTTTTACAGTTTGCCAGGATACCAGAGACCCAATGTCCATTCCTATCCTATTTCCTTTTTCTTTGTATAGTAAAGCGTGGATACCATATATGTAGTTATGGACAAGCATACGGCCCACCTAATGGGAAACGGTTACCGCAGCTTAAGGACGTGTGCAACACCAAAATAAAATGCTCTATAATATTCTTATTATTCCTATTTTGTTGTTGTTATGTCATACAACTTTTTGTAACAAATTGTGATGCTAAAGTCAGCCGCATATAATTTGCCAAGTGAGACATTGACTGTGAATTGCACAGCCCGAAGTAATATTCGTAATGTATAGAGGATTTATTGATATTTGTGGGTGTGCGGGCCAAAGTATCTATATACATAAAAGGTTTTGAGGATATTCGTACGTATGTTGATAGCCAGCCAATAATTACCTGTATCTTTCTAGTAATGTTTTTGTGTAATAATAGTCTTAAATTGGTACTAGAAGTTTTATTACCGATAAAGAAATTCAATGCCGTCTTCAGTAGTAGTCGGCTTTACTATCGAGAAGTCTCAAGTTTGAATCTTGGCCATTACAATATCGACTAAAACCCATTCCTAACAATTTAGCTTAACTTGAAGGTTTAGCGCGAATACTAGTACCTAAGTTTGGTTGCAAGAACTTACCCTCCTATTGGTTTGATTTATACGGCTTTTATGATTGCCGCCTAACCTTCTAACTCGAGAGGAAGACCATCACCAGTGCTTCGTCCGTCAATCAGCAGATATACCAGCTTGAGTCCTAGGGTTATTATGGGGCCCCCAAAAGCACTCTTTTTTTTCTTTTCGTGCAGAAATCCCTATAGATACCACCTCTGCAGCCAGCTGCTAAGTTGAAATCGAACCGACTAAAACCGCATGCCATCTCGGTTCTCCTAGCGCAGGGTGTAAGGTGGCTCAAAAAGCATTTCCCTCACACCCCAGCCCCCAAAAGCCCCATCGTCCGTGCATTTTATTATTCCAAAAACATGCTGTATAACAAAAAAAAAAGATATGTTACAAAAAAGATTGACATGTACACTTTCCACAAAAATTACGCTCCACAAATTACGACTCGCTACATTTTTCGTCAAAAAAACCGTCCAACCGTCAGAGCATGCATTATTTTCACTGACTTTATTACAAAAATAAACTGTTGTTCCGTTTTATTTTCCTCATCTTATGTGGCTACGAGCATTGAGAAAACGTGCCACAATGGTTCCAACAAGTAAATACCACGCCTTGGTACACAGCCTCGTAAAATTTGGGATAAAAAGAAAAACACTCCCATTTTATTTGTTTATAATACATTATTCGCATAGATCGTATCCGCGGGACCTCACAGCAAACAACACTGAATTTTTTATGCCTTAAACGTGACCCAACATAACTAAGTTTTTATCGAGAAACTTCTACCTCAAAATTTCTTGATGAAAACTTTTTAAATTAATCCTACGAATTACACAACATACATTGCTTATTTTGTTGTGAATCTCAAGTCTACGCTTGATACGAATGCGGCAATGGATGAGGTAGTGAAAGATTTGGTCGTGTAATTTCGAGGTAGGTTAATTGGGTGTCCATATAAACAGCTCATTACGATAAAGGCACGCGTTCGATGTATGGCAATCAAACGGGTAAACATTGATCTGCGCGGGCGTCTGTACGCGGTGTGGAACAAATTCGACGGAGCCGCGTACAGTGTCCCCCGCAAGTTTGCTCGTTAGGTTGATTAGTTTATTTCGTTACAACGCAGAGTCAATCAGTGTAGCCATTTTTTGGGGTATTTGCTGAGGCTGTAACGATATTACTGTTGGTGTTGACGATCTTGTTTGGAGTTGTTTTGTAATGTTACTTTGTGTCTCGATATTTCTAAAAAAAGGTACAGATGAAAATAGAACCTACTTATTTTTTGAAGTCGGTTAAAAATAAAAAAGAATTATAGTAACCAAAATGAGATATGAATATAATTTCTTGTATCATTTTTGAGTTTACGTGAGTCGTGTATAGCCGGGGTTCGAACTAGTGTACCTGTTCATAATCTTTATTCTAATGACTCAGCCACTAAGTTACATTATACGCTCTATACTTGAACTACATGAGTTGTCAAATACCTAGATATAAAACTCGTTTCTCACATATTAAATTTGAATGTAAATAAAAATATGTTTTTTTATACTTTAGGTAGCACACGGCCCACCTGATGGGAACCGCCACCGTGGCCTATTGGACGTGTGCAACACCAGGGGCATTACACTCGCGCTGCCGACCCTAAATCAAATTATTTAATATAATTAATTAAATTAGAATGCGTATTTTTAACACAATCTAATTAAAAGCACGTTTGGTCTCCTCGCTGACAGCACAGAATCCCTTCAATGAGCTCTGGCTACCCTACTTACCGGCTGGAACACAACACGATGGTTATTATGGCCGCTGTCTTCTGTAGAGCGGAGGTACTACCCCAGTCGGACTGCTCAATTTGAACAGAAGATACCGTCGATTCCTGCCTACTTTTAAACATACCTACTTCAAGGTGAATACTCCCTAATGTTAATTTACAAAAATAGTCTACTAATTTATTATCTAAACTAGCTGACCCACCCCGGCTTCGCCCGTGGCGTATTTCGAACCCCGATGCACCCTTTTTAATTCACATAATATGCTCATAATTTATCAGTTTTCCTAAAATGTATGGGAATCTACCGGAATTGTTCACATTTATGACTATTGCTCCGCTCCCTTGGGCAGTAGCGTGATGATATTCAGCCTATGACATTCACGGATAATGTGGCTTTCTATAGTTGAAAGTATTTTTAAAATCGGTTCAGTAGATGCCGAGATTAGCCCTTACAATTTAACAAATTATACAAACACACAAACTTTACTTCTTTATAATGTTAGTATAGATGAATAATTTCTCTTACGACTTATATATTCAAACGTCTGTCAAACAGAAAGTAGTGCTTGCATAGCGCTCCAGCGCTCGACCGCTCGCCGCTTGTCGCCAACTTGTTATAGAATACTAAACCAGACCTGGTTTATATGCCAGTGCGGTTCCACCACTTGCATAACGCTAACTGAGCGAAGACTTCTGTGATTTTAACAACCTTACCAGAAATCCTAATTTAAATTTCCACTGTTCTACGGGCCGGTACCTCCACGTGGTGCACCTGGGCAACGGAGGAGATCAGCGCCTCCCACTCGCCACGGGAGACGCTACTGCCTGCGGCCAATCTGGCCGGGTTGGGAGTAGCCCTCTAGAGGGCTGCTTCGAGGACGGCCCAGGGTCAGCTGGGGTGCGAGGGATATGCCTATTGGGTAACCTTACACCCCGGTAAGTAAGAACCGAGACGGCGTTCGATCCCGACATAACCACCCCCGATGGCCAACGGGGGTGGTATCCATGGGGATTTCCGCACGATAAAAAAAAGGTAGGTACATAGCTGTACCAAAATTTTGACAAATTTTCTCTTATATAACACAATAGACGAAAAAATCGAATCTCATTCGACAATTATTATTATTGACTTGACAATGATAAAATACCGATATTTTACTTCTATACAATTATATAGGAACTATGTCTGTACAATTGAGAGCATAATAAAAAAAATTGGTTGCCTGTAAAGTCGGTATACGGGCGAAAGTTTTACGTGACAACGACTTTGAGTGGTAAAATAATTTTTATGTCTGTCTCTCTCGCTCTTAGGCGGGCTAACCATGCCCGAGTGGAAGGGACGCGTGCCTCTCACTCGCTCTCATTGTGAGCGCATAACGTGAGCGGAGCGTAACGCAGTTTCTTGAAGTGTCACCCGGCAAACCAATTTATAAGACGTTGTCACGTCAAAAACTTGGGTTATGTTGTATGAACGATTTTGAAAACAATATTGTAATTACCTCGTTTAGTTACTATCTCAAAATAACTTGCAAATGAATGGGACAGAAACATATTTAATCTCCATTGAGCTAAACGAAAACGAACGTAAAATAATAGTGTGATGATTTCGCACACCCCGTACAACAAAGGAGTATATACACATATGCAATTTTTTTTTTATTTCGCCAATCGATGTAAAATACTTCGACACATGTTCTATATTTTTTTCGTAATTTTCCTTACAAAACTAAGAAAATGGTTAAGAAAAAACACAAAAGCTACTTCCTTAAGAAATATCATAATTAACTGGCAAAAAAAACGTAAATATAATTGCTCGATGCATAATTTATTCAAACCATTAACAATATGTACGTAATCGCAATCCTGTCTTTATTGCTCAGGCCAAATTAAAAGATGTGCACTCGTAAGTTTACTTACTCCTTTATTGCACAATATATTTTTGAATAAATTTTTCGTAACTTCACTTAAGCGTCACTGTTAAACTTATTCTGAAACGTATGTGTACTCAATCCTTTATAATTTTATAGATTACTAGCGACCCGCCCCGGCTTCGCACGGGTGCAATGCTGATACTAAATTAAATGATGCATGTATTATACATATAAACCTTCCTCTTGAATCACTCTATCTATTGGAAAAAACCGCATCAAAATCCGTTGCGTAGTTTTAAAGATTTAAGCGCACATAGGGATATAGGGACAGAAAAGGCGACTTTGTTTTATACTATGTAGTGATGATGACTAGCTTACCCGCGCGCGACTCCGCCCGCGTGGATGTTGGCTTTCGCCACCGAGTCTTTTTAAGCCGAGGGGCTGCCCGTACTGACTTTCAATGTCTATTCCTTGGTAAACAGTGGAAGGTAGTAGGTAGTTCTGTCAAACCCTTCAAAGTTCCTTACAGTTCCGTGCATCGCGACAGAAAGTCGTTTTCGTCGTTTTTTGGTGATGTGGGTAAAGGTACGGTCTCTGCACTTTTCCTTTCGCAAAGGAGGTAGAACACGACGGTATCTCCCGTCCGAAATGAGCAGTCCAACTGAGTACCATCCTCCATCAGGTGGGCCGTGTGCTTGTCTGCCACCTACGAAGTATAAAAAAAAGTTGTGCCAACGGGAATATGCTCTTTCTTTTTTCGAGCGAAAACTCCCTCGAACTTCACTTCACCGGAGCCAACGTTGAGGTAGGCATGTCGGACTTTAACCGATTAAAATCACAAGGTCTATCGCAATATTGGCCTGTGTGGTCAAGGAATCTGGTGTGTCCTAAATAGTAAGAATATCCCAGAGACCCCGACCGGTTCCAGCCGCCAGCACTGCCGACACCGACATGTTATTAGAAATCTAAATCTGCTTCAAAGATATTTCATCCATCTACCCTGGGTACTTTGCCAGTGTGTGAATTGGCGATGTGTCCACGGAGCAGCCCCAACAGTGACGCTCGGACGTCAGCTCCTTTCCCATATAATACAGGAACTCACCAGAACAGCCATGCTCAGCGAGCACCTGCCTCACCTGACAGGAGGGGCTATCGTTTCGCCCCTCCGATAATTTCTTCATAAACGGTCTTACCACCACAATCGTGGCCTGCCCTACGCTTGATTACCCAAGTCGTTCTTTCCATTCCATCTAACGGAATTGGGATCGCTGCACCTCGATTTCTCTTGTGGCAGACCTCAAACCTTTATGCACAGGAAGTATCCTGTAAATAATGTCGAAATATGCTGCCTGAATTTTTAAATTTGCTTGCATTGATTTGATTTTTTCATAGCTTCAAGACGTGCAGACCTAAATATTTCATGCTAGTAGTAGTAGTAGTAGCGACTTAATTTCTCCACGCCTATCTACATAATGATATATTTTTGTATGGTGGCTAACTACATACTCAAGTATTATAGATTTTTTTCTACATTTGTACTATACCTTGCTTTACACCAAATTAGATGATTTTATATCAACGGAAAGTACTCTTTAGATGCATTTAATTCCTTATATAGTATCGTCTTCTAACATAATATATCTTCAGGGTTTGAAGGCTTTAGGGTTTGAATTTTAAAAAACCCTTTCTTAGTACACCCATACGCATCAAAACACAGACATTCTGCTAATTTTAATGTCTCTACGACCAGCGGTTTAGGCTGTGCGTTGTCTCTAGGTCAATCAGACAGTCAGGACTTTGAGTTTTAGGCAATGATATTGGTTTTAGGTATCTATAAAATGTATTGATTATTGTAGGTACCTGATTAATTGACGTGCTATAGTATAATTATTATGTAAAAGTTACTTACCACAGTTTTAAAGACCGTTGCGTGCCATTCTGATTTTGTTATTGTTTAAATATAGCTATGGTTGTGAAAATATAATAATAAGAATTCATATTTTTCGGTTTGTAACTTTCATAGATGTAAGAAATTACTTATAGTTAGCAAAATAAGTACAAAATAAAGAATTATTAAAAAATATCTATACTTCTGTACTAATATTATAAAGAGGTAAAGTTTGTGTGTTTCTTAAATTGTAAGGGGTAATCTCGGGATCTACTGAACCGATTTTAAAAATTCTTTCACCAATAGAAAGCCACGTCATTCGTGAGTGTCGTTGGCTATATATTTTATTGGAAAACTGGAATTTACACCCAGCGAAGTCGGGTCCCGGGTCGCTAGTATATTATAAAGAGGTAAAGTTTGTGTGTTTGTATATTTGTTAAATTGTAAAGGGATATCTCGGGATCTACTGAACCGATTTTAAAAATTCTTTCACCAATAGAAAGCCACGTCATTCGTGAGTGTCAGAGTCTATATTTTATTGGAAAACTGGAATTTACACCCGAGCGAAGCCGGGTCTCGGGTCTCTAGTAATATAAATTTATAATCTCGTTGTATTCCTGCAATTAATCACCAAACTCTTTTTGATATATTGTACAGTAGTTGTAAAATCATAACAAATTAGATACCCACAATTCTTAAATTAAAATGTAAAGTTATTTTTTGTTATTATGAAAATATAAGAAAATATGTATTACTCTGTAAAATATTTCTTCGTGCAATAAATGAGTGTGTCACATACATTAAAAAACATTAATAAATTATCACTGCAATATACACTTATATAAACTTACTCATTATTTATTTTCAAAAATAAACGTGCTATAAGTACTTAAAACTAAAAGCTCCGAGGTTATATCACGAGGAAAAATAAGCAATAAAAGCGTATGTACACATAAGATCCATGTTTTGTTTATACCTAAACAGCAAAAAAGGTGTATGTTTATTTACCAACAGTTACTTAAGAAAAACCCTAATACAATAAATAGGTAATTGTTAATTTTCCCTGTAGTATGAAAATAGTAAATCTATCTTTGATTTCAGTAAATACATATTAAAGAGCTCATTTTGAGGCTTCTTATGATATATGATACAAAGTACTATCATTATTAGTTCAGGCAATATTCCAGAAACAAACTGTTTTTTGGCTCTCCTGTAAAGTTGGTGTTTTCCAGATACGCCTTTGTTGTACGGGGTGTGCGATTTATAGTCTGTGCAATTAACATAACTGGGGCGCGGACATTTTGTTTGGGAGTAATAGAGTGAGGGTGATTCTAATAGAATCGTGGTTGTACAAACACATTGGTAATATTATTTTAATATTTCATGAATAAATAAGTATTCAACCTAGACCCAAAGTAAGTAAGTAAGTTGCTTAACTAGCTTGTATTATGGGCTCAAGAAGGGCATTATACTCCGTTTTTTAATTAGAGATGCTAAATTGACATTACCTGTGTTGCCGGTTTTTTGCAATTAAAAAATAGTCATGAGGTTTGAAAGAAATTTTATTCCGCGCACGCTTAGGCTGTGGAATGATCTCCCTGCCGTGATTTTCCCTAGCGACTACAATATGGGGTTCTTCAAGAAGGACATTAGAAGGTTTTTGCGGGGTCGGCAGCGCGAGTGTGATGCCCCTGGTGTTGCAGGCGTCCCTAGGCCACGGTAACCGCTTCCCATCAGGTGGGCCGTGTGCTTGTCTGCCACCTGAGTGGTATAAAAAAAAAAAAATGTGCCTCCAGTATCGAAAGTTATCGAATGTTATTTAAATGTTAATTAAATAAAGTTTTAAATAAAAGAAACTTATAAACATCTTATATTTAACTTTTATCTTAAAATATATTATAGCCAAACCACTTGTATCCAGGCAACAAACATTGCCGATAGTTTCGAGTACATCACTAAATACAAAGCTGGTATCATTATTTCACAGTTTGACCCTTGCACTTGTCAATTTAGTATCTCTAATTAAAAAACAGAGTATAGAAGGTTTTTACAGGGTCAGCAGCGCGAGTGTGAAGTCCCTGGTGTTGCACACGTCCGTAGACCACGGTGACCGCTTCCCATCAAGTGGGCTGTGTGCTGGCCTGCCATCTAGGTGGTTTCTTTTTTATGAAAATAAAATGACTTTACCTCGCCTGATGGTAAGCTAGTCACCATCACATACACCGGTAGTGCTACAGTGTCGGCCCTCAGCTTGACGGCCTCATCAAATGCTTTTTCACGCCCTGCTTAAAGTCCCCGGGACTATAGGAGGAAGGAAACACATGCGCTGGTAAAGAATTCCAAGTCTTTATGGTGCGGCAAATAAAAGAGGCACCGAACCGCTTGGTTCTTGATGGAATTGATTCCACCGTGTGAGGGTGATACCTCAGTCTGGTATAAAAAAAACCTACACTAGACAAACATACCTTCTTTTTATCGTGCGGAAATCCCCAAACAAACGTACCTAAAAGTGATTGTCAATTATGTGACAACAGTTTCAATTCATGCACAACACAAAGTTGTCAACAAACCAACCTACAACTACTTAAACAGAACCAACAACACTAATCCATCATAATCACATCTTACGCTAGTCTCCTCTCACTCGCACACATTCTCAGCCTCTCTCTCAACTCCAAACAAAGTTTGCAGCCAGTCCTGTAGTTTTTATCAACTAAAAGTTGAAGGAAAGTTTGGTATAGACGTTTGCGAATGAATTGAGGATCGCTGTCGTTGCATTGAATTTTAATGGGAGTCTACTTTTACACAAAGCTGAAAGGCTTTTAGCGAACTTTTGTTGTTCTATTTTCAGTTCTTTTGACATTAGAAGTGTGTTTAAGGATATATTATAGCACCATGTGATTAAAGGAGAAGGTGGATTTTAAAATGTCGATAAAATTACTGATAAAAATAGGAATTGTGCACGCTGCTTTATAGTCTGTTCAGGCTATCCAATTTTATTATCTTGTATCTGAAATAATTTTAAAAACATGGTTTTAGTCAATACGTAATATATATATAATACAACCATGGGGCCATCTCGAATCCGGAGATGGCCCGGGTCAAGCTGGGGTGCGAGGCAATAATGCTCTTTGGGCCACCTTACACCTTGGCGTCAGAAGACCCCAGACGGCGTGCGGTTTTAGTCAGTAAGAGGATGAGGATTTTCGTACAGAAAAAAAAGGTCTAGGCCGCGTTTCAAACCGGTAGTCCATTTGCTTATCTAGTCTCAAATATTTTTATTTATGACGTTTTGTAAGTGCCGTTTAATAGTCTATACAGAATAAATGATTTGTCTTTGACTTTTTTGACGTGGCGACATCATCATAAAACTGTGTAGTCATCAGCAATATGTAGTTGTGTAGCTCTCAACAAATTTGATAAATGCCCGCCAGCTCGCCGGTTGAAATAGCCACTTTTTATGGTGCGCTGAAATACGGCGGAGCATTAATTGCTATCATTAGGCTCTTGTGTCTTTGTTAACTTAAATTGGTGTGGATAGGGTGTTCGCTGTTTGAACTTTGTGTGCTAGGAGATAAGTGGGCGCTGGGTAGCTACATGATATGGATGTTGGGAGAGTTGATTTATTTCAGAGTTCGCACATATTATAATAATACTAGCTGTTGCCCGTGGTTTAATAGCAACAGATCTATGTCCCACTGCTGGGCACGGGTCTCCTCTCTTTTACCGATATAGCTGAGAGGGTTTAGACCTCAATCCACATACGCTGGCCTAATGTGGGTTGGTGGATCGGACATGTCCTAAGAATTTCTTCTAGGACATGTGGGTTTCCTCACGATGTTTTTCCTTCACCGTCAGCAGATAGTAAATCATGTGATTAGCACATATAAATTGCATGCATGGATAACAAAGCGTGAAAAGACATCTATCTAGGCCGTCAGCCATTTTGGGATGAATTTGTATTAATATATTCTCGCTCCCTCGCATTTGGACAGTAAGAAGTAGGAGTTTATATAATTTTTGTTTTCTTGATTTTATTTTTATTATCATTTTAGCTTTCTCGGTTAAGATAAGACAGATAAAACTTTATTGACAATAAAATAAGCCAATCATACGTGATACCCACTAAAAATAACAGTTTTAAAACTTCAACTGCGTCTAGCCACAACTAGCCCTGCCCAGGCTAGTAGAGCGGCCATAATAACCATCGTGTTGTGTTCCCAGCGGTAAGTAGGATAGCCAGAGCTCACTGGAAGGATTTAGCGGGGGAACCAAGTCTCCTCCGTTGCCAGCATAGACACTCTCACAATCCCTCTTATACCCGCAACCTCCCAGCACTTTGTAGAATCTTCTAGAATATCATTAATTATTCAACTACCTACTCCATCGGAATATACAACCGTGAAGATAAAAGTCTATACATAATCTTCAGATATACAGCAAACCATGCACACATTGTACATGAAACAGATTTTTAATTATACAAAAAGCACCCTTATTTAGTTCATATATATGGGAGCATTTCGTATACATATTCGCGACCGGCCTGTTTCGAAAAAGTGAGATGAAGATTTTTATCTATAATGACTACATTACTATCGCGAAGTATTTGCACGAAGTTTTACGGACTGTTTTCGTGAAATGTATAGCGGCAATTCGTTCTGACAATATAATTCATTGCGTGCTGTCGCCGTACTTCTGTAGTTAGTACTCGTATACGGTACGCAATGTATAATTGTTTTAGCAGTGCAGACGTTATGGTTTCTACGTCTGAATTAGGTATTAAATATTAACTGGTAAACATGTATAGCTAGCTGTGACTGCGGGTGTATGCGTGGATTTATATTTTCCAGGTTGTAATTTTTCTCTACGGAATGCGATGAAGGTAGGACACGACGGTATCTCCCGTCCGAATTGAACCGTTCGACTAGGGTAGTACCTCCGCCCTACAGAACACCGCGGCCATAATAACCATCGTGTTGTGTTCCCGCCGGTATGTAAAGTAGCCAGAGCTCACTATTTCCCTACTCCCCCACCCCTTCCTAGCCCAAGCTTCCCTTTAGGGCAGGCAGCGCGTGTGTGACACCCCTGATGTTACACACGTCCATAGGCCATGGTGACCGCTTCCCATCAGGTGGGCCGTGTGCTTGTCTGCCACCTAAGTGGTATAAAAAGCGGAAGTAATATTTGTATGTTTATATGTATACGTGTAAGTATAATTATGGTACACAAAGGTATAAAATTTGTTATAAGACCTAGTTAGACAAGCTTGGAAGCTCAGCTCTGCCCAACCCTTCATTTGTAATCAAAGGCGTGATGTAATATAATTACTAAGAACATAGCCTGCTTAGTATGCCCACCGTTGGACCTTAATGATCGTTTTTGTACGCCTCAATGTAGCACCTTTTTATTGCGGGAAGGTCATTTCGCTCACAAGTCTTGGGTAGCTGAAGATTCACGTCTTTTTTTATGAACTATATATTCTGTTAATTTCTCTCAAAAAGTAATACTTCATTATCATCTTCCTGGCCTTGTCCCAATTATTTGGGGTCGGCGCAACATGTCATTCTCCTCCATACATTCCTGTCCGATGTCATCTCCTCAGTCACTCCCTTCCTTTCCATATCGTCTTTCACACATTCCATCCATGTTTTCTTAGGCCTACCTCTGCCCCAAAAAGTAATACTTATATTATGAAAATAGTAAATCGTATATACTTTAGTTTCGGACAAGTAAATTATTAATTACTAACCCGATACCCACGGTTTTATCGTCTGAAATTTTTCCATTTTATTCCCGCAACCTGTAGAAAACATTTTTTCCAGTGTTCCAGACCATAGTCTATCCCTGCATAAATTTCAAGCAGATCTGATATAAAGATCTAGGTAAATCTAGTGTATCTCACACACCGTTGGGCGCAAGCCATTGAGAGTAAGGGTGAGGCGCTAGTGGTCAGCCTCGATATAGCGAAGGCCTTCGACCGGGTCTGGCACAGAGGTCTTCTTGCGAAGTTGCCATCCTATGGACTGCCCGAGGGACTTTGCGAGTGGATTGCCAGCTTTTTGTCCAACAGAAGCATTCAAGCCGTCGTTGACGGCAGCTGCTCGGACCGCATGGACATAAATGCTGGTGTTCCACAAGGCTCCGTGCTGTCCCCAACCCTGTTTCTTCTGCATATCAATGACATGTTGTCTGATGACTCCATTCATTGCTATGCAGACGACAGTACCGGGGACGCATTTTACACGGGCCGGGCTAACCTCCCTCGGTCCGCAGTGGAAGAAAGTCGCGAACAACTTGTGTCTGAAATCGAGACTACTCTCGCGAGAGTATCCGATTGGGGTAGACTTAACTTAGTCCAATTTAACCCTACTAAGACACAGGTTTGTGCATTCACCGCTAAGAAAACCCCATTTATTGTAGCGCCCCAATTCTTGAACACACCACTCACCATCTCCTCCAGCATTGGGATCCTCGGTGTCGACATCTCCAGCGACGTTCAGTTCCGCAGTCACCTCGAAGATAAGGTCAAGTTGGCTTCAAAAAAACTTGGAGTGCTCAACAGGGCGAAGCAGTACTTCACTGCGGGGCAAAGACTTACTCTTTATAAGTCGCAGGTCCGGCCCCACATGGAGTACTGCTGTCACCTTTTTGCCGGGGCACCTGCATACCAACTTGACCCGTTCGAGTCGGTTCAAAGACGTGCGCTGCGGATCGTCGACGATCCCGTATTTGTAGGCGGTGTGGAGCCGCTCAGCCTCAGGAGAGACTTCGCCTCGCTGTGCGTCTTCTACCGCCTATATAATGGTTTGTGTTCAAATGAATTATTCGATATGATGCCTACAGCCACTTTCTATCATCGCACCGCTCGCCACAGGCAGGGAATTCATCCCCACACGTTGCATCCGCCTGCAGTGCGTACTGTAAGGTATGAAAGAAATTTCATTCCGCGCACGCTTAGGCTGTGGAACGATCTCCCTGCAGTGGCTTTCCCTGGCGGCTACAATATGGGGTTCTTCAAGAAGGGCATTAGAAGGTTTTTGCAGGGTCGGCAGCGCGAGTGTGACGCCCCTGGTGTTGCACGCGTCCATAGGCCACGGTAACCGCTTTCCATCAGTGTGGGCCGTGTGCTTGTCTGCCACCTAAGTGGTATAAAAAAAAAAAAAAAAAAAAAAAATATCCTCAGAAATTTTCATAGTTATTATAACAACAATTTTTACTCAACCCTTAAAAATATTGTTCTAGAAAAAATACAACGGTTTTCTAAAAAAATGATTATTAAAATCTATAAAAAATCATTTACTATTGAGGTTGATTATAAAACAAAATTTGGGGCGATTTCATTGTAAACTGAAGCGAAGTAAAGTTGGTTGCTATACTCAACACAAAATAAAAGGCCCGTTTTGACGTTTGTCCTCGTGGCGTAACTAGTTATGTGCCTATACGATTTGGTATTCGATACTCACGATGAATCAAATTCAGTTTGCATGGGGATTTAATCGATTTGAATATGTATGTAAACTGCATTGGATTAAAGTTCAGATTAGAAAAATTATCTTAACCTTTGATTTTGTAGGTATTTTAAAACAATACAATGTTATTATAGGTCAATTTACTTATATATAATATTTTTTTTACAATAACATTCACTCAATCACAAAACTACAAGAATAATTAAGCCAGTCTTCAGAATCTAAACACAAGTACAGTCATTTTGGGTAACTTTGAACATTTTTAACGGATTATTAATGTTTACTCTCTGATTATATTTATTACATCTTTATTTTATAGAATAAATAGTGTTCTTTTGAGTAGGTTTATGTTTCTAAACCCACAAATTTATGGAAAAAACACAAATACTGCCCAAAATTTGCCCCAAAACTCACATTCAAAGTTAGCACGAGTTTTGGGTAACTTTGAATATATATTTATTGGATTTTAAAACCTTTATTATTCAAATATTTTAAGATTTGGATAAAATTGAATGATGTATTCTTGTAAAAAAAAGTCCAATCTATGAAAATCATGACTAACTTGACGTACCTACCTGCGAAAAATAGCGAGGTCTTGCCATATGAAACAAGGCGGACCAATTTGGTGGAAAAAAAACATTGTTATTTTTATATTTTCTAATAAAGTAAGATAAGTAGGAACATAGTGCACAACATAATAAATTATATGTTTATTTGGTTATCAGATGAGATCAAAATCGAAATGACTGCTAATAATTTTTCTGGACATTTTATTTTTTAAAGAAATCTAATCACCCCTTTCCATGAACAAAATGTCATCGTCAATACGAATTTTTCCACCTTTTTAGGGCCAAATGGCAAAAAACAGAACCCTTATAGATTCGTCATGTCTGTCTGTCTGTCTGTCCGTCCGTCCGGCCATCCGTCCGTCCATCTGTCCGTCCGTATGTTACACACCCACTTTTCTCCGAAATTATAAGGCCTATGCGGTTGAAACTTGGTAAGTAGACGTATTCCGTGAACCACATGAAGAATTTCACACAAAATAGAAAAAAGCAATCAATTTTAGGGCTCCTCATACTTAGAACTGAAACTTTTTATAAGACACGAATAACTTTGAACCATTCAATGTTACCCAAATCACTTCGATTTTGATCGTCGTTACAACTTTATCAGTTTTAGACAATAAAATTTATGTAACACCATGTACGGACAGCGATTTAAAAATAATAAATTTTTTAGTAGATTTTAAAGATAAACACCAAACATACCTATTTACAGCAAGTTTTATACAAATAATTCCGATATTAAATTCAACTAACAAACACTGCTAAAAACTTCACTCGAAAAAGGCGGTTAAATTACAAAATTATGACTTTGAAAGCTTAATGTTTTACGTTACGTTTGTTAAAAAACATTATGGCGATCCGTTTAGGCAGTTATAATATTGAAAAAATAAAACATTTGCATCAAATAAATTTTTGAATCTTTTTCACAACTTTATTCAAAGTTACACTGCGATTCAATGTTACCCAAAATGACCGTATTAAAGTAAATAAAAATAAAACTGCGCGTCGGGCTTGAAAAAAAAAAAAATTATCTCAATCGATATTATCTTTCCTAAACTGATTATTTATAGTCTGTGGACTACATAAAAAATCGTTATGCACAGCACTTAGCCGAGTGGGCGGTACCTGTCAATGAAAAATGTAATTACCTTTAGAACATTTTAATTTATAAAAAATTAAGAACTTCATGGGCACGAACTGTCATGAAGCTATAGATAAACATGGAGGCCTCACTTCCAATACCTACTTGATGCTCAGTCTGTATTTACTATCTTGCTCTCTGTGGGCCGACTTCTCTTTCTAAGTATGATAACCTTCTAAGCAAGAAATCACCATTTAAACAAGTTTAAACACTTACGCGTGGAATTTTATATCACATCCTTGACGCCACGTAATACCGCAACCACGCACTATACAATTTTGCACCATTTTTTGAGTTTATACTTATAATTAACTTTAAATATGTTAAAAACCAAAACAATAATAAACAACCGCCATATTGTTTATTGATAGTTGACATGTAGTACCAATGTTGACACATTACGTACTGAATCCATAGACAATGGGAATTTAATTCACTGATTTCCTGATTCAACAACCCAATCATGCATAATAAATGGCATATAATTTTTCAATTTCCACATTAATAATCGTAGTCGAACTATAGAGTTATTTACAAATAATTTTACTTGCATTTTTGGTTAGTATGGTCTATTTCTATAATTTACTAGGAGATACTAATAAGAAGATAGCAACATTGTACAAATACACGAAAGAGAAGTTGTTCCACAGAGAGTGAGATAGAGACATGTAGGTATTTGGATCAAGCTGTTCTTCCCGGTTTGGCCTCCATGTTTATCTATAGCTTCATGCGAACTGTCAAAGTGGGCCTTTTATTTTGTGACAACTATAGTTTATATAGAGTCTTCAAAAACATTTGTTTTTTGGTTACATAGCTATCATATTGCTAAAAGGCTCTCCATTTACGATGAAAGGATGAATCTATCATTTGATCATGCTATCGGGTCACAGCAGAAGGGTTGATACCATCTACTATCATACAAACACTTGCCCTATATCCCTTAAAAGGTGAAGTATTTTCATCCAACCAAAATTCTCGATATTGTCCTTTCGGCACTGCAATTTGGCGGAAAGTGTCGGTATTCCAAAGGTATGTAATGTACAGCCAGCAAGAAAAGTTGCTGTACACTAATAAATGTATATTGAAATCCAACAGTAAAATTGTTTTGATGACAATTTTTTTATTAATGATACGTTTGACCTCTATCTCATTTGGTGGTAAGTGATGATACGATCTACGATGGATCATATTTGCTTAGAGCATTTTTTAATTTTTCTTTTTAATTTATAGGCTCGCGTTTGACAACATAGGCATGAGACCTAAGAAGCAACCTATTCACTCGAGACTTGAAGATGCCCAAGTTATACCTTGCCGAAGACAGATTTAGGCAGGTAATTCCATTCCTTAGCTGCCCTAAACTATTTCAATATATTAATAAGAATACGTTGATTTAATAATACCTTTTTAATACCAAAACTTTCTGAATAGAAAAACCTAACCGATTTGTTTTGCAGAAATACATCTGAGATTACATAACCCAAATACCGTGTGTGTATTAAACTGTGAATAAAATTTTCTTTTCCATTCCCTTGCTCAAGCTACAGTAAATGTTCAGTGTAAAGTCTCTTTGATTCAATAATTCACGAATTCTCGCGTTGAAATAAATTTGATTACTCTTAACCTGTTTTAATCCATGTCGACATTTCGTCAGCGGCCCGTTTAATTTTGCACGCACCCATCCTCCGACTCTAAAATTCCATAACATTATGTAAACGCATCTGCATGGAACTTTATTAAACGAAATAATGTAGTGAATACGCTGGCTGACTCACTTCAGCATAATGAGCAATCTCGTAGCCTCGTAGCCTCGTAGTCTCGTAGCGGCTACGGCGGCGCGCTCAGTAGCCGATGCGATCGCGCGCCGAGCGCACGTCTGCTACGCGATGCCGACTCGCTACGACAAAAAACAACGCGACTGTCAGCCGTGAAGTTATCGAAGTTCGTGTATTAAATTATTGTGATTTCATAATACCTCTTTTTTGACAATATTTGTGTAGTTGTTAATGTATGTCCAATAGTTTTTAAAGTTGTAAGTGAAGTCAAATGATCAAGATGAAAAGGATTTGTCACCTGATCTTCAGGCTGTTGTTCCTGCTTGACGGTAAGTGGATTTAGTTTAATAAAAGGTGGCGAAAGGATAATAAAATTATATTTCAAAAAGATACGATGTAATAAAATAAGTTTAGTAATTAATTGGGATTAGGAAGGAATTACCACCCTTTTTTGCGGAAATCCCCAACTCAAACCACGTGGTGTCTCGTCTCATCAGCCTCACAGGGAAACTGGTAGAATGGAACCCTAAAAAGGATATCCACCGCGGAAAGGAGAAAGGAATTGCAACCCTCTGTATCACAAACATTATTACCCTCCATGGCTGGTGTGGAAATCCCCACCGATACCACCCACGTCGCCAATTGAGTGGTTATGTCGGAATCGAACCGACTAAAACCGCATGCCGCCGAGATGGTGTGCGGTCTTCTAGCGTCAACGTCTAAGGTGGCCCGAAAGACATTTCCCTCGCACCCCGGTTGAATCCGGGCCATCTCTAGTTTCGAGATGACCCCCCTCGGATTTGGGAACCACGATGTCCCCGTTACGAAATTTCTTTATTCATCCCAATTTTCAATATCCCATCCCAACTCATTGGGCCCCTCTTTTTAAACTCATCCCATTTTCTATGATCTATTCAAACTCATCCTACATCACATTTTTATAACACGTTTTGTGGGTATGGTTTATAACTAAAATAATATAAATGATTGAAAAGGTGGTTATTAATATCTTGTTGCATTGACTCACATGTATGTATATACACCTCTGTCTACCCCTACAGGAATATATATAATAGGTGTGAGTATATAAAATTATTTAAATGTAACTGCAAAGCCTTGTTTTGAATGTTTGTACCGTGGCGATTTAATTATATAATCTCCAAATTTTACCAGAAATATTTACATAATTTATGTTCAACATTTGTATAATTTTGAACCTGCAAAGAAAATTTACAAACATGATATTTGCGTAGGATAATAATAATTATCCGATAATAATCATTTAACGCAAATAATTTGTTTGTAAATTATTGTAAAATAACTAATTAATAAAATTATTATTAAATACCTTGCAGTGATCATGAAAATATTTAACGAATTTATGTCCTACTGCTGGGCACGGGTCTCCTCTCCTCTAACGAAAGAGCTGATAGGGTTTAGACCTTAACCGTAGGTAAATAAAATTACATTAAATCCGAACTAATTCGTCGAACTAATTATGCCATTAAGCGGCTACTAATTTCTGCTAATTGTTTATAATTACAACGTGGACTCAGTGGACGAATTGTAAAATCATACGGTAACGTAGTATTGGATTGTAATAATCAGTTTGAGAGGGTGAACTGATTCGGACTTTCAATATACGAGTCCCATTTGTTAAGATAACGTAGTGTTATTAGAATAAAAATGATGTTGTATTTATCAATAATTTTAACATAAAAAATAAGTTAAGAGAATGACTTAAGAAAATGGGTATTTTCTACTTTAATGCTGTAAATGGAAAGAAAAATTATAAAATAAAATAAATATCGGAATTTTTTTGTATCAAGTTTAAAATAGGTTGGTATCTTCTGTATTTATATCCCAGTCAAAACTCACAATTCCCTCTTCATCCCCATATTTGATCCCCCAACCCCTCCTACCACCCAAATTTCCCAACTCTCCCCCTCCAGGGTCGTCAGGGCGAGTGTGACGCCTCTGATGTTGCACACGTCCGAAGGTTACGGTGACCACTTCCCATGGTGGCCGTCTGCTTGTCTGCCACCTAATCATCATTCTCTGAACCTTTTTCCCAACTCAGTTGGGGTCGGCTTTCCAGTCTAACTGTGATGCGGCTGAACTTCGATATTTTCCGTGGAGCGACTGCCATCTGACCTTCACAACCAATGGTCATTATGACCAATGGCGATATCGAAGTTCTAATTTAGAACGGTTGGACTTTTGTGGGCTCCAACTACCCGTAACGACTGCCATAGATGTTTGTATGGCAACCGGGACCGACGGCTTAACGTGCTCTCCGAGGCACTAATAAACCTTGTCTGCCACCTAAATAGTATAAAAAAACAAGAGTCAACAAGACACAAAAACCGTTGCTTTTATCATCTGCAGTCGAGTTGTTCGCAATACGGGCACATTGGTTAGATTGTGTGTTTTGTAGTGTGATAGCACCCAATATGATGCATGGAAAAACAAAACTACTGGTGAATAAAAAGTTGAGCATTTTTTTTGCAAATCAAAGCGTGTGACTCAGACAGGTAAGTTTTTCAGGAATCTATACATATAAAATTACTTAACTGACTGACTGACTGACTGACGAATCTACGTAGCTATAGCTTAAACCACCGATAAGATTTGAAACTGGGAGAGTGTGTACTTGGCATGACGTAGGTATTCGATAAGAAAGAATTTTCCGAAATTTTACCCCCAAAGGGGACAAAATTTGGGTGGGATAGGGCTATTCTTTGGTCCAATCTACTTTAAATTTTGTATATGCATTCTTTAAGAGATTTTATTGTATTTTCTAGCTGTTCAAACACATCGTATTTTATTGAAATTCATTCCTTAACGGGGTTAAAAGAGTTAGAAAGTTATTTTGGATATATATTGATTTCTCTTTATTTAATTTACCTACCATGTTTATTAAATAGATTTGATCTTTTTGATTGACCCTATCGATTGATGCCATACAAATATATACAGGGTGTTTTTTCTTATTATAACCGGTTCGATTACCGAGTATTGTAAGTCAATTTTCGAAAATCTTTGAAAGTAGATTCAATTGTTTTTAAAATCAAAATCAAGGCGTCTTTTAGTAATATTGGGTTATGCCTTTGCCCTTGGTGTTACACACGTTCATAGGCCACGGTGACCTATGTGGAGGGAGGTAGGTGACCGCTTTCCATTCTTTTTTTTCTGTTTTTGTTTGTTGTTGTTGTTTGTCTGCCACGTACGTGGAAAAAAAAATATTTAAAAAAATGCCACGAAATCTCATCCTATTTCGAAATTTCTTGACTCATTCCAGTTTTTATTCCACCTTCATCACATGGTATTTTTATTTAATTTCTTTTGTGCCTCTACATCATTTAAGACCACCACACTCACCTTTTTATTTTCCTTTAACAGCTCATGTATTTCCTTCCTCATACAGTCCTGGGTCCTTTAAGCGGGGCGTGAAAAAGCATTTGATGAGGCCGTCAAGCTGAGGGCCACCATTGTGGCACTATCGGTGTTTGCAATGGTGACTCCCATTTCAGAGACTTTGCCTTTGGCTTACCATCAGGCGAGGTGAAGTCATGTTGACGTGTCCGACATAAAAAAAAGATACTTCCCCTCCATGTGGCATCGCCGTGGACACCCTCTATTTAATAGGTACTTTTATATATTTTTAGTATAGCGACTACAATATCATTTTAGTAAATTGAACGACCCTGGGCGGGGTGCGGGCCTGACAGGGGTGCCCGTCGGTCAATTGTTTACTTATCATTGGCCCGGGCTTATAACGCTATGAGACTGGTAAATATTTATTTTATTTAGGAAATTATGTGCAAACACAATCAAATATCACCATAGAGACTTGGAATTCTTTGCCAGCACATATGTGTCCTTCCTCCTATTAGTCCTTTAAGCGGGACGTGAAAAAAAAAAACAGACAGCTATAAATCTTGACATGTACTATATAGTTTATAAATTCTTAGATCCTAATTAATGTAGATTATGTTGTAATAATATGTTATTATCAATAACCTATGTGACATTATTGCATGCCAATATGACTGAAATATGGTGAGCCCAAATTTAATAATTGTAAGACCTTTATATTATACCCATAATTCGCAATAAAATATATTGAATCGAATTGAATTGAATTGAAAAAGCATTTGATGAGGCCGTCAAGCTGAGGGCCGCCGCTGTAGCACTACCGGTGTATGTAGTGGTGAGCCCAGTCCTGAGACTTTACCTTTAGCTTATCATCAGGCGAGGTTAAGTCATTTTGACATGTCATATAAAAAAAGTATAACAAAGAAATATTGAGCGTTCGAAATCGGCAGGGAGGTAGTCAAGCCTACCTACCTGCCACCTTTATGACACCTAGTGAACTTTAAGGGCAGAAGCAGATAGCGTGGTAGCCTGTTTTGTCTGCCTATCTCGAAAGGAAATGGTATGAATATATACTATGTGTGTATGTATGTATGTCACGATCTTTTTGACGTGGCGGTAGAGTATTTTACTGCTAATACAAAGGTCGCACGTTCGATTTCCAATCGGTGCGAATATTTGTAAACATGATTTAGCTATTTGCATTAGTCTGCGTGTTCCTATGTATATCAATTATTTTATTTATTCGCATTCTAGAACCCACAAAACATGCTAGTTAAGAGCTTAACTTGTGCGCTGTGTATTTAAAATATTATTATTACGTAGTAATTTCTAACCCAACCTTCACTATTTACAAAACCGAACCAAAATTTTGCCACTTTATTAAATCAGTTATATTAAACTATTTGCAGCTGACTGTACGTGACACTATGATAATTCCGTGATATCCTGTGAGAGCTCACAGTTAATAGAACTCTAAGGGCACATAGCCTTTTACATTTACATGATAATAAGGTCACAGGAAATGTGCCACACTCCACTCTGGCGTGTTGCATACTACTAATATTTGGCGTCATCCATTTTGGCGTAAGCTGAAAATTTGTGACTGCTATTACGGTATACAAGATGTTCTACAGCGCTGTCATATAGAGGGAAAGTGTCTTGAATTATGTGGATAGACAATTTTAATGAAAGATGATTTCATTTTGATTTTAAAAACAATTTAAACTGTATTAAAATATTTTTGAAAATTCGTTTGTAACTGAGCGATCGACTTTATTTCGGCTCTGGAATTGCACAACCTGATACCTCCAAGTCCTTTCCATCAACGAACGACCAGACGAACAGCGTCACGCCACCGCTATATGGTCGATATTCCACTCATACGCACAAAGCGCTTTGCTGACACGTTCATCGTGCGTACAGCTAAGGAGTGGAATTCCTTGCCTGAGTCTATGTTTCCGGAAAGCTAAAACCTGGAAGATATTATAGTATATTTTAGTAATTTTTTTACTTTTTAGTGTACAGAAATAGAAAAGTACCTACCTATTTATGAGGTTTATTATGTACAAAGGCATCAAAAACAGAATTTTTGCCGTAAATTTGATGATTTCCCCTCGATTTTCCCAAGATCCCAGCATTAGATCCTGATACCCTGGATATGGGACCATCTCAGAAGTAGCCTCTTTCAAACAAACGAATTGAGAACCTTTTTTTTTGAAGTCGGTTAATAAATAAATAAATACTCTACGATATTTTACACATCGCTCTCTAAACCCAAAGTAAGCTTAGTTTAACAAGCTTGTGTTATGGGTTCTAGTATGCTGATAAACATACTTATATAATTTTTTTTTGTAAATACATAGGTACTTATTATACATAGAAACACCCAGATGACTAAACCCTCTACAATTCGTCATAGAAGAGTGACTAAGGTGAAAATTCGTGCGAATAAAGCAAATATACACGAATAAGCCCTCCGATTTGATTTACACGTGAATAAAGGCGAATAGCGAATAGCGAAGTGTGGTTCCGCCATAAGATATTAATACTGATGATACTAAGCCGAACTAATGTGTACCAATTATGTACAATTATCTAGTATTAGTACCAAATTAGTACTACACTGGTATGTAGGCACTATTGGCTGTATTAGAAAATATCAATAGTATCGGATGTCGAAATGTGTCGGGTCGTACGCTTGCGGGTTGATGTGTTTGGGCTGTAGCTAATCGTATTGCTTACTGCTTTCGCCTCCGAATGTAAATAAATAATAGGTACAATGTAGGAATAGACCCTTCTCTCTATTTGTAAGTGTTTCACTTCAGACTAAGGAAAGAAATATAAAATGTTAACTGATAAACCTGGCTCAGTCCCTTTCGGCCACTTTCATTAGGTTGTTGTTTTTTGGTCATAATCTCCGGTTTTGCTTAACCAATTCCAATATATAGCAGATTCGCGCATGCTTAGGCTGTGGAACGATCTGCCTGCAGTGGTTTTCCCTGGCGGCTACAATACGGGGTTCTTTAAGAAAGGCATTAATTCATTAGGTGTCGGTGTTAGTATATGTAATGGGGACCTCTTCCTGAGACTTTACCTTTAACTTACCATCAGGTGAGGTGAAGTCATATTGACGTTATCAATTATATAAAAAAATATCTGCAATGTACAAACACAGCTCCTATATAGACAAAGATATAAGTTTATTTAACTGCCGTGTAACGCACTAGCCTAGCTAGCCTACTTATACTCTATAGATAGCATACATCACTCGCGTACATCTCATCCACCCATCAACATTCGTTCACACATCATCATACACCTCATATACATTCATACCTTACGCATACATCCTCTCATACTTACATTCCTACCTACACTGCAACGGTTCGTGTGTTAGCTTCCCCTCTAGAACGCACAAGTACCCTGCCTATAACCTCTCTTCATCTACCTATGAATAAATTACAACTAATCGTCTACCGTTAAACTACTAGTTTGGCCATGTGATCGTTTAGCGGTATACAGAACCCAATTATGATCCGAAGTCTCCCTGACTCTATAAGATCTCTGGAATAGTCGGTTCCTACCCTCAACTACTTAAATCTGACGCCTAGCAACAAGCTATTAATCTAGATAACCTACCTATATTCCTACTACCTTCCATTTCACATTCCGCAAACCTCAATAAACCTACCCTACTGTTCATTTTTATAATCTATGACCTTCCGTATTAACAGTCGATCTCGTCAAAGTTACCCACACAATATCTCTCACTACCCAAACTATGTTTAAGACGAGCGTCCTTAGAAATAAATACTTAGCTTTAATATTAGTTATTATAAAATATCAGTTGCTAAACATTCTTATAAGATATTTGATTAAGTTATTTGTTTCCCCTTTTGCGTGTATCATTATATACGCCTACCTACTCTTTTATATTGCTTTGATTCCCCTTTTGGCGTATAGTTGTATGAGTATACTTTACAATATTTGTGTTCCCCTTTTGGCGAAGGCTCCAAACCACGCCTATCGCGATGAGATACAACACATGATGGAAATATCTCCCCCCTGTCTTTAGCGAATTACATTCTAGTTATACAACTAGATATGCAAGGGTCGCACAGAACCGAGACAGCCGGAAATCCCATCCCAGTGTTCACATAATCTTTATGTTTAGAACACATAGTGTTACAATTGTAGGTATTATTAATCTCACTTTCTAACTAGATACGATAGACTCGTGTAAGGGTACACTGAATATTTAGTTCTACATGAAACTAAGTCCAATGACCAATCCATCAAACGGATAGTATTTGTGTAGGTATTTTGCCTTAAGTAAGGACTTTTAGATCACTCCAATACTTGACACGTATGAGGCAGAATTCTACAGTATCCCTGGTTTAGAAGATATCTGTACAGGTGGGTAACCTGAAGCCAATAGATTTCGATGCAGTTCTCAGATTTGAGAGGTCTCAGCTAAACGTGAGGGTTGATCTAGATCTAGTTGACCCATTCTAACTATTACGATACAAGTAATGCAGAATAGCAAGTTTGATTAATGATTGATTCAAACGTCCAATCGATCGGTCACCAGATAATAGGTACTTAAGTCTTTCGGAACAAACTCAATACAATTACAAACTTAATGTAAATAATGTTAGGTATATCAAATAATATTGATTTAGTTAAACAAGGTAAGCCCTTACAGATTCTGTCGCATATAACTAACTCTTAATGAGTAGTCAATGGTATTTATAGACATTAACTACGTCCAACAAACAATATTTCATGACAACACATCATACTAGTAATTGAAACGTAATAAAACATTAACCTTCAGTACCGTGAACATACCTCCCAGCACTAGAAGTCACCTCTAACACTCTCACTGCCTAGTCTTGATAAAGACTTAGGTATAGTAACCAACAGTCCGCACCATTTATACATCCACTGACACAACTAGATAAGTTTATTATTGAACACTTGTTTTATTAGAACAACACAATGATTATCGTTTTCACTAATGAATAACCTCCCTAATAATTTAAGAATGAGTACCTAACCTACCTTCAATAAAGATTATTATGTAAAGCAAGTTGGGAGAACGCCTCCATTTTTGAATTAAACGTGTGGTGTGTGATGTACCCTGACTACGCTGTAAAGATGCAAGCTGGTCAGGCTTGGCTTTGAACCTAGTAACGACCGTGTACTTGCCCATATCCACCAGCTGACGCTGAGGTTGTGAATATGAACCAACTAACTACTATTTTAGTGTATATATACATAGATACATAGAAGGCCAGACTGAACGTCTGAAGGTAAGGGCACTCCCTTCAGATACATCCATCTGGAGAGCTCTCCGACCCTGTAAACAGGAAAAGTCGAAGTCCGACCCGCTCTAGAGGGATCTCGGAACCCTAGCTATAAAAGATGGATATGGCTTGTGTTGCCACCGTTAGGTTTCCGCCACAACCCAATACCATGACTGGGGTTTTCCTATTTGGTCATCCCTAGTCTATTTCGGCAGCCGCAGCCCCTATTTCTAACCTACAACTATTCCCCACCTACTCTCGGCAAAAGACAGATTTTTATTGATCGCAGAACTGCCAGGCTCAGCAGCCCTGCAAGAGTACAAATGCTACTACATTCACATTAGTCCTCCCGCAACTAAAGGTGTCTTGGTTACGATCAATCCCTACCCCACTTCCCTTACGCGCCTCAACTCTTTGAAAACACAAAACAATTTATTAATGCAACCCCCTATTAATCTAATAGCAATTATAACCCGCACAACTTTACAATATATTGGATGTACTCACATCCCACGTGATAGAACATCCCACCCAAACTCGAACTTTAAAAGAAATTACATGTAATCTACAACAAGTTTCGTATCTATTACCCCGTTAATATGACAGAATTAACCCATCGCAATACAAATTTAGAATTAACACTATAAATTACAACTCAACAGTACTTACAAAATGGCTGTCTAAACCTATCTTAGAGATATGTTCGACTTTCTTCAGCTGGAGCCCGATGCCGAATGAACGAGAATTTCCCCCGTTTCAACTACGATCCTATTTACCCCTTATACACTCTGCTCTCCTCCTATTGGTCCCCCCAACGCATCTCAACCACTTCCACTTATTCGAATAATATCTTTATTTGATAACTTTTAATCCGTTGTTTCAATAAAGTGTAATCCAATAAAAAAATTACTCAATTAATTATTTATGACGTAATCTAGTCCTATATTTCCCTATTTCTTAATATTTAAGGAAATCACATTAATTCATGCTATTATGATTACACATTTTCGTCCAATTTACCAAGCCACGCCATTATCAACTTGATATTTCTTTTAGCTATACATATCTCATTCACGCAATATAGTTCTATTAAAAGAAGTGGAAATTTCCTATTTCATTATTTAACTAATATTACTGTTCAATTTCATTATATTTATACTCAATTATTATTATCTAATTAATAAATCGAGTCACTTCCTCTCGAGACAATTCATTTTTTTTTTTACATTTCGAAGCTACGACAACTAACTTTTAATCAGTGATCAGAAACGCCTTTATTATAAATAGATTTTTAAGGTAACACAATATTAGTCTAAGGTAACATGCCTATATACGGTAATTATTACTCAATTAATAAATCACTTTAAACTTAGCCATCACCATCATGTGCTATAGTATCGCCATCTATGTATAACGGCTAGAACTTCCTAAAGAAACCCAATGCGGTCATATCGATTTATTATTTCACCGATAGATGGCGGTTGTACATATTTATATCGTACTACTTTCTATCAAAATAAATATCAAAATTTTCACGCAAATAAGTAACAGAAACTCTGGTCTGTTACATCCGACCCCCGAATCTTTATAAAGGTACTTTTATTTAATAAAATGGCCGGAGTAAAGATTCTACTAAAATTCCGAACAATTTCATTTAAAACACTTGTGGAGGAGAAAACGCTGATTATGTATCTCCATTTCCCCATCACACAATAACCTGGTACAGTCAGAATCCAACCATCCACACATAATATGTGGTGTGTAAATTTTAACCACCTCAAATTTATAACTCTCCGATCACGGTACAATGCTAATTAACGACCTCGTAACAGATCACTATTTCTTTAAACCAGGATATGAAAATCCAAAGTGAGGAAAGCCCGTTTGTGAGACAAGTTCGTCCTAATGACTCAGAATAAATGTATGAAAGAGGAACCTACATTACGTTCTCTGGCATCCAAATATTCCATCCTCCATATAGAAGCTCATCCCTTATATGGCCATCAGACATAGTGAATGCGACCAGTTCATCTCACACATAGCCGAAATCAAACAGCAATAGAACTTGAAACGGCGCATGTAAAGTGTGCCTCGTTTTAACCTATGGTGTATAGTTGAAGTAATATGAAGGTACCTTAACGGCGACATGCTTCAACCTCGAGCATATACGAGTATGTCTCGAGTCTGACCTTTATCCTAACACCTTGCATGCCTTCATAGAACTAATTGTGGTGCATGTAGAATGGTTAGACTATGACCAGACCCCGCGATATTTAAAACAGTGCTGGTTGGAACGACCCCTCCAATCTGAGTTTAATATTACATCCTTTCACCACACAACCATCTCCAACCAACTATTCATTCTTACTTTAATATAACAAACACCCTTACATAGCTTACTTTCACAGCCATTCAAACAGCCAACCGATCAGCACTTGGTTCAACGAGTTTAGTTATTGTCTAGCAAATAACGTTACTACTTATATATCAAGACCCCAGCATAACCTCCTCCAACTAGTTCAGCAACACCGTTTTTTTTTTTTTTTTTTTAGATAAAGCCACCCTACGCCCCACCATCTGATGGTAAGAAGACAATTGTTCTTAGTCAATCAGTAGTAATTATAGTTTATCATATAAAAAAATCCTCTTTATTTTAACCAAATCTCTCATACTCATCAGATGGGCTTTATCCCAAACCTCCGAATCAATTTATTTTTATTCTCGATTAGTTTAAACAAATAAACTCCGCTTTACATCAATAGTTTTCATTACTGACTATACAATAGCACATGTATGTTCATTCAACAGTATTTATTGAATTTAAATAGATCATACCCATATAGGTCGCTAACCTTAGTAGTGCTCCACCAAACAACAAAACCAACTACAAGTAGATACATTACTAACTCTATCTCACGTCGTACAGAATTTAATACAAAACAATAACGAATTTTAGCATGAGTCCACTATATATTAATTCGTCTCCCCCCCCTATATTCGCCTCCTTCTAACGTTTAACAATATAATTCAATCTCACACACAATGAGAATTTTACATATAACATTATGTCAAATTCAAAATTTTCTGACCCGACATCTCAACTGTTGTATAACTAACTTATATTATAACTAACTCAACCATTCCTTTTTACTAATGGTAGTTATTGTAGCGACCCGCTCTGCAATATTCAATACCGTCCCTTAGAACCCACAACGTCCGCTACAATAACGCCTACAAATCCTTCCATTCCTCACTACTCACTATACATCTCGCTTCCATACTCATTCATCTCATTTTGTCCACTAATCCTACTAACTAGCTATACAAACATAATAGCCTCACTTAGTTTGCCTCTATACTTCGTTCTCCAATCCAGTCTTGGCCAACTTAACTAAATATAGTACCTTGACAAATGTATCGCATTAAATTTTCCCCGCAATTCCTTAGTTTGAGGATCCATTAGAATATACACATTTTGATAAGGAATGCCAATTACTACATATGGTCCTTCATACAATGCTTCAAATTTCTTTGTTTGTTTAAGTCTGGCACTGGACTTATTTAATCTTTTGATTTTAACTAAATCCCCAGTCTGATACTCAACTAACCTATACTTGCCATTAAATTTTGCCCTTCGTTTCTCCCCAGCTGTTCGTAAATTATTTCGTGCAATCTCTCTAATTTCCGATACATTCGATATTAGATTATCCTTGCCAATAACATTATCAAAAGACAACATTGTAGATTTACCATACATTATTTCACAGGGAGTAAATCCGGTACTTTCATGATAAGTATTATTATATAACCTTTCCAACTTAGGAAGAGTACTCACCCACCCCTTGTGGTTGGTCCGATTGTAAGTTCTAAATAAACGACCCAATTCTCTATTGACACGCTCTACAGTATTTGGACGTGGGTTTCTAACCGTGGTATATACTGACTTAACCCCCAAAGTTACCATCCCCTCCTTCCATACTCTACTAGTGAACTGAGAACCATTATCTGACATAATTACCTTCGGCTTTATTATTTTGAAAAACCCCTTTACCTTATTAAATACTGCCGATGAAGTGGCCCTTCTTAGCTCATAAAATTTTACAAATTTACTAAAAGAATCTTGTAAGATTAGTACATAACTCATTCCAAATTTACCCGTTGGTAAAGGACCATAAATGTCCACCATCACTAGATCCCCTATCTCTTCAGTAATTATAGAACAACAAGGTCCTACTTTGTTAATATTGGCACCTTTAGTAATCTGACATTCGTTACACACCCTTACAAATTGCTTAACATCCCTAGTCAATCCCTTCCAATAAAACCGATCTCTAATGTATTTTAGCATTTTATAACCCCCCTGATGTCCCATTTCCAAATGTATCTGATTTATTACCTTTTCTCTAATACACACGGGCAAATAAATAACTCGCTCCCTATTTTCCCCCCTGTCTACGTACAATATGTCATCTATTAGCTTACATCTGCTCAATAACCCTCTTGCTTGGTTTCGCGTGTTTCCTATTCTAGCTAACTGAATAATTACTTTATTTATTTCCTCATCATTCCTTTGTAACAAGGGTAACTGTTTAAATTGTTGTAACAACTCTACATTCCGTCGGGTCTCCATATAAAGAATACTAGGCAATCTTGACTTTTCTGTTTGCAACAAATCACCCTTAGGTGGATATCGTGATAACACATCAGCAGCTATATTATCTTTCCCTTTAATGTGGTGAACTTCATAATGGAAATTCTCTAAATAATTTATCCACCGAGTAATCTTTGCATTATACAATCTCCACGTCTTAACGAACGACAACGCCTTATGGTCTGTTTTAATAATTACTCTAACCCCTCTCAAATATGTCTCAAACTTTTTTAGGCAACAAATAACCGAATAAAACTCCTGTTCTGTAACTGTCCAATTTAACTGAGCTCCCCTTAACGCTTTACTATAGAATCCCAAAATCCTCTGTTGACCCGTTTCATCCAATTGATATAGAACTCCTGCTAGCCCTACGCTTGAACAATCTGTTTGTAAGTAAAATGGCTTAGAGAAATCTGGATGGTGCAATAAAATAGTGCCTATGAACAAAGCTTTGATCTTATCAAAAGTTTCCTGCTCTCTTGGACTCCAGGTCCAAGCCCTCCCCTTCTTTAATAGATCATACAAAGGTTGTGCATTAGTATTAAAGTTAGGTATAAACCTTCTATAAAAATTACACAAACCCAAAAATGCTCTTACATTTTTTATTCTTTTTGGTACAGGGAAATCTTGTATGGCCTTAACCTTGTCAGGATCCGTTTGCAGCCCTTGTGTCGAAATAATATACCCCAACATTTTTACTTCTTTACAACAAAGTTCACACTTCTTTAAATTGCAAGTTAACCCGGCAGTTTGTAATTTTCCTAACACTATATCTAAATGCTCTATATGTCGTTTAAATGTCCCTGTAGTTATTATTGCCAAATCATCTAAGTAATTCACGCAAAATTCCCTGACTTCATGTCCTAAAATTTTATCCATAGCTCGGCTAAAACTTCCTACAGATGTCTTCAAACCTTGCGGTAGTACATTATAAACAAATGATTTTCCATTGAAAGTGAAACCCGTATACTTTTTACTATCCTGAGTTATAGGTATTTGAAAATAAGCATTATTTAAATCTAGTACGCTTATATAATTAGCTCCGTGGAAAGAATTCATAACATCGATTTGCAACAGCGGTTTCTCTGTTTCCGCCACCATATACTTGTTAATCTCTCTAGCATCTAATAAAACTCTAATGGAATTATCTCTTTTTATGGTAAACGTCAATGGACTACAATACGGGGTAGAAGCGCGACTTATTATACCTAACCTTTCCATTTCTAACAATTTATTCTCAACTCGCTCTCTATACGCGTAAGGCACAGGGTAATTTTTCTTTACAATAGGTACATCTGATCGCATCACTATCTCATGCTGGTAACAATTGGCCCTACCCAATCGAAGTGTGAATATGTCCCTATACTTAAACAGTAACCTTGTCAACTCACTCTTTTGTTCAGTTTCTAGAATTGTACCTGTGTCAATTTTTGACCAATCTATCCTTTCTGGCTGTCCTGATCCTAACATTAGCTCACTAGCCTCCATTAACTCTACTCCAGATGTTGGTTCTAAAAATGGCACCACACGTCTCTGTTTATCTTTTCCTAATACTAGCCCCCTTTCTAATCCTCCCGTATTAATAGTTATTTCATTCATTTTTAGCCAGTCAAATCCCAAAATTAATGGATTCACTAAACCTGGCACCACTATAAACCCTACATTCTGATCGAAATCACCAATTTCCAACGGTAGTAGCACTACCCTACTAATCTCCCCGCTCTTATGCCCTACTGCTGTTTTGACATTGAAAGGTTTAATGGGCAACCAAGGGATATCAAGACTCTTATCCGACTTAAGTTCGTCCCAGAATTCCCCGGAAATGCTAGTTATCTCACACCCCGTATCAATCAATCCCACTACATCCCGACCATACACTCGAACCATTATCTCTGAATTAAAATCCCCTTTCTCATTATCAATTTTTCTCTCATCAAAAACCACATCTATAAATTTAAAGTTTACCAAATTTAATAAAGTTTGTTCTACTTTTAACTTAATGACATTTACTACCTGTCTATCAATATACAATTCCTTCCGTTCTAATGCTCTATATCCTAATCCCTCCCGTAAACCACGAGTGTAAACTTCAGTTTTCAACGGTGTTATAATGCCTTCCCCCCGTTTCCCCAACGCTAACATTGGATTCCAACCCATTCTCAACATCATTTCTTGTACTACATTCCCTGTGACCGAGACTGGATCGGGAACGAAGCTTCCAGTCCTCCTCAGTTTAAATCCACCGTTGACTCCATCTCGCCCTGCAACACCGCAGCCTTTGGTTCATTGGTTACGTGAAGTTTGTTCGGTTTCTGCCAATTATTATAGCCTCGACGTACTTCCTTAATCTTGTTTGTGGGTTCTCTCTTCTTTGTTAAAGTAGATTGTACAAAGTCAAGGTTTTGTCGTGCAATGTCATCCATTCCCCTTAAAAACTCTGCGGTCCCGATTACATCTCCTAATTTGGAAGTGTACCAACCTTGTTGTACGTACTTAGGAAACTGCCTAATTATGTCGCCAATCATTTGTTTTTCAGAAAATTTATAAGTTAACATTGACGCCTTTCCGGTTAATTTTAAAAAGTGGCTTAGCATAGTAGATGATTCCTCACGATTCCAACTCCCATGTACTATCGATCGGCGTATCTCGTTCTGCTCGCTTTCTCCCCAAAAGGTCGCTAAAAAGTCAATCTTAAAATCTTGCATTGTCTTCCAACGACATCTATAGACTCGGGCCCAATCACGTGCCTCTCCAAATAAACATTCCTGTATTAAATCCAAGTGGTTACCATCTTTGCCGGTTTTGCTTAAGTAAGACGAAATATCTTCCAAGAACGTCACCGGGTGCGCAGCAACAGCATCCCCGAACCTTGGTCGCTCGATTGCCAAATTACGAATATGATAGTTTACATTTTTAACCAATTCCGAATTAGTACCGTCACGACTCGTACTAGCTTCTCCTATTATATTTTGATCGTTATCTTCTTGTTGTTGGCTTACGCTGTCACTAATTAATTCCCCTCGCACAGGAATTTCTTCCGGAACCGTAGGCTCCCAAACTCGACTTCTTCCATCCCTTTCCATCAACGATGCCTTTGTCTCCGCCAGTTCGGTTCTCAGCATATTTAATTTAGAAGTTAACTCCCCTATCGTACGATTCAATTTCCGATATCGAAGATTCGCTAATGTTGTCTTCTCCCTGTCAATCCTTTCCGTGGATTGGCTAACCAATCCCCTTTGTCCCCTTAATCGTTTAGATGCAGTAGCTTCTGATCCATGGTCCTCACTTCTTCGGGTCCCAGGAGTACTTAATTCTTGAACATTCTCCTCTCCTCCCTCATATCGGACAGGAGCTCGCCTCTTCCGGTTTGGTTTACTCATTCTTATTATTGTCCTTTCCCGTTAAAATGAAAAATGACCGGATAGCTAATATCAACAAAATGGCCGACTAAACCTATTTTAATGTTGCGTCACCATCATTATATTCCGAACTCGTAATTCCAATTAACAACAAGAGCAATACCGTAACAATGAGATGCTACATTGTAACACAATGACACATCCCAATTCACAATTGTCCCGAATTATGACTACCGTGTTTTAACGTATCCTATTTATATCTATCTATCTGACAACGAATTAAACAACTACTTCCTTGAAATAACTACCCCTAGCTTTTACGTGATCAATTGGTCCCTCACTTTATTATAATTCGAGGCTGCGTCCTTTCGACCCTTTACGTGAACAACTACTTCTTTACATTAATTTTGAAACTAAATCTGTTTTAACCTTTAAGTTGGGCAACTACTCCACGTTCTAGTAATCCAACTAAGTCTCGACCTACAGATGCTATTATTCTCTGTGATCTGAATTCAACTAACCCTTTAAATAATTCCCCTATTTGATAAATATCTCATTCATCTTAGCAAACCTAACTCTAAAATTAAAGAATTAACTAATCTCATGCTACTCTAAGCTCCCGTCTAAAACATCCAACTCCAAAGATAACACAACTGACTTCCAATTCTCATCACTATTATGTACCTAGTGACTCCAAACATTCTCTAACGTCCATAGCTATCTGTTACTATTGCAACTTACAAACAGTCAAGCCCTACGTGCAATTTCGTACGTCATGATCATGCATACCTCACGCAGATCGAACACAATCTTTCATTTCCTATTTTTATATTATACAGTAATTAATTATTTAGATATAATCACTAGTTCATTATATAATCTATATTTTGTTATGACCTTAAAGGCAACTAGTAAAATTAAGTCTATCACATGCGCAACGTTGCATCAACTGATCCAAACTCATAATAGCAAACATGCCCCCGTATCTTTTAAATAGAATTCCTTTCATCGTACTCAAATCTCCTTTCATTCAATTATACTTATAATGATAAGATCATCCCGATTTGATAGCTCTGGTTGTCAACCAAACCACTTCTATTATTAATCTATCTCCATATATAACTTTACGTTTTAACAATCCAAACATAACCCAACTTCTACATATATTTTAGCAAACAGATAGGTCTGAACATGATTCAGATTCGAACTGAATTCAAACCGACTTCAAACTGAACTTAAACTAAACCCAATCTGAACTAGACTATAACTGAATCGACTCTGGATTGAGTTTCAACAGAACCTGAATAAATCTATCTTAATCCCTTTCGTACACAGTGTCTTAATATAACCCGAATTCCTCTCACCCGATGGTAAATCAATGGTGTCATATTTCTTCTATTCACATTTCCTATCTACGTCACTATTAACATTGCAACCCGAACCTTCAGTTATTATTGAATACACCAACAACACTCCGCCTGATGGTAAGTCGACGTAGTCATATATCTCAATATTCCTCTTTATTCCAACAATAATCTTGGAACTCGTAATCTATCACGTTTAAGTTAGAGTAAACGAACACATTCATTCATTGAATACACCAACACGACTCCTTCCCACTTGATGGTAAGCCGATGACGCACTATTTCAATTTCCTACCTATTACAACGATAACCTTGGAACCCGCAGTCTATTACGCATAGATTAGAGTAAACTAATCCATTCATCCATAAAATCATATTAGACTTAGAAACAACCAAACTTACAGAACAATAAACCAACATTTAGATCACAACAAATAAATAGGTATCAACTTTCTTTCGTTGACAACAACATTTACGAAATAAATTCGCAACCACCATGCCAGCGTGTCTGAGGTGACGTCACTAAGGCGAGATAAGGACCTCATAAATACAAAGCAATATACGCTTTAATCCAATTGATTTAAGACCAAATTCTAGTATGCAAGATTGTTTCCTTTATTTTTTTATTCTATTTAGGAAATCAACCAATCATACCTATAGTTTTGAACACACTAACGCCTCACTACTGTTCGAAATTGAACCCTATTAGCACTTATTATTTAGTTTATGCCACTCACGTAGCAAACAAGCACGCACCCACCCGATGGTAAACAGTCACGGTTTAGTACGATACATAACCGTTTATATGTACCTACGGTCAGCGGCAGACGTAGTTAACTACTACCCGAACTATTAGGTAATCGGTGCTACTACCCAGGTGCTACTAAAGTTATGGGACTAATAAATTGAATTAAAATTGATTATTTTCTCCAACCCAACAAACATTCCCATACCTAAATATCATTCAAACATATTTTAATTTGAACAAACTAATTCCTGTGTTGTGTTTGTATTATCAAGAATGCAACATTGTACGGCACTGATGCAACCCAACAGACAGGCAAGTAGGTAACCCCTGTTGGCACCAGAAGTAGGTAAACGATACCCACTAGGACTTTTGAATCTACTAAACTAATTGAATATTCTTTTTAATTTTACCACCTTTAACCATCTTTTTAAAGCGGTAACCATTACCTTAGTACACTCAAAATGAATGGACATTAATAGGTACGTAGGTATTAACATTATGTTAACACGGTTCCTGCAACGATAGTCTATAACTAATGGAGCAACCCTAAGAAACAAATTCTAAGTAGGTAGATCAAAATAATTTTAGTATTTAAAATAACCTTCTACTACTCGAACCTCAACTGAACTCTAAACCTTTTGTACTGTCAACCCCCCCCTCGATTTCAACCAAACCCACCCTAGCGACCCCCATTATTTACTATTCTAACGACTAACCTCACGAAATTACATTCAACCCAACACATCCAGAGTAATCTTTACCTTCAAATACGGCAACAAATTGTACGGTATTCGACATACCGTACTCCTAACGCAAACTAACACAACCCCACACGAAGCCGTAGCAATCTAGGATCTCAGTCTTCCACCCTGAAACGAACCAAAATCTCCTATACGACCATAGTATTTAAACTACCCATCCTGGTCGCTTGGGCAGCAATATTGCACCGTAAAATCCTGGTCACTTGGCACCAAATTGTACCGCACTAGCCTAGCTAGCCTACTTATACTCTATAGATAGCATACATCACTCGCGTACATCTCATCCACCCATCAACATTCGTTCACACATCATCATACACCTCATATACATTCATACCTTACGCATACATCCTCTCATACTTACATTCCTACCTACACTGCAACGGTTCGTGTGTTAGCTTCCCCTCTAGAACGCACAAGTACCCTGCCTATAACCTCTCTTCATCTACCTATGAATAAATTACAACTAATCGTCTACCGTTAAACTACTAGTTTGGCCATGTGATCGTTTAGCGGTATACAGAACCCAATTATGATCCGAAGTCTCCCTGACTCTATAAGATCTCTGGAATAGTCGGTTCCTACCCTCAACTACTTAAATCTGACGCCTAGCAACAAGCTATTAATCTAGATAACCTACCTATATTCCTACTACCTTCCATTTCACATTCCGCAAACCTCAATAAACCTACCCTACTGTTCATTTTTATAATCTATGACCTTCCGTATTAACAGTCGATCTCGTCAAAGTTACCCACACAATATCTCTCACTACCCAAACTATGTTTAAGACGAGCGTCCTTAGAAATAAATACTTAGCTTTAATATTAGTTATTATAAAATATCAGTTGCTAAACATTCTTATAAGATATTTGATTAAGTTATTTGTTTCCCCTTTTGCGTGTATCATTATATACGCCTACCTACTCTTTTATATTGCTTTGATTCCCCTTTTGGCGTATAGTTGTATGAGTATACTTTACAATATTTGTGTTCCCCTTTTGGCGAAGGCTCCAAACCACGCCTATCGCGATGAGATACAACACATGATGGAAATATCTCCCCCCTGTCTTTAGCGAATTACATTCTAGTTATACAACTAGATATGCAAGGGTCGCACAGAACCGAGACAGCCGGAAATCCCATCCCAGTGTTCACATAATCTTTATGTTTAGAACACATAGTGTTACAATTGTAGGTATTATTAATCTCACTTTCTAACTAGATACGATAGACTCGTGTAAGGGTACACTGAATATTTAGTTCTACATGAAACTAAGTCCAATGACCAATCCATCAAACGGATAGTATTTGTGTAGGTATTTTGCCTTAAGTAAGGACTTTTAGATCACTCCAATACTTGACACGTATGAGGCAGAATTCTACAGTATCCCTGGTTTAGAAGATATCTGTACAGGTGGGTAACCTGAAGCCAATAGATTTCGATGCAGTTCTCAGATTTGAGAGGTCTCAGCTAAACGTGAGGGTTGATCTAGATCTAGTTGACCCATTCTAACTATTACGATACAAGTAATGCAGAATAGCAAGTTTGATTAATGATTGATTCAAACGTCCAATCGATCGGTCACCAGATAATAGGTACTTAAGTCTTTCGGAACAAACTCAATACAATTACAAACTTAATGTAAATAATGTTAGGTATATCAAATAATATTGATTTAGTTAAACAAGGTAAGCCCTTACAGATTCTGTCGCATATAACTAACTCTTAATGAGTAGTCAATGGTATTTATAGACATTAACTACGTCCAACAAACAATATTTCATGACAACACATCATACTAGTAATTGAAACGTAATAAAACATTAACCTTCAGTACCGTGAACATACCTCCCAGCACTAGAAGTCACCTCTAACACTCTCACTGCCTAGTCTTGATAAAGACTTAGGTATAGTAACCAACAGTCCGCACCATTTATACATCCACTGACACAACTAGATAAGTTTATTATTGAACACTTGTTTTATTAGAACAACACAATGATTATCGTTTTCACTAATGAATAACCTCCCTAATAATTTAAGAATGAGTACCTAACCTACCTTCAATAAAGATTATTATGTAAAGCAAGTTGGGAGAACGCCTCCATTTTTGAATTAAACGTGTGGTGTGTGATGTACCCTGACTACGCTGTAAAGATGCAAGCTGGTCAGGCTTGGCTTTGAACCTAGTAACGACCGTGTACTTGCCCATATCCACCAGCTGACGCTGAGGTTGTGAATATGAACCAACTAACTACTATTTTAGTGTATATATACATAGATACATAGAAGGCCAGACTGAACGTCTGAAGGTAAGGGCACTCCCTTCAGATACATCCATCTGGAGAGCTCTCCGACCCTGTAAACAGGAAAAGTCGAAGTCCGACCCGCTCTAGAGGGATCTCGGAACCCTAGCTATAAAAGATGGATATGGCTTGTGTTGCCACCGTTAGGTTTCCGCCACAACCCAATACCATGACTGGGGTTTTCCTATTTGGTCATCCCTAGTCTATTTCGGCAGCCGCAGCCCCTATTTCTAACCTACAACTATTCCCCACCTACTCTCGGCAAAAGACAGATTTTTATTGATCGCAGAACTGCCAGGCTCAGCAGCCCTGCAAGAGTACAAATGCTACTACATTCACATTAGTCCTCCCGCAACTAAAGGTGTCTTGGTTACGATCAATCCCTACCCCACTTCCCTTACGCGCCTCAACTCTTTGAAAACACAAAACAATTTATTAATGCAACCCCCTATTAATCTAATAGCAATTATAACCCGCACAACTTTACAATATATTGGATGTACTCACATCCCACGTGATAGAACATCCCACCCAAACTCGAACTTTAAAAGAAATTACATGTAATCTACAACAAGTTTCGTATCTATTACCCCGTTAATATGACAGAATTAACCCATCGCAATACAAATTTAGAATTAACACTATAAATTACAACTCAACAGTACTTACAAAATGGCTGTCTAAACCTATCTTAGAGATATGTTCGACTTTCTTCAGCTGGAGCCCGATGCCGAATGAACGAGAATTTCCCCCGTTTCAACTACGATCCTATTTACCCCTTATACACTCTGCTCTCCTCCTATTGGTCCCCCCAACGCATCTCAACCACTTCCACTTATTCGAATAATATCTTTATTTGATAACTTTTAATCCGTTGTTTCAATAAAGTGTAATCCAATAAAAAAATTACTCAATTAATTATTTATGACGTAATCTAGTCCTATATTTCCCTATTTCTTAATATTTAAGGAAATCACATTAATTCATGCTATTATGATTACACATTTTCGTCCAATTTACCAAGCCACGCCATTATCAACTTGATATTTCTTTTAGCTATACATATCTCATTCACGCAATATAGTTCTATTAAAAGAAGTGGAAATTTCCTATTTCATTATTTAACTAATATTACTGTTCAATTTCATTATATTTATACTCAATTATTATTATCTAATTAATAAATCGAGTCACTTCCTCTCGAGACAATTCATTTTTTTTTTTACATTTCGAAGCTACGACAACTAACTTTTAATCAGTGATCAGAAACGCCTTTATTATAAATAGATTTTTAAGGTAACACAATATTAGTCTAAGGTAACATGCCTATATACGGTAATTATTACTCAATTAATAAATCACTTTAAACTTAGCCATCACCATCATGTGCTATAGTATCGCCATCTATGTATAACGGCTAGAACTTCCTAAAGAAACCCAATGCGGTCATATCGATTTATTATTTCACCGATAGATGGCGGTTGTACATATTTATATCGTACTACTTTCTATCAAAATAAATATCAAAATTTTCACGCAAATAAGTAACAGAAACTCTGGTCTGTTACAGCCGCACACTACATTATAACCGTATTCCCAGTGCAGTGTCATAGAGCACGCAAAAAACCTCTCACCCAGATTGTTCACTTCTAACCAAGAGTCGCTGTTTTTCTTTTCTAAAAATTCTATACATTTTGATAAAGGAATTTTATCATTATTTTGTTATCGCACGATCTTTTTCACAATATTTTTTTCAACTTTAGCAATTACTCGCAACAAAAAAATGGTTCGAGTGTCTTTTTGTTTTTAGGGTTCTGTACCTAAAGGGTGAAAACGGAAGTCTATTTACTAAGACTGTTCGTCTGTCTGTCTATCATCAACCGTGTCTCATGAACCGTGCTAGATAGTTGAAAATTTCGCAGATAATGTATTTCTGTTGCCGTTATAACAACAAAATACAATACATTATATTGTAAGGATACCATAAATAGCAACGTGATTTTTAGGGGCTTTTTGCTCGGTATTAATAACAAAAATAACAGGTAGACGCTTGAAATATTCACAGAATATTTAAATTACGATTATAATTATATTTACTTTAAAAGTAGATAATTAAATTAAAATAAAATAAGTTGGGTACTCATAGAAAAAACGATTATTTTGCCGTGTTGCCGTATTAGTACGGATCCCTTTGCACGTGAGCCCGTCTCGCACTTGACCGGTTTTTAAACACTTCACCTTCAATTTATTTAAATTATTCCAAGTGACAATTATTACAAAAAGTTCAAGAAGAGGACGGAATTGTTGAGAGTCCTTCGGCTCTTATCGTCCGGCTTTCGGCTTTCGGCTTTGCCTGCCAAGTGCGAGCTTGTCAAGTTGTTTGTTTTTGTTTCGTTTTCATTATATCACTTCATCTTGATAAAGGCATTTAAAAACGACGCTTTTGAGATACTTTGAAGTGGTTAGGACAAAGGTTGTGGGTTCAAGAGCTTCAATGAGGAACGTTAGCTGAAGGTTTCAGGTGAAATTGGAGTTAAACTGTGACAGTTAGTGTTCTCTTGTCTATGGAAAATCCCACCTTTTACATTGGGACCTAAACATAAACTGGCGAAATGTTGGTGCTAGCACCTCTGCCTATCCCTTCGGGGATGTAGCCGTGAGTTTATGTTATGTTATGTTAGATGATAGATAGAAAACAGATAGGTACGCTATCACGACAAAACAACAAAACTCATAGAAATACATTTTATATTTCCTTATTCAGAACTCCTCTGTCGGAATCCATTTCAACCGTATGTGTAAATATATATTTTATTCCGTGTGTACACACTTAGGGCCGTGATAGTTGGCACTAATGTGGCCCCGGGCCGACTATGAATTATTAAGTGGGAGGCAGTCACGGGCACTTTTACTCGAAGGTAGCCTGTTTTTATGAAAGGTAGCTCGTGAATTTTGGACAGAGGATTCATGAGTACATGTTATGTATGAAGTTACACAAATAGTTTCCCTATTTGTATAATTTCATACATATATGTAATCACGCATGTATATATGCGTTGAGTCCGGTGAAAGTATAGGTGCACTTATAGTTTTTGGTTCCACATGAAAGGAAGTGAACCTATTGTCGTCCACTGGGCATCGTTTCATTAAATGTCTGTAACTGTTTAATAGAGGTAGAACACGACGGTATCTCCCGTCTGAACTATGCAGCCCGTCTGGGGTAGTACCTCCGCCCTACAGAAGAACACGGCCATAATAACCAATTTTTTTTGTTCCTGGTGGTAAGTAGGGTACCCAGAACTCATAACCCCCCTGATCCCCCAATCCCCATCTCCAACCTCCGCCAAGCCTCAACATAAATACATATTCAGGCGTGGTTATGACGAAAAACCGTTTTAAAATTACTCTACCGAACATTTTCAGAGCTATACATTTTGATGGATGACGTTGCACAAATATTAATTTTTTTCCAGATACAATACATTTTTAGGAAAAATACATGTTGCGCCGACCCCAAATAATTGAGACAAGGGCAGGTAGATGATGAATACATTTTTACGGTCAGGAATTTGTGATATTGACAAAAAACAATATTCAGCTTTCGATTAAATCCTGATCAGGGGCGTCACACTCAAGTTGCTAACCCTGTGGTGGTGTTGGAGAGTGGGGGGTTGTGTGCTCTGTCCCACCAAAACTTTGTTTTTTTATACTACGTAGGTGGCAGACAAGCACACGGCCCACCTGATGGGGAGCGGTCACCGTGGCCTATGAACGTGTGCAACACTAAAGTGTCACACACGCGCTGCCTACCCTGAAGGGAAAGGAGGAAAGCTGGGAAGGGGTGGGGAGGCTAGGGGGAGGAGGATATCCGCGGCCCATATAGTATACCAACTTTTGCAAAGCATTTTTCCCCATTCATGATTAACAACTTTTAAAAATAATTATTTTTGTAGCCTAATTTTAACCAAGAAGCGAATAAAAAAAAGAAGGTAAACTAAATCTTAACGAAATATTATTATAATAATACTGATATCCTACTAATATTATAAATACGAACACTAGTTAAATAAAAGAATATAAAATTGAACGTAAACTAAAGGTAAAAGTTACACACATACTCGTATATCTCAAACCGATCCGCAAAAATAACCATCAAACGAGACGCTCAGTTTTACGACCCGACTAAAATTTAATACTATCTGAGATCGGTAGAGGGCGCTACAGTGGCCTACAGTTTTCGATAAACCCCGGACATAAAAATGGCCCTTGAAGGGACTCGCAGGTACTGTAATCCTCAATGATATAAAGTGAAGTACCTTTTGATAGTAAACTTAACCGGGGTTGTGAAGTCCCGATTGTTTATTGGCGCGAGGTGTTTTTTAAACGAATTGGTGATTTTATAGTGTTGCTAGCCTATTTCCGCTGCTCCGCCCGCGTGGACGTCGATTATCGCTTTTTTTTGACTGTATCTCCGCTTTCAGCAAGACCGCGGTAGCCTAGTGGTCTGGGTAATGGACTGCTGAGACGAGGTCTCGGGTTCGATCCCAGGTTCACCATGGCACACACCAATGACTTTTCGATGCTTTTCGAAGTTATCGTAGGTTTATAAGTGCCCGGTTAATGGCAATAGGCTCGCCACCTATTACATTGGGGCCTACACATAAACTGGCGAAATGTGGGTGCTAGCACCTCTGCCTACCCCTTTGGGGATATAATAGGCGTGAGTTTATGTTATGTTATGTTATCTCCGCTTTCACTCAACTGATTGTAATGAAATATGCGTAAGATTTTAAGAAACATCAAAATTCGGTTTAGTAGATTTTGCGTCCATCGCGAACAAATAGATAAACAGTTTGTGTGGAAATACCCTTGGATTTGACGCCCTTTGGCAATCGGGGCTGGCTATGTTGGACTCAAACCGACGAAAGCCGCACACTATTATATATATATTGAGTCTCGGCTTTAGGCCTCTGAGCTCAGCCGTCTACAGGGCCAATCGTCTCGAATGAGAGCCGTTCCTGTATCCGTTGCCCAGGATGCACCATGTGGAGGAACCGGCCCTGTGGTTGGTAGGGCCTTACATGCTTGAAGTCATAAAATAAAGTTATCGAAATAGATCACAGAAAAAGCAAGCTGAAGTGTCAGTGGGCTGGGTATGGCATGTTGCCATAGTAACTTATAATATCGGTTCTAGAATGTATTATAAAAACAATGTGGGTAGTTATGTTTAGCCACATGTCTAGAACACATTTTGTAACATATTTATGCAGACAAATATTTGCACGGAACGGAACTCGAACCTACGATTTCCATACCACACAATTCAGCAAAGTTATAAAAGGCTGAAATAACTTTATGAAAATCGGGTCAACTTTTACTTTTTTTTTGTAATCGAACCAGGACCGGTCATTAACATTTCAAAGTAATGAGAGGCGTCGAACAAACACTGGCTTTGTCACCTTTTCTAGATCAAAGTATCGGCAAACATTAGTCAGCACATTTATTAAAAAACTTTAATACGATGCTAATGTCCTTTTAAACAAAACTCGTTTACTTCAGTCGGTTAGAGGGCTATTTTTCTTCATAAAAATTTATCTTCAAAATTAGGTTTCAGTCAAGTCTCGATCTCATGACGATCTCTCAAATTAATGTGAAAAAAGATTTTCTTTTGCTTACTAGAATACCTATTTTGATATTTGAGAGGTTGCCTTTAGCAGTCTACCGATGAAAGGTCTGCCAAAATCGACCCAGCCGTTGCGGACATACAGAAAGACGTACCTACTGACAAAATTTTTAAAAATAGTTTTTTTGTCATTATACATTCATTAAAAACTATTATTTTTATATTACTAACAAATAATTCAATTTAATTTTTTTTTGATATTTTTTGTGTACGTATTTTTTATTATTATTTAGTAAATATGTGACACTCACAGTGTAGGGTAGGGTACTAAAGTAAATTAACACAAACCATGCATTTAAAATTATTCCCACCTATTCCCACACTACAACGTGTGTATCTGAGATGTCCCGATAGTATACCGGACAGGTTCTCGGACAAACGTACGTGTAATGGATAATGCGTCCGCCATCTCCGGTAGTTGCTACCCGGCAAATATCTAATGTGTATCGATCGCTGCTGAACAAGCCTTCTGAAACAATATTTTGAAAGTGCTGTATGTTTAGTTGAGAGGAAAATCTTCTGTGAAAGCAGGAAACTGGTTTATAGTCTATTAGCTGTTGCCCGCGGCTCCGCCCCCTAGGATGTCGGTTATCGCGACCAAACATAGCCTATGTTCATTCTCGAGGTCTAATCTACTCCTATACCAAATTTCATCAAAATCGGTTCAGCGGTTCAGGCGTGAAAGCGTAACTGACAGACAGGCAGACAGATGGAGGAGGATGGGCACAGTGAGCTCTGGCTACCCTACTTACCGGCGGGAACACAACACGATGGTTATTATGGCCGCGGTGTTCTGTAGGGCGGAGGTACTACCCCAGTCGGACAGCTCATTTTGGACGGAAGATAGAGTCGTATCCTATTTCCTTGAAAGGTACCTCCTTGGGTATCTACTAAATAACCACTAGCCCCTGTAACTACTACCTCTCCCCTTTTTTCCCTAAATAGGTACATCACAATTTTTCCTCTGGTATTTCTTTACCAAGACATGTGTCTTCCCGGTTGTAGTTCATAAATTATAAGCATTAGGTGTACTAAACGTTACATAAAACAGTATTACTGTGACATCATCATTATCGTTGTACATTGAGAATATGTGTGCAAGGCTCTTTATACTTTGCGATATCAGTTGCCATGATCCCACTATCCCACTAATATTATAAATGTGAAAGTTTGTGAAGATGTTTGGATGTTTGTTATTCAATCACGGTTAAATGGCCAATATTATAAACTTTTTTTATTGGTAATAGGCATGCGTTTGACCACAATCTCACCTGTTAGAAAATGATGATGTGGTCGACAGTGGAGCACGCTTGCCTAGAAGGAACCTGTTCACTCTAGACTTGAAGACTCCTAGGTTGTAGTTTTCTGGCAATGTACTAACTGCATAATAAACTAACTGATCTAGCTGAAATATGGTACAGGGATAAAACATAACTTGGAACAGATGGGATATTTTTATTCCTGGAATAAGTGGAATTCATAGGTTGTGGGAACGAGCTCAAGATCCCACGTGGATGGGATTTTATGGGAGCAACTGAAATCTGACCTCCCAACACGAGTGAAAAGTCTGTGCTAGTGCTCTTCTGTCAATCTACCGATGTACCGGCCAGCTTACAGGTTATGTGTCAGCCCAAAGGTCTTTGTAAGGTCCCATTCACCCTAAAAAACCTCCGTATAATATAGTGCTCATTAGTTAATAAGTAGGTATTTTAATGTGTTAATCTATAATGCAAAGAAAATATTTATTACGATGGATGCGAAGTCGTATCGTAGTCGTGTAGTTAAGTGTAAACAAGTTTTATAATATAAATGTGTGCATCGGCGAACTATCCCTCGTCTCTTGGGATCCGGGTAATCTTACGGCCGGACCTTACCCACCGGATAACATCATATTAAGTACAGCATTATAATCACGTATAACGCCTTTGATCCGCTGAGGGTAGGCAGAATTATAATTAGTGAGATAGTATTATTATTAGATATAATTAGTGTTACTTGCGATTCGAGAAGTATGTAGGTACAGTCGGTGTTAAAAATAGATGCTCATTTTCAGATTTTAAAACAAAGGCAAGTTATTTATATTCACTTGCAATGTTGAGCACAGTGATTCAAATTATCTTAATGAAAACGCAATTTTGAGCAAATTAATTTAAATTATCTTAATGAAAATGCAATTGTGAGCAAATTGAATTAATATATTTTAATGAGAATGCAATTTTGAGCAAACTAATTTGAATAAAGTTATCTTAATGAAAATGCAATTTTGAGCAAAGTCATTTACATTTTCTTAATGGAAAAAGCCATGGAAATTCTGTAGGTATATCTACTAGGTTACTTAAATGCTATTTTATTGGCCTATAAATCAAAAACCATGTTGGTCTAGTAATAAGGTATCCAATTAGGTCCACCGGAAACGAGGCTATATAGATAGCTGTAGTAATGTGCCTGTCCCGATCATCATTGTGCCCAATTGTGCTCCCACTACTTTGTTGACAGTTCTTGTTCAACTGTGTCCCGCGGGGCCTTGATTGAAAAAAAATACACAAGTTATTACTTTTTAGAAGTTTCGCTTCTATTATGAGGGATGACATGTTTTTGCTTTCCCAACTTAATCCGTCATTGATAATAAATGTGATTTACTGTTTACGGTACAAATATTATATTTCTTTGTTGTTGTTTTTATACTAGTTGATGCCCGCAGCTCCGCTCACTCAAATGTTGGTTATCGTTTTTTGACCATTTCCCTAGTACTACTTTATCGATTGTCAGCAAATATACGGCGGATTTAAATTATGACCACGACTTTCCTTATAGAAAATCTACTTACATCAAAATTCATTCAACTATTTATTTATGCATGAAAAAATAACAAACAATATAGGTACATCCATCCATATATCGTTGATAATACACTTCTCATCAGAAAAATCGAAACACCTTGCAAGTTTGTTTTCTAAGGATTATCAAAAAATGTGTAAGTTTAGAAATTATTATCTATACTATATAATTCAATGTCCTGACAGGCTGATTGACTGACTGACTTAGATACAACGCACAGCCTAAACCGCTGGTCGTAGAGACTTGAAATTTGTAGAGAGTGTTTGTCTTGATGCGTAGAGGTGTACTAAGAAAGGATTTTTTAAAATTCGAACCCTAAAGCCCTAAAAAGGGCTAAAAACGTGCTTTTGCCAGAACTCAAGAACGGCTGAACAGATTTTCATGATCTATGATATTTTGGATTTGTCTCCGCCTCGAATAGCAGATAACATAATTAAAAATATATGATTCATTCAGGAAATTTAGTAATAAAAAGAAAATTAGATGTTGCAAACGTTTTTATCGCCATCTATAATAGTTGTCATAGCAACAGGAACTAAAATTGACTTTGTCTAAATTTTCATAGAGTAATAATCCTTTACTTCATTTTCCTCAAAGTAAATATAATGTATTAATTTTTAGGGTTCTGTGCCTGATTAGGAAAAAAAACCTTATCTCTTCGTTATCCGCACTGGCTATCCGTCTGCCTGTCTGTCAAGACTTCTTTCTTAAGCACACGCAGAGGCATCAAGTTGAATTAGATAAAAGGAATGTTACGGATAATGCTTAGCATTACACGAAGCGTAATATCCAAACTGTGGTCTCACTATCGACTAATAGGTGGCTTGACCTACCATCTCCTGGCCTGCACTCATGGAGGACGGAGGTCGTTAAGTTACCTTCGGCGACGTTAGTAAGTCACCTGCACCGCAATCGGAGAGTTTTAGGAAGCCGTACCTTATTTTTCGAGCGGAAATCCCCACGAATCTCTCCCCTCCTCTGGCCAGTAGGGACGTAATATCGGAGTTGACCGACTAAAGTCAAACTCCATCTTGGGTCTATAGACGCCGAAGTTTAGGTAACCCTTGACCCTGAGCTATCCAAGGCTTACTTATGGGCATGGCTGTTTTGGTGAGTTCCTGCATTGCGTAGGCAGGGTGCTGACGTTTGAATGCCACCATTGCCGGGGCTGATCCGAGGGCACACCACCTCTTCATACACTGGTAGAGTCTCCAGAGTGGATAGAGTGGCGCCATGTCCTAGAAGCAGACGTCGGTGGGGTAAGCCTCATGGTGAGGTCCCTGGTGCCGACCATGGTCACCATAGAGAGTATGTGGAACGCCACCGCTTTTTTTGCGAGGCAGTAATGCGCGCAGAAGTGGTAGTGGAAAAGCTACGGGAGAGATCTAGCACTTCCCCTTGCCGATGAAGGCGCACCGGGCGGCGTAGTTCGCAGAACCATCTCCGTCCTCCATGAGTGCGGGCCTAGGGTGACGGCCGAGGCTAACCGTCACCCTAGCAGAAGCAGACCCAGGGTGGCAGGGTGTTATATTTCCACGCGCGCTTTTTTATAGAGATGGGGGATTTAGATTCCTAATAACACGTCGAGGTCGCCAGTGCTGGTGGCCGGAACCGGTTGGGGTTTCTGGGATATCCTTTCTAGGATACACCAGATTCCTCGATCACACAGGCATTGGTAGGACTCCGACATACCAACCTCTCCGTTGGCTCCGTTGAGGTGAAGCCCGACGGGGTTTTTGCGCACGAAAAAAAAGGGGTATTTCCCTTTGGGCTAGAATCCAGCTATTTTGCAGAAAGTAAAATCTTATAGCATAAGTACAGGGAAAAGTTCGGAAAGCATAAATATTACTACTTCACCAAAAAAAATGTATGTCTGTCATTCAAGACAAGAAGCACTGCAACAAAGTTAAGTTCGCTCCCTTTTTTTGTCGTGCGGAAATCCCCCTCAACCCAATTTTGTAGGAACCCTGCGTGCACGAGCCCAATTTGCACTTGACCGGTATTTATTAGTTATCCTCTTTCTTTACTTTCATGAACTTCTTGAATGATAAATCAGATTGTCAAATGTCAATGTCTGTAGCAAGATTTTAATAATAAAAACATCAGATTTTTTGGAAATAAATAATGTTCACTAATTTGAAATAGTGCATCGAATGTGAAAGTGCGATGCAACTATGATGAAAGGGTTTTTCAAAGGGCCTCTTCCGAGTCACATACTTTGGCCAGAGCAGCTACCTAATCCACATAAAATCTAGAAGACAATGAAAAAGGATAATGATGGTAAATAAACGGGCTACCGGTGTATGTGGTGGTGGCCCCAGTCCTGAGACTTTGCCTTTCGCTTACCATCAGGCAAGGTGGAGTCATTTTGACGTGTCCTATATAAAAAAAAGGGCTTTGGCCGCGATGCATGGCCCTGTACTTTGAAGGGTTGGATAGAACTTGAGATGAAATGAATACGTTTAGCTGCAACCACTGATTGCGAAGGAATAGACATTGAAAGTTAGTACGGGCAGTCCCTCAGCTTAAAAAAGACTTGGTGGCGATAGCCAACATTCACGCGGGCGGAGCCGCGCGCGGGTACGCTAGTATATTATATTATGTGAAATGTCGTTTATAGAATCTTAATGTTCTGAATTCAAATATCATAAAATAAATACTTTTGTATTGTTTTCAGATATCATAAAAACTAAAGTATTTCGATTTTTCTGATGAAAAGTATGTTAATTTACCTCGCCGCTCAAAATCTAAGATTCATAAACTGTGTGCACCAACATCTCTCAATTTAAGGCGTAAATTTTTGTATGTTAAACTAAATATTTTTTGAAAGAACTTTCAAGCATTTTCTCTAAGAATATTCGCGGTTCCCAAGACTCTATCACCTATATCTATGACATTTATTATGCTCGGGGAGAGCAAGTCAATCATTATAAATGCCCCCCATTAAGGTAGCCGGCTCTCTCACTTTTCTTACTCTAAATATATAATTTATGCGCAAAAGCGATTTCCTACTCATCTAACGAAGCGTACCTTTTGTTCTAAAATTCTTGTTGAAGGAATGATTTGTATATAAATAAAGACGGAGTATTTTAAAGAGTGGTTTGGTATTACAGTTTTAGAAGAAATTGGTGGGTAGATTGATTTATCTTAATTGTCGTTAAATTTTTAAAATTAAACTCTAATACGAAAATCTATTACGGAGTAAATAACGACTCGGGTTATTGTTGATCTAATGATAATAATTATGTATTGAATGAATGACGGGTTTACCACTAGTGACCGAAACTGATATTGATATAGATACCTGTTTACAATATCCTATGTTATATACCAGTTATTTCTATATATTATTTAACTACTAATTAATATATCTATTCATTTGCGGCATCCATGACTGAATAGTTTGTCTGTTTGGGATTATTTTCTGTTTATTTGTCTGTTCTACTGTGTTCTATGGAGTTCTTTACCAGCGCATGTGTTCCCTTCCTCCTATATAATAGTCCCTGGGCCTTTAAGCGTGGCGTGAAAAAGCATTTGATGAGGCCGTCAAGCTGAGGGCCGCCACTGTAGCACTACCGGTGTATGGTAGTAGTGACCCCAGTCCTGAGACTTTGCCTTTAGCTTACCACCAGGCGAGCTAAAGTCATTTTGACGTGTCCTATATAAAAAAAATTATGCTGTTTTTTTGCTTGAAATGTCTTGGTCAGACTTAAAATTTTAGGCATTTTATCAAACGGATAACAATCGGTTGGGTAGAACCGAAGGTATACTTAAAAAAAAAAACGGGAAATTCGAAGTCCATGCAGGCGGAGCCGCGGGCGTACACTATTTATTTATAAATCCAGTGTAGTTAAACGAAGCAATCCATCGCAGCCTCAACAATCGATCTGTCTCTGTGGTTATCTCTCCCAATTCTCTTTGAAGCAGTCCGTCTACTAATCGCCGTAAGACTCCAACCACAACTCAATCCAATTGTTTGTAATGCGGCCGAGTTGCGATAGATCCTTTTTGTTACGTTTTATTGAGATTTGAGATTATCTAGACGTTGTTATTAAGTCGATTTGTTTTCAAGCAAATCAGAGGGTCAAATTCTAGGTCTTTATGGGTTCAAAATTAAGATCCGATCTGACAAAATTGTCAAAAAAGTATTCTCGTAACAAAGTTCTTTTTTTGATATCGGTCACGTCAATGACTTCACCTCACCTGATGGTAAGCTAAAGGCAAAGTCTCAGGAGGGAAGATATTACATAGGATATTATTAGGATAGGATTGCTAGACTTAAAATTTGTAATTGATAGGTAATGTAATGCGAATTAAATGTAATTCGTATACTCTTTCTTCTTGATGCGTCAAGTTTGACATTTGTGAGATGACCAGAACTCTACCCTCCCTTAACCTTTCCCCCTCTCAACCCCTTTCCCCCTCCAGGATCTGTAGCCCAAATGTAACGCCCCGTCCTGGTGTTGCATACTTCCATAGGTCACGGTAACCGATTCCCATAAGTTGGCCGCGTGCTTGTCTGCCACCTAAGTGGTTTAAAAAACACCGCAACTGAATTTTAAACATATTTAATTACGAGAATTTACCCTTAGTTCATGAAAAATGTAAATACGCTCCTCCCTACTTACGCCTTTAATGATAATATACGAGTAAATATATCAAAATAAATATCCCCCTCGAGTCCCATTACATCACACGCTCTTAACTTACCTAAATCTATGATAAAATTTAATTAAAAAGTCATGTCATCATCAGTCAAACGTTAATACACGTCGCCACACCTTTGAAACCCTTTATGATTAAATCGCAATAATGAAATACTCTCAAACGGTATCAAACGCCCGGAACGTACATAGCCGTCGTCCTGGCGGCGTCGTCAAATTAGCGGTTCAATTAACCTTAGTTAATTTGAACATGACGTCATTTGACGTGTTATATTTTGTGTTGAATCGCTGTTTGTGGTCGGTGTGTGTACGTCTTTATTTTTAAAGGGCACATTAAAATCTGTGTAAATTAATTCCAGTTTTAATTTTCTTTTAAGGAGAGAGCGTAATGTATAAATTTGAGGGTTTATTAAATTTTTCAATTTGAATTGGAATCCGTGACCCCGGTCCTGAGACTTTACCTTTAACTTTCCATCAGGCGAGGTGAAGTCATTTTGACGTATCCTACACAAAAAAATACCTGGTCGAGTTGAAAACCAAAAACATCAGTGTTTTCTTGACATTAAATTTGAATGCATACATTTACACCTATAGTATTTTCCTTCAATTTCCTCCGTACTCTGAAAAACCCCATTACACTAAAAGACAGTTTTAATATTCTTCCTTTGAATGTTTACTGCTAACTGAATAATAAAAACTACATCAAAAGTGATATCAAAACACTTTCGCGTAAGCTCTGAATCTGAATAAGGTAAGATGGTTTTTGATTCTGAAGTAGTGGTGTCTTTTATATAAGACTAGATATTGCTCGCGGCTCTGTTCGCGTGAAATTCTGTTCCCGCTACTAAGCTTATTAATAAACTTTGAATTTTATAATATTATTAAGAACCACTTTGATCTTGGATTGCCTACCCTATAAGGGTTTTCCTTCTTTATAATCCTAGTAATATTATAAATGCGAAAGTATGTAAGAATGAATGTTTGGATGTATTTTTGTTACTCTTTTACGCAAAAACGGCTGAATGGATCTGGCTGAAATTTGGTACAGAGATAGATTTTTTTTTTTTTTATATTCAGTCCGTCTATTGACTTAACCCCGCTGGATGGTAAGAAGCAAGGGCAAAGTCCAGAGGGTAGAGAGATTATAGTTTGAGATAACATAGGCTACTATTTAATCCCGGGTAGTGGGAATAAAAATTCACGTGAGCGTAGCCGCGGGCGACAGCTAGTAATAAATATCATATTTAAAGCTACCATCTCGCTGTCGAGCAACTGATTTAATATCTAAACCTAACTTAAATATTCAAGCAATTCTAATTTGAGAACAAGATGAATTCACAATAACCGCTGCGCTATTAAGTAAGCGATTGGCCCGGGCTCCACCGCAAAAATCAATTAAACAAACAAAGTTAGTACAATATCGGAGAATATTGCATTACAATTGGAACACAGACGCTTCGCTTTGAGCCGGCGAACTAGTTTCAGGGTTGTCCGTAACGAATATAAAAAATAATATTCAAAATATTTGTTAATAAGAAGCTAAATGGATAGCTTACTTATAAATATTTACTGTGTGTACAATAAAGAATTAAAAATTAAGAATTAAGAACTATAATCAAAGGAATGTTTTGTGTATATGTAGCAGGGATATGATAAAACAGGGATTTGGTCAATTCCCTAAGTGATTTGATCAAATCACGGAAGATGTTAAAATTACAAACCGGTTTTATCATTTCTCTGAACAAATCTAGTGATTTGATCAAATACCAGAACAGGTTACGTGAAATGACAAAAAACATAATGAGCCCTTATTTCGCGTCGCACTCGCACATGCTAGTCAGGTTAGGTTAGGTTAGGTTTTTTTTTTTTTTTTTTTTTTTTTTTTTTTTTTTTTTTTTAATCCCTACCGCAGCAAAGTGCCGCGCCTTTATTTACTTCTTTAAATTAAAGACTCCTAATTTTTATTCCTATTCTTTCCTCTTTTATTCTGGCCTCTTAAGCATACCGTTCTCGCGCTTATCCTTCTCGCACTTTCATTCTTATCCTTTCATACTCTGCGGGGAGTGAGGGCATCATCTGGGAGACAGTGTACCTACGCTAATTTGCTAACTAATCTTTAATATCTCTTTATTTATAGAAACAGTTTACATTTTTCTTAAAAGTAATTATAACTAAAACAATTGTATCTTAACTATTTAGATATATTCAATTACAACTATATTATTCTAATACTTATATTAATCTAACACGATACAAGCTTACTTATTATTCTACTTACAATATTATGGTAGACAACGTTATAGTTACTATAACGCGCTATCATGATCTGTTTACACCTTATTTCTTAAATTTACAGTGCTTACTATTTTTAGAGCGTATTTTATTGTTTGCTTCGTATATTCAGCGATTAATATTTTAATGCCATGTTCGTCGACTTTAACTCCTGTCTCAATTTCTAAATCGAGCCTGTCAGCGGCGTGTATTGGGCAATCCATCAGGAGATGGGGGACCGATTCGGACACACCCGGCTCACAGGCACACGACGGGTCCGCCTTACACTTGAATCTCTCCAAGTATTCGGAGAACCCGCCGTGTCCTGTGAGGAATTGGGTGGTTGGGCCCGTGATGGAAATTTTCCTGATGGTTTTGTGTGCATGTATTGCGCAGGGAAAGAAGATTTTTGTTGTTGAGGCGGTGTTGCCCTCTTGGTAACGCCTATTCCATTCGTCAAGAGAGCCCTGCCGTAGGACTCTCTTGACGAATGAGACAGGACACAAATTGTAATCTGGGGCCTTTTTAAGCTTCAAGGCGGCCTCCCTGGCGAGCCAATCCGCCCTCTCATTCCCCTCAAGGCCAACATGGGCCTTGATCCAGTAGAGAGAGACGCTCTTGCCCTGCTGCTTGCAGCGGCCAAGAGCGCCTCTAGACTCCACTGCCAAGGGGTGGAAAGAGTGCGGATTGACCACACTAAGGAGCGCCGCTCTGCTATCACTGAAGAGGCCGAACGCGGCAGCGTCATGCCGCTCTACCTCGCACACCGCTTTGCGCAGCGCCAGGAGTTCAGCCTGGTAGACGGTGCAGTAGTCTGAGAGAGCAAATTTGAGGGCCTTGGTCTCGGACTGACTGTTCCATACGGAAACAGCAGCCCCGACCTTGCCCTCAATTTTGCTCCCATCAGTGTGTATTCTTACCTCGTGTTGTGCTATATTTGCAAGTTGTTCTCCGTCTACCACGCTATCGAACTCCAAGCGTGTACGCTCCGCGGGGTGCGGGGCTGCCAAAACGGGGGCCAGCCGCTCGATCTCCCTGCCTCTAAGCCACGGCTGGGACACTCCTCTCTTGGCCTCATACAGTGCTGCCACCTCCCGAACTCGAAGGTCCAGAGGGAGTATCCCAGCCAGCAGCAGTGCCGAGTTCAGGGAGACCGTGCGGTAGGCCTTGGTTAATTTTTGTGCAAACACACGCTGTACCGCGTTCAGCCTCTTCCGGACGTATTCTTTTTTCGACGCCTCAGACCATGCGCTGGCCGCGTAAAGTACTACAGGCTCAATTACTGCGGAGTAGATGGTCCTGATCACCTCGGGGTTAAGCCCCCAGGAGATCCGGGCCGTCCGTGCCAACTTTTTATATATATTTATTGCTTTACTGCATATGTTTTTAACGTGGTTAGGTTAGGTTAGGTTAGGTTAGGTTAGGTTAGGTTAGGTTAGGTTAGGTTAGGTTAGGTTAGGTTAGGTTGGACCGTCGAGGCGATCCGTCCGGTCCTCAGAGACTGGATGGACAGATCGCGGGGGTCGGTAACGTTCCGCATGGCGCAGGTCCTTTCGGGGCATGGATGCTTCGGAAGTTACCTGTGCCGGGTGGGACGAGAGCCGACCAGTGGGTGCCACCACTGTGGCGGCGTTGATGACACGGCGCAGCACACCCTAGAGGAGTGCCCCGCGTGGGCTGGGGAGCGCCGTGCTCTCATCGCCGAAGTGGGGACGGACCTCTCGCTGCCGGCCGTAGTTCTGTCTATGGTCGACGGCGGCGATGAGGCGTGGGCAGCGGTTCAGACCTTCTGCGAGACGGTTATCTCGCAGAAGGAGGCGGCGGAGAGGGAGAGGGAATGTGACCCCCTTTCCCTCCCACAGCGCCGCAAGAGAACCGGGGCTCGGAGGAGGCGGTACCACCAACTCCTCCCCCCCTAACCGGGCCGGGCAGTAGACGCGGGGGCGTCTGCTGCCCTTACATAGGCCTCGAGGTTGAAGGCGCACGTCGTGTCGCGTGTGCCTTGCCTAGGCGGGTGGCAGAAGGACTCCTCTTCTGCCGCACCAGAGACGGGCCTGCCGTCGATCAGCGGCGGGCGACCCACACGACGATGGCGGAAGATGTTGTTCCCGCCATCGTCGATATGTGGTGACGACGGACACCGTGGTGGTTTAGTGGGTAGTCTGGCCTCCCTCAGAGGCTAGGAGTCCCACACGAAGCCCACCCTCTGCCCCCGTGGGGGGTGAGCGAAGTGCGTAAATGCATTCCACCACGAAAAAAAAAAAAAAAAAAAAAAAAAAAGGTTAGGTTAGGTTAGGTTAGGTTAGTAACCAGTTCTTGTAGGTATTTGATCAAATCACTAGATTTGTTCAGGGAATTGATAAAACCGGGTTGTAATTTTAACATCTTCCGTGATTTGATCAAATCGCTTAGGGAATTGACCAAATCCCTGTTTTTATCATATTCTTGCGACATTATATAATTATTGTATGAACTATTAATGTTCTGTAATCTAAGAATCGTCTTATGGATATACCTATTCTCCGATTCTTTCCCTACACTATACAGTCGAGGTCAACTCAAATATTTTTCATAAAGCAACTGCCATGAGACCTCCATAATCGATTGGCGATATCGAAGTTCTGTAGTTAGACCTTATCGAACTTTTGCTCCAACTACCCGTAACGAATGCCACAGATGGTCGTACGGCAACCGGGACCGAAGGCTTAACATGTTCTCCGTACGAGAACATGTTAATCCAAGGATACCTTATGGTAATACTGCTTAAGCCTAAACACCACTTTGTTGTGGTCCTTTCTGTATGTTCCAAAGCTTATAAGTTAGGATGAGGATATGATAGTGTAACCCGGAACAGTTGACAAGGATTTCAAGTATATTAGGTACACACTAGCTTTTGCCTGCGACTTCACCCGCGTGAATTTTTTTTCCTATGCTCACTTACCGTAAATGATTATAAATTATATAGTACACTGCACCTTGGTATTTTGACAATCGTTTTGCCGGCCAGTGTTGGACTATTTGTAGCACATTCAAATATTTAAAGATAATTTACAAATGGGTACGAAATATTACGTAAATGTAATGAGTTCTTGATGAGAGAAACGTTCGTCAACAGAAAGATAATTTATGCTCCAGTGACAGCCCTGACCGAACCAATGCAAACAGGGTCATCAAATTTACAAAATATATTTTTTTGGCATAAAATTAAATGTCAGTACAAACTTTATTAAATAATCTTGTCTGAGATTAAAAATTAATAACGATCTTAATTAAATAGATGACTTTATTGGTTTTTAAATTTTGAGATCAAAGCTTAATTTATGATAATGTGCCTTATTTTAATATTTTGCTGAAAGCGGTTTCCTATTTTTCTTTTACTGGAACATCATAATAATTATTAGAAAGCATAATTTAAGTTATTTGTTGCTTTATTCTGCTGTTTTGCTATCTTAATTTATATTTCTTTAAAGTTAACGTAAGACGAAAAATCCAGTCATTTCTCCGGTTCTATCAAAAATACGGCAGATTTGAAATCTGAGCAAAACCTTTCTAATAAAAAAATCATATTAAGATACATTCAGTAGTTTTTGCTTACTTACGGCTGTGAATTGTAAATAACCTGTATACTGTGTACAGATACAGCTTATTTATAATTTCATAATAACCTATAGATAGATTATATATTCTGACTTCTTATACGAAGATTAGACGTTCAAAGAGTACCTAAGTTTAAATTTTAAACTGTAACCATTGCTGTACTAGCCAGAAACAAGAAATTGTGTTTTAAATTTATCTATGTTATTGTCTCTATGTACAAAATTTGGCACAATTTAGTATCATTTCTTTTCTCAGTGCAGTCGACAATCACGCATCTTAAACTTGGCTCCCATTTTCACATTCATGTTTCTGATGGGATAAACATATTTTGTTAACCCTGTTCCTTTGTTTCTATTTCGTCGGAGAAACCGTCTGTGGCATACCGTGTCAAGTGGACAGGCTGTGCTGTTTTTGATAACCTTCCTATGCCAGCGTCAAATCACAGAAAAATGGCATGTTCAAAAAGTTTTCTATTAACGTGTATCGTTGCGGTCTGGCAGACCAATGAGCGAGTATAGAAATATTAAACAAGAGTCCCAAATCATGCACGTAACCCTACCATCCGTTCCGCTAGGGCTGTCTCTCGACAGTTTTCCATTAACACGTATAAAGCAGGCATCATTGATCTGAATGACCAATACGCAAAGACACAATGTTAAACAAGAGTCCTAATTCATGCACGTAGCCCTACCATCCATTCCTGTAGGGCTGTCTCTCGACAGTTTTTAATCAAGAAATTAATTGCAGAGCTCTTTCAACACTCAGCGCGAGGGTTGTCGACTCGCGAATACTTGACTCTGTTATTATAATGTTGAATTTATCTCAACGACTCAACGAAGTAACATCAAAGGCTTATTTTTGCAGACAAAACACAATTTGACCCTAGCTTTGCCTCCGGTGAATTAGATTTTCCATTATTTCACAAAGCCATAATTTTGTTTTTCGTATCATAAACGAGTGGATCTTTTTATGAATGAATTTGTTGAGTTCTATCTATATAGAATATAGAATGAACACAAGTGGCTTAGGTATCAAAGAGCGATCAAAGCCTGTGAACATATTTTTTTATTATTGTGAGGTTTTCGGTGAAATCTATCTATCTATAATATTTTAAATATAAGTGTTTTTGTACATTGAAGATATTAAAAAAAAAACTTGGGTACACTAAAAATTTTTTTTTAAATTTTTGTTTGTTTAAATGTGTTTCTTCGCGATGGATGTGAAAACTAATGAACAGATTTTGATGCTATTTTTTTTTTGAAAAAGGGCAGGTCAAAAGCACTGCTATAACAGTTCAATAAACTTTAACATCTAAAATTTTAAAAAGTGAAATATTCAGTGTGTAAAACCCGGATTGAGCCACGAGTCTAAAGATAGCCACGCAATTTGGTTCTATGGGTGATGTTCAAGCCCACGCAGGCTCTTACAAAACGTTTAAATAAATAGCCACCATTAATTCAAGTGTTTTTAGTATTCGTTAAATAATTAGATGGAAAATCCCGAGCTTATTTTACAATTAATATGAAGCAACGGTGTTCGTGAAAAACTCAGTTTACAGGAATAAAAAGCTGACCCTGAGAGAAAAGCCTGCGTTAGACTCTCGTTCATCGTTTTTGTTGATTGACCGATTCCCGGTTCAGGCAAAGTATAATAGTGGCTTTTTGTTAGATTTCTGCAACGCTTGTTATGGTTCCTTTCAACCGGTAATTCTTGTACCGGTGAATTTTATTTTTCAAATTCAACTGTTTTTATATTGTTGATAGTCACTTAGCGATAGGATAAAATATTCGGTCAAACAAGCCTGTTGAGTTTCTTGCCGGATTCTTCGGTCTGGTCTGGGCCGCGTTCAAACCGGCGCCATTTGCTTATCTAGTTTTAAATATTTTTGATTTTGACGTTTTGTAAGTTCCGTTTAATGGTCTATACAGAATAAATTATTTTTGACTTTGACTTTGGTTGATTTACCAAAATTACATGGAAATCAAAATGTGGCTCTAAATACACGCCTGCTTGCCTCATAACAGATAAACAGGCGTGAAAACAGAAGGTTAAATGTTAGGTATGCTATATTATGTTGGTTTCATACAAAAATATGGCTACCACAAGCCTTGTATTATTTTTTGTGACTTATCTGAAACACAGTGCTTCCTTTGATATTGAAAAGCTTTAGAAGCGTGTGTATCCTTTTGTGATATGAAAATACAATGTGTTTGAACGAGCCTTCTGTTATATTTTATGAAAGGATAAGCAAGAATTCTGATACACAGTAGTATTGTACTCTAAGTTCTATAAATTAACTTCAATACACGTTATCCAGGTAGTAACAACCTTCAATATAAGAGATGCTATCCAATGACCATCAAAATTTTTAATATTTACCAAATGATATAAAAGATCTGCCAATAAATACTTTCTGTAGTAACTGGTTGAAAGAAAAGTGTGCCTACAGTGTCCAGGAATATTTAGAGATGTAATTATAATGATGGCCAATACAGAAAATAATAAACAATTTATTCCGCGCACGCTTAGGCTGTGGAATGATCTCCCTGCCATGGTTTTCCCTAGCGACTACAATATGGGGTTCTTCAAGAAGGGCATTAGAAGGTTTTTGTGGGGCCAGCAGCGCGAGTATGATGCCCCTGGTGTTGCACGCGTCCGTAGGCCACGGTGGCCGTGTGCTTGTCTGCCACCTAAGTGGTACAAAAAAATAAAATAAAAACATCGTTTACGTTTGCATGAAGAAGAAGCGATTGTTAAAATTTACTCAACCTGTAGAGTCATAGCCATACCGACTCAACGTCCAGAGAGTCAGTTCTCGCAATGAAATACGTTCAAAATTCAGTTTCGATCTCATCTCAATATCAGTTGGTCAGAATTTTTTTTGAAATCTTTTTATGTGTTCTCTTTAGCTGTTCGAAAACTAAAAGAAAAATATATTTTTCGTTTAAACATTGGTATACAGAATAAACCTTTAACTGCGGGACCACAGGTGTGATACCCATGAATTTTCAATTACATTGCGAAGCGAAAATCAAAATATTTTCCCCAACTATTGCAGCTTCAATATTTTTATAGGAATCTTCTGTTTCCGAGCCAAACGAAACGGCGCCATATTTTTTGTTCCGTCTCTAAGAAATTGGATAGAATAGTTGAGTTGGAGTTTGCGAAATGTTCCTTATTTCATTGTTATTATAATACCTGCTATTCGTCAAATATATATTGAATTTATTACTTTCGTACGGCCGGTAGTTTTGTATCGGAGCTCTTTTTGTAGCCAATAAGTAAGTTATGTATGTAGGTCGTGTTCTTATTGTGTGCTTATAATATTTGTAGGTCGCAATCCGTTCCTTTTTTTTTCACGTGTGACATTACGTGAAGGCGATATCTCCGAAGAAATTTCTCAAACATCGACACGAGAAAAGAAGCAGGTTTTGATTGATGGCAACCCATTTATGTCCCACTGCCGGGCACGGGTCTCCTCTCCTCTAACGAGAGAGCTGAGAGGGCTTAGACTTTAATCCACACACGCTGGCCTAATGCGGGTTGGTGGATCGGACATATGCTTAGAATTTTCTTCTAGGACATGTGGGTTTCCTCATGATGTTTTTCCTTCACTGTCAGCAGATGGTAAATCATGTAATTAGCACATATAAATTCTATAAAGTGAAATTCACATTGGTATTGTCTGGCCGGATTCAAACCCATTAGGTACCTCTGAGAAGAGGCCGCGTCCTTATCCATTCAGCTACCATTGCTGCCTTGAAGAAGATTGATATAAAATAAATATTGTATAACATATTACTGCCATAGATGTTGGTATGGCAACCGGGACCGACGGCTTAACTAACTCTCCGAAGCATGTAGGGATTGTAGGGGTCTCAATATGTTAATAATAGTTAACCATCTAGACTAGAGACCGCGGTAGCCTAGTGGTCTGGGTAATGAACTGCTGAGAACAGGTCTCGGGTTCGATCCCAGGTTCACCATGGCACACACCAATGACTTTTCGATGCTTTTCGAAGTTATGTGTGTATTTATCGCAGGTTTATAAGTGCCCGGTTAATGGCAATAGGCTCGCCACCTATTAGATTGGAACCTAAACATAAACTGGCGAAATGTGGGTGCTAGCACCTCTGCCTACCCCTTCGGGGATATAGGCGTGAGTTTATGTATATATGTATGTATCTAGACTGACTTGACTAGGAATGCTTCACTTTACCTAATCGGTTATCACTTAGCATCGAGCCCCGTTGAGTGTTGTACTAATATCAATTGACAAGTATCCTAATATGTATCCTAATATCGAGTAACATTATTATCACGTATCGGTTATAGCCGGGGGCGGGAACAGGCGAGCTAATGAGGGTCGCGTCGATTACCACATGTGCCGGGTGGCTAACGGACTGGTAATGGCGTAACAAATATGTGAATGGTGGCATGTGTTGGATTCCTATGTTATATATCTTAGTGGTAGTTCTAGGTACAGTCGCTTTGAGAAGAAGCTGATTTTATTTTAAGTACTTAACCTAAATTACTAGTTTTTTTTAAATTTCTAGCAAGCGAAATTACGGATATTCCCGGTAACCCTTCCAGTTAAGCGAAATTGCTCATGCTAGGAGTGGGTCCTCGTTGGTAGTGTAATGACGAAAATTTGAACCCGGGACCTCGCGATCATTAAGCCATCCCCAGAAGAAGAATAAGTATAAAGTGTAATACCTATAACCGCGGTAGCCTAGTGGTCTGGGTAATGGACTGCTGAGACGAGGTCTCGGGTTCGATCCCAGGTTCACCATGGCACACACCAATGACTTTTCGATGCTTTTCGAAGTTATGTGTGTATTTATCGCAGGTTTATAAGTGCCCGGTTAATGGCAATAGGCTCGCCACCTATTACATTGGGACCTAAACATAAACTGGCGAAATGTGGGTGCTAGCACCTCTGCCTACCCCTTCGGGGATATAGGCGTGAGTTCATGTTATGTTATGTTATGTAACTTGAACGATTTTTCTAATAGATACTTTTTTATTCACATAAAAAACTTAAATAAGTGTAATAGTTTTAATTTCATCCCATGAAACTGTGTACTGCCTCGACAAAGACACAATGTTCGCGATAATGGCAGCCATTTTGTTTCCTGAGCCAGTTACTTGTCACTTCGAGTGGACGTTTGAACAGAGCACCGCAATATGTTAGGAGATGTACCAAGGTTGTTATTATTTGTTAATATCAACCAGATTACCACATGGACAGACTTGTTCTAATTTAGTTTGTCTTGTACACTTGGACAAGTAAACAGTTTATTTATTTCAATTTTAACTTTTTTTGAGATGATATTTATAATTAAGAAATAATGGACTGTATGGACTCAGTTTACCATCAGACGGGGTGCAGTCAATCCGGTGGATCAATTATAAAAAAAATTGTGTTGGATAGCCTATTTTTCGAGAGCAGTGTCAACAAATCACCCGATTATGATCAAACTTGTGTAATTTTTTTTTAATACTACTTAGGTGGCAGACAAGCACACGGCCCACCTGATGAGAAGTAGGCACCGTGGCCTATGGAGGTGTGCAACACCAGGGGCATCACACTCGCACTGCCAAGACCTTTCAAACAAAAAAAACTACATCAATAACCGTTCCGTAGTTTTTACGTTCCTCGCGCACAAATCGACAAACAGAGAAACAGACAAGAATGATAAAAAATATTTCATTTGATATTGTTCACCCAAAATTTTGTTTAAAATATCTCCCATGTTACTTTAAAATTTTATAATAGTATACTTAGTTAGAAGTATAGATTCAAACATGTATCAACTATGCACCATCCCTGATTGTTGCCCGTTCGTGACGTGATCCCTGGGGTCGTTGGTCTCATATTATTGTGGTCCAACAAATCAATCGCCACCGCTGTGGTTCAAATGGCCCATACAATTTATTGAGCGATGCCTACCACACAACAAGTGGTTGCGATCTCGATTTACATGTGCGAGAAACAATGATAATAGCTAGTGGTCAGAGCACACAAGCCTGTCTATCTATACTACTATCATAAAGCTGGAGAGTTTGTTTGTTTGTTTGTTAAACGATTTTATTTAATCTCGGTTGGATTGCGTTCAGGGGTCAGCAAGTGCATAGCCGGGCAGGGTGGATTGTGGTCGCAGCACTAGTGGGACCGGTGGGTGTCACGCGGTGCTGCGACGACAATCCTCTTTTGATGAGGCCGTCAACCTGGGTGCCACCATTGTTAACATGGTACGTGTATGTAATGGTGATCCTCTTTCCTAAGACTTTACCTTCAGCTTACCATCAGGCGAGGTGAAGTCAAATTGATGTATCCTATATATATAAAAAAACCCGACCTGTTTTTTTGGGTCAAAATCTATTAATTGAAATTTAACCCCCTTTCAGTTGTCTGATTGGCAGAAGTCTTTAGTTCTGATGACAATACAATTTAAAACCGTTTTACTTGAAAAAGATTTTTGACAATTTATTTGGTTAACGCGCTAATCTGAAAACTACTGGTTGGAATTGAAAAATTATTTTTATGTTCGATAGCCCATTTATCAAGGAAACTGTATACCGTATAACAGCTATGAGTTTATATTATCAGGTTATAAGGCCATAGGTATATTTGTAAATATCATTACTGCATATTTTCAACACCACTAATATTCTTCTCAAAGTAAGCATAGTTTAACATGTGTTATGGGTTCTAGAATGCGGGTAAACATACTTAAGATCAATAATAATAGAAACACTTCCAGACCAATCTAAATAGACATATTCATCCAGATAAATATTTGCACTGAGCGGGAATCGAACCCGCGCCTCCTGTCGTAGCAGTCGAATGTATTGAATTGTTTATTTTTATAATTGATTTCAAACACAATGTGAAAGTTATTTTATGAATGAATGAATTGAATTGAAAATTTAATGCACTCCAACTACGCTACAGAAGATCACTACGTGTCGTTAGTTGTTTTAACCAACTGCGCTGCAAATTTGGTTAAAAGCATTCACAACACTATACGCAGTGACAACGATTCGATTTGCAAAACACGTTATAAATAAGCTCATATATAAGCAATGTTTCAACACACACGAAGCTAAGTGACAAACATAAAATAAAAGCATATAAAAAAAGATTTATTTCATAAACACATGCTATCACATAAAGCAGGGTACATTTAAAAGCACTTACCCGTTCTCATCCCCTCTCGTGTCATCCCTTTCCCTGTAGAGAGGCCAGCAGCGAGGGTTGGGAGTACCTATTTAAAATTATAATATAAACCAACTCGGTATAAAACAAATTGTTGAACTTCTGACGCAGTACCAGTAAATTTTCAAGTGCTTATTGTGCTAATATTTTTGTTATAAAACGGGCGATGTATTTTGTAGTTGTTAAGTGGCACACGAGCGCACACACCTGATGTTAAGCGATTGTCTTTTTATTAACGACAAAGCTTCCGGAAAGCTATAACCTGGGAGTCACGAGTGAATAGGTTCCTTCTAGGCAAGCGTGATTCATCGTAGACTACATTTATCGTCACTTACCATCAGGTAAGCCTATCATGAATAAAAAAAAAAGCTAACATGGGTGTTTTTAGTGAAAGATGGATCGAAAATAAGAGATACCTAACAGTCCTGGGTCCTATAAGCGGGGCGTGAAAAAGCATTTTGATGAGGCCGTCAAGCTGAGGGCCACCGTTATGGCACTATCGGTGTTTGTAATGGTGACTCCCATTCCAGAGAATTTATCTGTAGCTTACCATCAGGCGAGGTGAAGTCATATTGACGTGAGCGACATAAAAAAAGATTTGGAAAAAGAGAATTGGCTGAAGGCCTTAAAATTCTCTTTTTCCAATCTTCTAGAGTATTCTCGCAAACTGTATAAATAGATTCATTTTAGGGTCAGGTTAGCATTCAGTTGGCATCGGTTTACAGTCTAATTGCATAACATAACATAAACTCACGCCTATATCCCCGAAGGGGTAGGCAGAGGTGCTAGCTAGTCTAATTGCAACGTGCTACTTAATCTAAATGGTAATTATTTTTGATCAATTAAATAAAACCATACAATGGATAAAAATGATACATACATACATACAAATCACGCCTTTTTTCCATTGGGATAGGAAGAGTTAACATCTTTTCACTTGCTACAATTTTGGCATATGCCTCCCGCTTCTTCAACTTTCATAATTGTTTTCATACATGCACGCCGGTTACGGGTACTCTTGAGCTGGCCTTTCTTCTAAAACGTCCGCCTACGTCGACCTTTACCGGGTTGCCTATTCACCCTCGCCTTACATAATATGTTTCGTCAATCTTCTTTCACCCATCCTCTTTATATGTCCAAACCATCTAAGCATCCCTTTCTCTATCTTAGTCACTATATCTTCAACCATACCACAACGTTCATTATCACGCTGTTCCTACCTCGGTCCATCAATGTTACTTCAGATATACTTTTCAGACTTTTCATTGATTATTATGGCGAATATAACGGTATACCGCGGTAGCCTAGTGGTCTGGGTAATGGACTGCTGAGACGAGATCTCGGGTTCGATCCCAGGTTCACCATGGCACACACCAATGACTTTTCGATGCTTTTCGAAGTTATGTGTGTATTTATCGCAGGTTTATAAATGCCCGGTTAATGGCAATATGCTCGCCACTTACATTGGGACCTACATAAACTGGCGAAATGTGGGTGCTAGCACCTCTGCCTACCCCTTCGGGGATATAGGCGTGAGTTTATGATATGTTATGTTATAATTATTCAAGTACGAATTAATGTTAAAAGAGATATTCGTACACTTAATCAATGTGACTATTTTTGGCTAATGGTTTTCTACTTGTTGGCAAAGTACCACGACCATGAATTTGCCAGCCTTGATGCTAACCATTTGGCTCCGAGATAGAAAAGTATGTTTATTACTTTGCTCAAATTGCTCATAATATATCGATACCGGAAATTTCAATTGTCGTAAAGGACAAAACACGACTTTTCAGGAGAGCCAAAAAACCAAAAAAATAATTTTATTTTCCTTATAACTTTTTTAAAGAAAGTGCTATATTCATGATGTCAAAGGAGACCCTAACTATTTTTTTGTGTTCTATCCGTTGCAATTAAGAAAATAAACCAAACTTAATAATTGACGAAAATGAGTGTCCGTTACGACCCATAAAATTTGAACTGAAGTACTTTACAGCCACAAAAAATTGGTTGTGATAAAATTAGATATGTAGTAAAGAACTAATCTTGATCATCAATGGGTCGTACGAGTCAATTAAATCGGAGACTAAGGGGGTACAAGGAACAAAAGAAGCTAAAGATCTAGTTAAGAAATAAAAAACTAAGTGAAATAAAAGGGATTTTTAATACTTTGTATTTTTTAATCAAAAAATTCAGTCAAAAACGTTACAAAATTTGACATTTTTGTAACTTGACGGTCTTATCAAATGCTTTTTCACGCCCCGCTTGTAAGGCCCGGGACTATAGGAGTAACGAAATACGTGGGCTGGTAAAGAATTCCAGATGTTTATGGTGCGGCAAAAAAAAGAGGCACCGAAGCGCTTAGTTCTTGATGGAATTGTTTGCACGGTATGAGGGTGGTATCTCAGCCTTGCACGTGTTGTTCTTTATATAGGAAAGGAGAGGGTGAAACTAGTTGGGGGAGCTCATCGGAACACTCATCATCACCATGGTAGAGGTTGTAAAAAACTGCCAAAGAGGCCATGTCTCGCCGTAATTGTAACGGTTTGAGAGCATTGGTAACTTCAGGACTCCCAATAATACGGCCTGCACGTCGCTGCAACCTGTCGAGAGCATCTAGGAGGTACTGTGCAGAGCCATCCCAGAGATGAGAACAATATTCCACACCGGAACGGATGTGTCTTGTATATACACCGCAGCTCCGGCGTGAAAAACCACCTCACCTTGTTCAGGACTCCGAGTTTCCGAGAGGCCGTTTTGATGATGCTCTCGATGTAGTTTTTATTATTCAGTTTGCAGCGAACATCCATGCCGAGTATCTCTTGGTTATCCTGAAGTGGTGGTGGAGTGTCCCGAAGAGTAGGGAGGGGAAGGAAAGGAGATAGTTTTGCTGTAAACGCATAAGCTTGCGTCTTCTTGGCATTGAACTCGACCAGGTTCTCAGAGCCCCATTGCGAAATGTGATTCAGGACCCGATCAAGCTCAGTGACAAGCTGTCTTTTTCCCCCTACGTCAGCCTGCTTGTCCGCAGGGTGATCGTGATATCATCCGTGTATGGTGCTATCATCTGCATAGCAATGAATGCTGCCTACTGACAGCATGTCATTGATATGCAGAAGAAAAAGAGTAGGCGACCAAACGGACCCCTGCGGTACACCAACATTGATCTGCAAGAACGACGATCGCCGCCCATCACAGAGCACTCAAATGCGGCGCTCTTGCAGGAAGTTCTCAATCCAACTGCATAATAAGGGAGGTAGACCAAAAGCAGGCAGCTTGGAATTGACTTGTGCCAAACCCTATCGAAAGCTTTGGCAATGTCAAGACTGATAGCCAATGACTCGCTGCCATGCTTGTTCATAGCCTCACCCCATAGATGGGTGACGTATGCTAGTAGATCACCCGTTGACCGTTTCGGCCTGAAGCCATATTGCCGATGATTAATTAGGGAGTGATCCTCTAGGGTGAACTGTGCGTTAATGATATGCTCAAAAACCTTGCACAGCATTGAGGTGACGGCTATGGGTCGATAATTGCCCGGGTCTGACCAATATCCTTTCTTGGGGATCGGCTGCACATTCGTTTCCTTCCAAGCTGGCGGCTTTGTACACGAGGTGTATGAGATGCGGAACAGATGCGTAAGCATGGGAGACAACTCCGCTGCACATTTACGTAGAACCACCGCTGGAATTCCATCGGGACAACTGGCTTTTCGGACATTGAGTGATTGCAGCACTGCACGAACATGGCGTTGCCTGATAAGGATATCAGGCATTGCGTGGTCACAGTTGCATACAGCAATCATCGATCCCGGAATTAGCCACAAAGAAATTAGCCAGCAAGTCGGCTTTCTCTTGCGGCTCATGAGCCAGTGATCCATCGGGGTTTCGCAACGGGGGCAGCGAAGGCTGGCAGAAGTTTGATTGCACGGCCTTGACCAAGCGCCAGTAGCCACGGCTGTCCGTGAGATACGCCACAAGCTCCTGCCCAAGCCGTGCAATGCGCTGGGCATCCGCTATGATGTAAGCCCTCTTGCACACCTTTGTGGCTTTGTTGTACGCTGCTTTAAACTGGCCTACGTTAGGATCGCGTTGCGCGGATGCTCTGGTGAACAGCCTCTGCGCACTCGCGCCCAAACCAGGGACGCGCCCTGCAGGTACCGGTGATATCAGTGTAGGGGATATAATATTCCATACCTAAACTGATCTCACCGGTGACCGCAGCAGTACTTTCAACGAAATCCCGCAGAATGGCGCTGCGAAATGGATCGTACGAGTCACGATCCTCCCGTACCCGTTACTTACACCCCTCGTGCCCTAGGCTTCGTGCTTCCGCGCACCTCCGTGTGACCTTTACGCCGTAATTACAGAAAATAAAGCAAAGCGTAGATTAGGTCGTAAGGGTATCGATTATCAAATAAAACATTTACGACCTTATAAATAATAAAAATATGACTTTACGCTCCCTGATGTAAATTACTTTTACGATACACCCCAATTATTAAGAAAAATCAAGCCAGAGCCCGTTAAAAATTTAGGTAGTAAAGAACTTTTTTTTGAAGATAGGACGACTTTAAGTATACCATTCGATAGAGCTCGCGACGCTGATTCCGAATATATATATAACTCATTTTCGTCAAAATGTCCTTTACGACAATTGAAATTTCCGGGGTCGATATGATTAATATAGAAATGTATTATATTGTCAGAAATAAATTATGTAGAAGGATATCACAAGAAACGAATTGACACCATAGCATAGAAGGTGAAAAAGCATTTAACAGCAAGTGAGATAGAGGTCAAGCGTGAGCCTAAAAGTAATGAAAGAAAAAATGATTTTTTTTTTAATTTGTAAACAATTTTTTTTTCTTTAAAACTGCATTAAAGAATGAGTGTTGAATACTTTTTGAGAATACTTCTTTAATTATTTTTTTTAACTTCAGAAAATAACAAGTAGTAACACTAAGATAGCAAAATAGTAATATAATGAGCTCTACATGCCAAGCAAAGCCTGGGCATATTGCTAGTATTCCTATAAAATTGAATATTTTGTTTCCATTAACAAAAGAAAATTATATCATTAAACCCTTTTCACGATACCCTTTTAAATATACAGTAACCCTTTCTATTTAAAAATAAAATTGGAGGCATTTTTAGGATATGTGTAATCCGGAACCCCTATTTTCGTGCGGAAATCCACACAATTATCACCCCTGTCGCCAGTGGCGGTTACGTCGGAATAGAACCGACTAAAACCGCATGCCGTCTCAGGTTTTCTAGCGTCAGGTGTGAGGTAAACCCAAACGACATTTCCTTCGCATCCAGATTGAACCGGGTCTTAAACCAGAATCTTAAAATGTACCTACGTTAGATGTAAAATTTATGTTTGTATTGTTTAAAGAATAGCTATAACTTAGTTTACTCAAGAGATTGCATTGCTGCGGCAAAACTGTTCAATTTTGTAGGATAAAAGTTATCTTTGCCCTCACCTAGATCTCAACCCAATCTCTTCTCTAAACATAATTGAATTTTTTGAACTCCGACTACGATAAAATTGTATTTTATTAAAATTATATTTCCCCGTATTGAGCGGTATGCGGATGACCCTGGCGTCAGAAGACCTTAGACGGTGTGCGGTTTTAGTCGGTAAGAGTCCGACATAACCTGCCCCGCTGGCCGCGTGGGTATCCATGAGGATTTCCGCACGTAACAAAAGAAAGAAAGGAAAGAAAGAAAGAAATGATTAATTATTCTGCGCATTTAAAATATAAGTACAAATGGCAGGTACCACTTACACAAGAAAAAAAAAAATTAAAAAGAAACAATAAAGGTACTTAAGGCTATTCGATTACTATATAATTTACCCTGTGCAGGCACCAATAGGTATATTTTTTCTTGCCTGAGCAAAAAAAAGGCACCAAGGATAATGTTAGGGTTCAATACACCCTACAAGCATCGGAACTATCCCTAGGGCCCGGGTAGATTAAGGCCACCTTAGCAATAAGAACAAAATTGGCACTAAACCAATAATAGGTTCCTAATCCATTCTAACGATCCTAATAGCTTATTTTGTGTCTCGTTTACGATCGCGAGACTCAGCACATATTGGCCTCTGTTTACTGTTCGATTCTTAATGAACGTTTATTGCTTTGAGAATGGCGGCTCTTGAATAGACTTGCTATTTTTATATACTACTTAAGTGGCAGATAAGTGGCCCACCTGATGGGAACTGATCACTGTGGCGTATGGAATTGGGCATCAAAAAATTATATTTGTCTACGAACAAAATAATCGGTGATGGGTTTATGCCCTGTCACTTTGGGCATTTAAAAAGATCCGATTCTCAGCATTCCATGGAATCACCGTGCGGTCGCCGGGTCCATGGCGTGGAACAGAGAGGAACCCCGTAACGGTACCTGGGACTTACGACCCAGAAGTAGGTTTAGGGTGGCCACCTTGCGACGCGCTCACCCGCTCACTTCCACCGTCAGTAGTGTGCCCCCCCCCCCCCCCCCCTCATGTATTTACGTATGAAGCAAGTGGCGAGCTGTTGTCTCTGTCTACCCCGAAGGGAAAAGGCGTGAGCATATGTATGTGGGTATGTATCTATTTACGAAAAAAGTATAAGTATAGGTACGTATGTCTATCCATATTCTAAAACCCATAACACAAGCTAGTTAAACTATGCTTACTTTGGGAGAGAGCGCTGTGTAAAATGTCGTAGAATATTTATTTATTATTTATTAATAAATGGATTTATGACCTAGCATTTTGGTCATAAATAATCAATGCCCGATAAATGCCTAAACTGACAGGGCATAAACTCACTCTACATAATACATTTAACACCTATGCATATTAAAATTATCTTTGTGTAAGTAATTTTCTAATTACTAACACTTCAACTTCTAAAATAAACTTTGTTATACTGTTAACAAAATTAGGTTACGTACTTATACTAATAACCTACGAATTAAACTTCTGTACAATATAATAGTAGCCCATGGCAGCCTTGAACGGTAATTGAGTCTGTTTGTTAAGGCGGCATTCCACGGTGCGTGATTCTCAGACAGAAGCCGATCAAGCCGTATTGACACACCATAAAATGATGGTATTTGGAAGCGTATATATAAGTCCATAGCGGTGCGTTGAATCATATTATGCATCGAGCCTTTCCAACTCAGTTACGGTCGACTTTTCAGTCCGATTATGAAGCGGCCAAATTTTGACCTATACAACCCATTGTCTATATAGAAGTTCTGCAGTTAGATCAGTTGCGGGACTTTTTAGGGCTCCAATTACTAACCACGACTACCGTAGTTCGTATGGCAAGGTGCTCACGAGGCATGGGAGGCCTCAATATGTTAAGAACGGTTACCCATTCTAAGAATGATTAGGCGCCTAATTCAGTTTCGCCACGTTTTCGAAATACGTGACTTCGATTCGATTATATGTAGAAGGATAACGAAAAAAAACTAAGTTATTTGTCAAAATAAAACAAACTTCAACTTTAGTTAGGTTATTAAAGCTTTTAATCACTCAGGGTTTCAGTCATTTCCAATTAAATTTTGAAAATATATTAATTATAAGCTACGCAATTTTTCTAAATCACGCACATGGCTAGTATTAGGTAGTTTTGCAATGTGTTAAGCTCTTAGCCACAAATTTCTTCAGATCTATATGCACTGACGAAGGGGATTTCTTCGCACGGTGCGTAATTGTCCATACTCATCTGCCATGCATGATAAAATTTGTAGATACAATCACTGTGGATAGCTGCCTTAAGAAATCTCTTTGCTAGTTTTATTACTACAAGCTGGAATAGTGCCGAAAATAAGGCTGAGTAAAAGCTAGAAAAATATGTCAAGACCGTCACCAATCGCATTAGAACAGATTGCTGCCATCAGCAAACTGTTAAAGTAACTGACTTTTATACCCTATGTTCTGATCTTTCTTTCTGATAGCACAAGTTTAGTTATAGGTCACTTTAAAAGTAGTTGATTGACAGTTAGACAGGCAGTCGGATGGAGGAAATGGATTAGTTTATTTTTTATTTATATTATTAGATTACGCTATGAAATTAGCGTTTAATATGAAAAAGAAACGAAAATAAATAGTAGTTTTTTAGGTAATATAATAGTATAGAAATTATATTATACTAGCTTTTGGCTGCGGCTCCGTCTGCATGAATGTCAGTTATCGCGCGTGGACATTCGTACTAACTATCGTCTCCTATTTCACCCCCACATAGGTTGAAATTTAAAAAACGCAATTTATTAAAGTCAAAGTCAAAGTCAAAGTAAAAAATAATTTATTCTATATAGACCATTTTAAGCGGCACTTACAAAACGTCAAAATTATAAATATTCAAAACTAGAAGCAAATGGACCACACCGGTTCGAAACGCGGCCCAGACCTGAGTTGGTCTTACGGCTTGTCTGCCACCTAAGTGGCATATAAAAAAATTTCGAAAATAATAGGTACACCAACATTCATCACCCCTATGAACCACTTCTAACCTTTTTTCTGTTAAAAGATATTCTTTTTGAGCTCTGCACCAAATTTCATAAAAAGTCCAGTAGTTTAGGAGAGAAAGCGTAACGGACAGACAGAGTTACTTTCACATTTATTACCTATATTAGTATAGTAGGGATTTAGTCAACCGAAGTATTTATTTTAACATCACGCTTCGACTTTTACGAATCTGACAATAAGAGGAAAAAGAAACCGCGGCATAAAGCTAGCAAGCTATGAACTAAAATTATGTATAAATATTCTCACTTTAACGTAATCGCAAGTATCTATAGACCCGCAGCTTTTAAAGTTAGCATTTTATAGTCTCCACTGAACAGCATCTAAGTACCAAATAAACAAAAAATCAAGTTTGCTCTTAACATTATTTTCGTCGAGGCTTGAGGAAAAACACGCATTCTTATCCAAGAACCCCGGAGTACCACGCAGAGCATACATAAATTAGCAGGCGAAAGAAATGAAATTCATAAATTAATGCGAACTTCAAGGTTGGCGGTATTGGCTACATTTATATAATCGATTTATGGGGTATGTGAATTTGAAAGGGATTCAGGGGATTGTGGGGACTAGAAAGAAAGACAGAAAAGCTTATTTAGAAGAATTTAGATACATGTTGCTGTCGGAAATGTCACCCATTGAATTAAATGAAACTATTTCAACGACTAATTGAATTAAAACTATTTAAAAAAAAAAATTAAATTATAGTATAGTTTTTATTATGATAAAAATACAACGAAAATTAAATAATATTTACATTAAAATAAAAACTAAAAACTAAACCAAATAAATATTTACCCGTCGATCACTCGCTTCGCCAAATCTTTTTAAAAACCATGGCTGCTGAAAAGAACAATACAATACAATACAATATTCTTTATTGTACACCATCATTATTTTTACAAATGGTAATAAAAATACAATAAAATTGACTACACATGATTTTAGTACAATCGGCGGTCTTATCGCAAGGCGCGATTTCTTCCAGACAACCTAAATGGACATTCATGTATACAAAGGATTTATGTATGGGCAGTTCACGGGTGCACAGAATAATGATATATATATATCATTATTATATATAAAATAAGCAGAAAAAAAAACCTGAAATGTTTGTAAAGGCGACCCCCATTACTGAGACGTTTATCTTACCATCAGGCGAGGTGAAGTCATATTCGTGTCCGATATTTAAAAAAAAACTTAATCATCAACCGAACCTTTTCTCAACTCAGTAGGGGTTGATTTTTTGAGTTCAACTACGGTAAAACATTGAACATTTTATTTTGCATAAATGAAACATCAGACGTTTTCCTGTCTAAATGAAAAGTAGACAGGCGAACTCCCTTTGTTCGTCGGACCCACCGCAAACAGAATGAAAATGTAAACAAAATTTGCAATAATATTAACGGGAATAAACGTAGGTACCTAATCATGGTTTAGTATATTGGTGTATAATATATCTGGTTCGATTCCTACGTCTATTTGCATTGGTGTTTCTATATAATAATTAGTATGTATTTACAAAAAAAAGTATATGAGTAGATATGTCAATCCGCATTCTAGAACCCATAATACAAGCTAGTTAAACTATGCTTACCTTGGGTCTAGAGAGCGCTGTGTAGAATGCCGTAGAATATTTATTTATTTATTTCTATCTTTAAATTGCCACTGTGTAATGCTCAATGCATCTACTACGAAACCAAAAGGGGTGAAACTTCTACTGTAGTTTTTGTTGAGCCAATTTGGATGCGGTTTTCAGAAAAGTATTTTTAAAAGAAACATAAAAAGAAAAAAAAATACATTCTGAAGGCTGGTAGAATAATTCACTGATTTAAAAAATGAGGAAAACCGGTTCTATTTAAAAAAAAATATTTTTTTCTTTCTTAATCGACTTGCTAAGCTACCTAGGTCTTATTTCAGACTGATTTAAAAATTATTCTGTTAACGCATTTTTTTTTTACAAAAAATTAACAATCACACAAATAATTACAAAAAAAGTGTTAAAAACAAAAAGGAATACCAACGAAAATCCTTTTTAAGAATTTTTAAGCTACATACGAGTACACACACGTGTAAGAGTCTTCTACATGGAAATTCTATATTAAGCAACTACCACACTTATTTTCCTTTAACTCCACCATAGATTTGGAAAACGTTCATTTCAGAATGTAAAGCGGGGCTAAAGGGCCATCGACAAAACAGTTAAGTCGTCAAAGCACCGATCTTTTCTTCACTAAGCTCAACCATAGCCCCATTTATTTTCTTGCGAACTTGAAGGGGTAATTACAGTTTACGTTCTAGAAAATGTACTTGGATGATGTTTTCAACGTTCACCCGAATGTGTTTCACACATAAGGGCCTGCACTGCGTAGTGCGCGTCAAGCTTGCGGGAGCCCGCACGTCGTGTAAATTGTATGGATATTTTTGCACAATTTTATGCTAATTTATTCTTTAGTACAATTTATAGCTGAAGCACACCTGCTGCAAAACCTAAATGGCGAGAAGCTATAGTTTAGTTGATTGAGTTGTCAATTCTTTAGTAGGTCAATTCTGATGTTTTCTTTCTAACATGATATTGGCCGTTTAGGCGCGGCACCGGTTACATTGCCGCCCCTTTCACTTTATATTGTAGTATTATAACGATAGGTTCAAAAAAAATGTAAATTGTTACTGAATAAAGATACAACACAATACAATATTATAGTCGCGTAATGAAACTACAGCAGTGTTTTCGCCATTTTGGTTTCGCAGAGAAGGTGTGTTAGTGGCATTAGGTGGGAGACAAACACAAGACCCACCTTATGGGAACCGTGGTCTATGGACGTATGTAACACCAGGGACGTCACATTTGCGCTACCAAAGCTGTAAAAACCTTCTAATATGCATAAAAGTGGCACAGTACAGGCACGTTACAGTTGCCCGCAAGCGTGCACATGCACAACGCAGCGCAGACCCTAATGTTCGAGATTATGTGTTTACGGCTCCAAAGTGAAATATTACATAAGCGGTCCTTTCGAAGCATATCGGAATTTTATTATTCTCGATACATTAATTTATCATCATATTTCATTCAGGGCGCAGACGACATAAAAAATACTCAATCTTATCAACCATATTGGTGTTTGGTGAAAAATTGAACGTGAGACGAGGTTTTATAAGAATATGGTTTTAGAATGCTTCATTGGTTCTGTGGTATAAGCTATTATGTGGCTTGCGATCGTCTTGGGTTCGATTCAAAGTTTTTTTGTTTTTTTGTCAAGAGAATTCCGTTGCAGCACGACGCTAAGGGTGCTTTTCCTCCAGAGATGTGTTATGCACTTATGCAGCTATGCTATGGATGCGTTGGATATCCACCAATCATATTCATTGGTGCACATAGCTTAGCACTGGTGGAAACGGATTCAACTAAGATATGTTTTTTTTATTTGGAAGGATGCGTGCTATGAATACGTGCTTTAGATGCGTGCTATGGGCCACCGCGGGTTTCCCTATTATCGATACATAGAATAGCTCGAGATGCGCATCTTTTCGCACAGCTACTTCGCGGCGGCGCATTTTCCTCGCTCAGCTACCTAGCGTAGTATTGGTGGAAACGGTCAACTTTTTTATGTCGGACACGTCAACATGACTTCACCTCGCCTGATGGTAAGCTAAAGGCAAAATCTCTGGAATGGGAATCACATATTTTCGTAGCGTAGATTTCATATCTTCGCAGCCTGCATAACTGCAAAGCACATAATCCGGTGGAAAAGCACCCTTATAATAGCTTATTGTAGAAAATTGTAAACATACTAAAGATATGTTTTTTTTTTAAACTACGCATAAATACTTATATACCTACCTCTCGTAAAAAAAAATTAGTGAAAAGCGTGAGCGTTTTTAACTGAAGCTGTCCACGATCCTTGTAACAGAACATTGTTGGCTTCTCCCCTGGCTTTACTTACAAAGAAAGTGCTGATAATAGAATTACTGATGAAAAGACTTGTCAGCATAAATCATGGCTGTAATTAATTGCTGCGTTGTCATGGTAAGGATTATTCTGGCAAGTAACTGGTGTAAAAAGAGACTTAATTATACATTTTTGTGTACTTAAATGCAAGGTGGAGGATCGGGTGCTATGGCGTACATTGGGAGAGGCCTATGTCCATCAGTGGATTGCAATAGGCTAATTGATTGATCGACTGATTGATGTACTTAAGTCTGCATATGAATACCACTAAAGGAATATTCTTAAGTACGTGGTAACACATAATTATGGTGGAAACACACTTCTCTATTCACTATTCGCCTTTATTTATATACAATGAAGTGGGGAAGGCCTATTCGTGTATATTATTTTGCTTTATTTGCACGAATATTCGCCTTAATCACATCCTATATGACGAATTGTGAAGGAAACCCTTTGTGAACGAAAGTCGTCTATAAGAATTTCATCGAATACATTATAGGCGAATAGCGAATAGCGAATTGTGGTTCCACCAATACACACATACACGCACGAGAACACATATACATATACTGTACACATACAATAAGAATTATAGAATTTAATTAGTCACGGTTGACCATATTCAAAGCTTGCACTTTGCCCAGGCTTCGCTCTTCTAATCTTTCTTTTGATTTGGCTTTTATGGAAGCGACTGCCATCTGACTCCGAGACCAGAGCCTTTTTAGGAGGATCGCATATTGCAGGTGAGAGTTTCTTTCCTAAAAATACCTTGTTTTTTTTTCAGTTTTCGAAAATTCATATTTCGATCATTCATATTCCGTAAATTCATATTTCGAAAATTCAAATTTCAAAAATCATAATTTAAAAATTCAAATTTCAGGAATTCATATTTCGAAAATTCAAATCTCGAAAAAAGCGATTTTCGAAAATTCAAATTCCGAAAAATGTAACTCCAAAATAAAAATATTCAAAATTTCTCCATTCCAAAAATTTCACGTGGCGTACGCTCAGTGAAAGTGGCAAAACGGTCATAACCAAACATTGTTTCCACACAACCGGTAGCAACAAACGCGACCACATAAGCCATTTGTGGATAAAAAAACAACATTACGTAACAGAAAGTAATTTCACTAACAAAACTCATTCGAGTTTATTCAATATACGATATTCCCAAAATAGCTCCATTGATATAATGTACCCATATGGGTACATACGCTGACGAATACGAATATTATTTCCTTTCCATGCCCGCTGATTGTTAATATCTACGTAATGGAATCGAGTCGAGCACTAATACTTGACTTTATATACTTTTCGTCCATTTTCTTACAAAATATTAACCACAAAAGTGAAAAGCTTATATGTTTAGTCGTAGATTTATTTCTTGTACATAGCCGCAGTAGCCTAGTGGTCTGGGTAATGGACTGCTGAGACGAGGGCTCGGGTTCGATCCCAGGTTCACCATGGCACACACCAATGACTTTTCGATGCTTTTCAAAGTTATGTGTGTATTTATCGCAGGTTTATAAGTGCCCGGTTAATGGCAACAGGCTCGCCACCTATTACATTGGGACCTAAACATAAACTGGCGAAATGTGGGTGCTAGCACCTCTGTTATGTTATTTCTTATATTTTGCACACATATATTGTTACCCTTTTATAAGTACTTGAAGGGATAAGAAGTAACAGTGTATTGGTGTCAATATTTTACGCGGTTCCTAGCCTCGATTCTGCTAAAAGCAGACCACTATCATGCCACTGACACTCTAAAAATGCCATTTAATTGTAGACTTTAGTGTTTTCAAATTAAAGTCTAAAATTAAATGGTATTTTCAAGAACCAAGCGGTTCGGTGCCTCTTTTATTTGCCGCACCATAAAGTCTTGGAATTCTTTACCAGCGCATGTGTTTCCTTCCACCTATAGTCCCGGGGCCTTTAAGCGGGGCGTGAAAAAGCATTTGATGAGGCCGTCAAGCTGAGGGCCGCCACTGTAGCACTACCGGTGTATGTGATGGTGACCCCAGTCCTAAGACTTTCCTTTAGCTTACCATCAGGCGAATTAAAGTCATTTTGACGTGTCCTATATAAAAAAAGCGAATGAAAAAGTTTAATGAATTCTTTTCATTTGATTTTAGACTAACTTCATAACGATAGTCCACAAATTAAATAGCATTTTTAGAATGTTAATAGCATGACAGACGCTTGATCGATGCCCTGGTGAAAAAAAAAACATAATATACATACAAACATACATATAAAAGAGCACCCATTAGTTCTCGAAGATGTACAACGCCCATAGCCCATTTGAAGTACTTTACAGTTATTTATTCATCGATTTATACTTATCTACTTTAAGCGTTGTCATGGCAACCGGAGTGATGTCTTAATGAGGTACATTGGAGGCTCTTGATAATGTCCCTCGAGATTTACAAGAGATAATACGATAATCCAATCTCATTCGCAGACTCAAATTTTGCCAAGGTCAAATTGAAATTATTATAGAGTGGTTGTTATTACGAACTTTCAATATTTTGTTATGTACAAGAATACTCGTGTTAAAAAGAGAAATGATAATATGCATCTTTGTATATTTGTAACGAACAAAATCAAAAACTACTGGACTGATTTTGAAGAATTCATTCAACATTAGAATGCTGTATTAAGTAACATAGTTAGGCTGTATTTAATAAGAACATAAAACAATAATAATATAAAAATTAGGAACCCTACTATCCTACCTCCTATCCTATCCTATCCTATATCCTACTAAGATTATAAACGTGAAAGTTTGAAAGAGTGTATGTATGTTTGTTACTCTTTCACGCAAAAACGGCTGAATGGATCTGGTTGAAATTAGGTACAGAGATAGATTATAGTCTAGAATAACATATTATAGGTTATTTTTATCCCGGCAACCGGTTCCCGTAGGTCACGGGTATGGTGTACAAAATTTCATGCTAGCGGACCGCGGGCAACAGCTAGTAAAAAAAAATTGACCATTCCGCACACCCTCAGATTATGGAATAATCTTCTTCCTGTGGTTTTTAAGGAGACTACAATATGGGGTTCATCAGACATCGGAATGTGACGCCCCTGGTGTTGCACACGTCCATAGACCGCAGTAACACTGCCCATCAGGTGGGCCGTGTGCTTGTCTGCCACCTAAGTAATATAAAAACAGAAAACAAGCGCCTATTTTTACTGGTCAAAAATACATTCTAATATTTATACGTAAAAGGGGATGTTACAATCTATGGAGCTATATAAGTAACAGATAATCAAAGTATTTATCGGAGCTTTGAAAAAATTACTTAAGTAATGTCTAAAAGCTTTTACCGATTACTTTGTTTTGCGTCGCCTCCGCTGGTTCTATATCAGATAAGACTCAGGTCTCATAGGAAGCGAATTACTGATTTTTTTATATACTACTTAGATGGTAGACAAGCACCCGGTCCACCTGTTGGGAAGCAGTCACCATGGCCTACGGACGTGTGCAATACCAGGGGCGTCACACTAAGCCGGGGTTCGAGGGAAATGCTCTATGGTCCACCTTACATCCTGGCGTTAGAAGACCCTAGACGGCGTGCGGTTTTAGTCGGCAAGAGTCCGACATAACCTGCCCCGCTGATCACGGGGAAATCCATCAGGATTTCCGCACGAAAAAAAAAACACTGCTTACCATATAAAAACCTTCTAATGCCCTTCTTGCAGAATCCCATATTATAGACGCTAGGGAAAACCACGGCAGGGAGATCATTCCACAGCCTAAGCGTGCGTGATATTTGACTGAAATTTGGTAAAAGTATAGATTACCGTCTCGAATAACATAAATACTATTTTTTAGCCCTGGAATAGGTTCCAATCGCTAGCGGGAAAGTTTTTTTCACGTCAAAATGACTTCACCTCGCCTGATGGTAAGCTAGCAGAATTCCATGCGGGCAAATCCACAGGCAACACCTGGCTAGATATAAACGAAGAGATAAGCAAGTCAGTAGATAAGTTTCGCTACCTCATCACAAACCTGGTGAGGGTCCGAACCTAAGATCAATACGGCACAAGTAATTATTGGTGAAACCGGAGTGAAGTTTTGTTGACTCGCAGTTCAGAGGTAAGTTAACGAAGTAAATACTGGAGATGCAGTCAGTATCTTAAATAGTAGATCAGCTTGGGGCGTTTGAGATAGGCGAGAAGCGATATTGTCATTCATGGTGTAGAAAGGTGTGTGTGTACTTGAGTGTGAGTGAGTGTGTGAGTGAGGGTGCGAGTGTGTGCTTACTGTGCGTGTATGAGGGTGTGTATGTGTGCGTGTGTGATATGTGACTTGCATCGCTAACGTTGAAATTGTGTAAGAAAAAGTACCAAACTACAGAGTTTGGTACTTTTTTTAAAACCACGTAGGCGGCAGACAAGCACACGGCTCGCCCGATGGGAAGCAGTCACCATATCACAAACACTTACACACTTACAAAACTTACAAACTGAGGGGTAAAATAGTTTTTGATCCGAAACTGCCTGATGACCGAATACCTACTGATAATGTCATAGAAAATTTTGTTTATTATCATGTATCGATTCTTACAATCCGGTTCTTTAAACGGGGCGTAAAAAGGCATCTGTCTAAGCCGTCAAGGTAAGGTCCGCCATTTTGGGACGAAGGATATCTAAAATGGCGGCCCATATCACTGGATTTTAACCTTACCATCAGCGGGGTAAACTCAACAGTAACTGACGGACCTAATATAAATAAATATATAAAAAAATAAAATGACATACTTCAACTAAATCGAATTTAATTCTAAGCAGCACTAATTTAAATTGGCAATTAAAACCTGAACTATCAACCTCAACGCCTCTCCGCTACCCGCTCGCGGTCGCACCTCGCCTCACAAATCGTTCGAATTAAATTAATTACCTTTGCAAAGCGACGTCTAACTCGTGTTTCGGAGCTCTTAAAACTAATCTGTGGATTTACACAGTGAACAACTTGTGCCCCGCTCGTATATAATTGGTGGACGCAACTACGAGGCCTTTTAAACTTGGATTACTTTCGTCCATTATAATGATTAGATTTAAGAAAATTTTAAGAAATTCGATGGAGGTAGGACGCGATGATATGTCCCGTCAGAAATGAGCTGTCCGACTGGGGTAGTACCTCCGCCCTACAGAAGACCGCGGCCATAATAACCATCGTGTTGTGTTCCCGCCGGTAAGTAGGGTAGCCAGAGCTCACTGTATCCCTCCTCCTCCCCACCCTTTCCTAGCCTACCCACCCTTTCCTACCCCCGCCCTTTCCCTTCAGGGTCAACAGCGCGTGGGTAACGCCTTTGGTGTTGCACACGTCCATAGGCCACGGTGACCGCTTCCCATCAGGTGAGCCGTGTGCTTGTCCGCAACCTAAGTGGTATAAAAAAGAAAAATGGTTATTGGCATAGTCTATCGGCGTTTTGTCACGCAGTGCTGCGACGACAATCACCTCTTCTTTCATGAGGCCGTCAAGTTGAGGGCCACCATTATGTCACTGTCGGTGTATGTAATGGGGACCCCTTCTTAAGACTTAGCTGAGCTTACCATCAGGCGAGGTGAAGTTATATTGACGGACCGATATTTCTTTTTTAGATTAAGTATCAAGATTGGTTCCCCCCTCTTTGGGTGGCATCTTGAAGCTGGAGATGGCCCGGGTCAGTAAGTGCGAGAGAAATATCTATTAAGCCACCTTACACTCCGGCGCTAGGAAGGAGCTGGTTAGGAATGGGTACACGTCTGTAGTGTAGTAACCAGGATTCGAACCCGGTATCTCTCAATCGCTGACACCTTAACCACTAAGCTTTCGACGCTCAAACTTTGAAAGTATGACGTAATATACGATGTTGGAGAAAACGGTATCATTAATTAATGTCTGCTGCTGCTAGGAGTATCAACTTTATGGAGAAAAAAGGCCAAGGGCATTACGTGACCGAATTGTGGAATAAGTGGAATTTATTTTGTAAGGCTATGAATAAAATGTATCTATTAAATTCCCCCCTCACAATCCCCCCAACTTCCCACCCCTCCGGAGTCGGCAGCGCCAGTGTGACGCCCCTGATGTTGCAGACGTCCATAGGCTACGGTGACCACTTCACATTAGGTGGGCTGTATGCTTGTATGTCACTTAAGTAGTATAAAAAAATACAACATTAATAATTTATAAATATGAAATTTAGAAAGAATCAGTACAGGATAAACATGTTGCAAAAAACTTTATTGGGAAAATAATTTAGGGGCAGAGTCTTCCACTTCATTGTTCCCCCAAGACCCCCAAACCTCTTAATCCAGCCCTCTCATCATAAGTTTATATAATAATAATAGCAACCCGTTTATGTCCCACTGCTGGGCACGGGTCTCCTCTCCTCTAACGAGAGAGCTGAGAGGGTTTAGGCCTTAATCCACACACGCTGGCCTAATGCGGGTTGGTGGATCGGACATGTCCTTAGAATTTCTTCTAGGACATGTGGGTTTCCTCACGATATTTTCCTTCACCGTCAGCAGATGGTAAATCATGTGATTGGCACATAATAAACTCCACAAAGTGAAATTCACATTGGTGCTGTCTGGCCGGATTCGAACTCGATACCTATGAGTAGAGACCGCGTCCTTTAAGCTATCATTGCATACGAATTATATATTATAATATGATTGATGAAAACTATAATTATTATATTCCATAATCCACGAGACTAGTGGGATAGTGGGATAATTGCGAGCTAATTCTAGGCAGCTTTACGTGGTCAGACAGGCTGATAGATTGTAAGCCACTGTGATGTCCTGTCGTAATTGATGGTGATATTCGTGTCGTATTGTAGTATGTAACTAGGTATGTAGTATTAATTTGGTTGTAATTATAATGTTGAGGTTGTGGAGTGATACGATTTTAATTTCATGTTATGGTTTTTGATGTTTTCCCTGCCTACTAGAGAAGGAAAAAATCTATTTGTTCGCCATGGATGCAACTTTTTTTTTTTTAATAAATATTCTACAACATTCTACACAGCGCTCTCTAGACCTAAAGTAAGCATAGTTCAACTAGCTTGTGTTATGGGTTCTAGAATGCTGATAAACATACTTATATACTTTTTTTTGTAAATACATACTTATTATACATACATACACCCAGAACAATGCAAATAGACATATTCATGCTTACAAATATTTGCATTGAGCGGGAATCGAACCCGCGCCTCCTGCGTAGCAGTCGCATGCACTACCGCTACACCACAGAGGCCGCCTGTACCGACGACATTTACCACAGTTTGGTAATTTAGCAGTAAGAAAAAAAAAGCACATGCATGCAAATGTAGACTGGTAGAGTTAAAATTAAAATAAAAGTTTGAAAGTTTCTATAATCTTACTAGCTGTTGCCCGCGACTCCGCCCGCGTGGATGTCGAAGTCCGTTTCAAAAACTATCCTATCTCTCAAGTTGGATCGAACTGCACATGGTGTGCGAATTTTATTATAATCGGTTGAGTGGTTTAGGAGTCCATTGAGGACAAACATTGTGACACGAGATTTATATATATTAAGACTAGCTGTTGCCCGCGGCTCCGCCCGCGTGGATGTCGAAGTCCGTTTCAAAAACTATCCTATCTTTCAAGTTGGATCGAACTGCACATGGTGTGCGAATTTAATTATAATCGGTTAAGTGGTTTAGGAGTCCATTGAGGACAAACATTGTGACACGAGATTTATATATATTAAGATTTATAAAGATACTCGGACGCGTTGCCGCAATATCCAAACCAGGTTCAAATGATAAATATCTAAGCAGGAATTCGTCTACATACCGTAGCAACAGATCGGCTGTACCATTTCAAAACCTAGTAAGGGACACCACCATGAAAAAACGGGTCTTTGCATTTTGCAGCTAACTAGGCTATGGAGCATCGATTCATACTGTCAAAAAGTCTAAAATGACCTTAGTAATAGGATTTTGAAAATTGAAAAACCTAGCAAGTACTCAGCCGTTGTTCAGTCAAAGGCAAAAAACCATTTCATTAACCTAGTAAGCCACATTGACAACTTTTAAACCTAGCAAGGGATGTACCTTGCTAGGTTTTTAAAATTGTCGTGCGACTTACTAGGTTTTTGAAATTGTCGACGGCGGTTGAATTTCGCGCGCTAACTTTAGTAAGTGACAAACCGTAACCGCCTCCTCTTTGTTTTTGTTAAATTTAAATAATGAAATATGTCTAAAAATCTGTTTTATAGGGCAAAGTTAATGCTGAGTGCCCTATAAATGCAGATCTGTAAGCAAAATGATGTTTTGTTTGAACTGTAACTTTGACACAATCTGTTAATAATCTCATAAATACAAAGTGGGCCAAAAGGCTTTAAGGGCTCGTTTTATGGAATTTTTCATCACGTCAGACGACAGATTCTTGCACTCGTGTCGAATAGTGTCCTTGAGGGCTTCCAGGGTCTCGGGATTGATCATGTAAACACGGGACTTCGAAAAACTCCACAATAAATGTCTAGAACGATTAAATCGGGTAATCTTACGGGGGTAATCTGGCTGGCCAGTGTAAATCACCAATACGAAGAATGAGACCACCTGGGAACGCCACCTTCGGTTGTGTGCCGTTGGTCCGTCCAATCATATGTCCACCAGCCCTAATTAGTTCCCTATAGCGCGCACCGATCACTATTGCCGTTTGACCACCGGCGTCCTCGAAAATTATGGCCTGATTACTCTTCCAGCGTGAACCCCACCCATGGGTGGTCACTCGTGGATTTTCGATGCCCCAGAAGCGATAGTTTTACTTGTTCACGTACCCGCTGAGGTGGAAATGAACCTCATCGCTCATTATGTTTTTGATTGAAAAATCGTCCACTTCTTCCTCGAGATTGAGGATGGCTTGGGCGTAGATTACACGCTTTTGGCGGTCAACAGGCAGCAGCTGATGCACGGACTAGACTTTGTACGGGAACATGCGCAGGTGTTTGACCAGAATTCGCCTTAAGGACGACCGGCTGATGGCTAATTGCGAGGCACGGCGTCTGGTCGATGTTTCTGGCGACAGCTCGACATCCTCTTGGCAGCGGTTCGTGTGGTCCCATAATCTTCAAGGTTGGCGCTGTCTAGTTCATAAATGTCAAAACAGATTCATGGAGGTAGGACACGACGGTATCACCCGGCTCCCGAAATGAGCTGTCCGACTGGGAAAGTACCTCCGTCTTACAGAAGACCGCGGCCGTAATAACCATCGTGTTGTATTCCCGCGGGTGAGTAGGGTAGCCAGAGCTCACTGTACCTCTCCTCACCCCATCCCTTCCTAGCCTCCCCACCCTTTCCCTTCAGGGTCGGCAGCGCGTGGGTGACGCCCTTGGTGTTGCACACGTCCATGATGATCGCTTCCCATCAGGTGGACCGTGTGCTTTTCTGCCACCTATGTGGTATAAAAAAAAGATTTGACATTGGCCACCATTTGCAAAAATAAGAGCATCTTCCAATTGGGTGATTTCTTTTGGCCCACCTAGTATTTATGATTAATATTTTTTGTTTTCACGTTTCATGAGCCTATATCATTTAATAAATTGTTCTACATTTTAACATAAGTAAATAATTTATGTAAAAGTAACTAACCATCATTTAAAAATTGTACTTATTAGCTTTATTAAATGGTCATCGTGGCGATAGGTGAACTTATTCAACAATATTAAAACCCTTGTAACGGCACTTACTAGGTTATGAAATGGTTAAACGGGTTTAATCTAAATTAAAAAAACAATTTAATCCTTAGTAAGTGCCATAAAACGTGATCTGTTTATTTATATGCAAAAATAGTTAACTCTGTGCAAAGCCAAGGATATACCGCATATTTTGATCTAACTCTCATCCCTGTAGCTCTTTTAGTCTCGGTGCGGCATGGTCTCAAAGTGACCAACTCGTTTTTTGGCTCTCCTGTAAAATTTGTCTCGAGTCCCTTACTAGGTTTTGAAATGGTACAGCCGAGATGTTCTGTTGTAGCAGAAAATCTTGAGAGTAGCACATACATACAATATGTACGAACAATGTATTCTTGGAGCCGACCGCGGGCCGCTTGGGATAAGGTCAGGGTACTAGACTGGGAAGTATATGGGCGAGGTATGTGTTACGTTCAAATTGCTAGACCGCTAACATATTCTTGGTAACACTACTAATTTATATATGCTTTTCCGTATAGAATTCTGTTCCCTTTCCACATCGTATCGATCGCATATTTTGTCATATCTCCGGTTACACTTGACCAATCGCAATCATCATTCTCTGAACCTTTTTCTCAACTCAGTTGGGGTCGGCTTTCCAATCTAGGTGATGCGGCTGAACTTCGGTATTTTCTGTGGAGCGACTGCCAGCTGACCTCCACAACCAATGGTCATTATGACCAATGGCGATATCGAAGTTCCAAGTTAGATTGGTTGGACTTTTGTGGGCTCCAACTACCCGTAACGACTGCCATAAATGTTTGTATGGCAACCGGGACCGACGGCTTAACGTGCTCTCCGAGGCACTAATAAACCTGCGATAAATACACACATAACTTCGAAAAGCATCGAAAAGTCATTGGTGTGTGCCATGGTGAACCTGGGATCGAACCCGAGATCTCGTCTCAGCAGTCCATCACCCAAACCACTAGGCTACCGCGGTTTGACCAATCGCAATCAAACATAATATTATACGGTAAATTAGAGTTTCACTTTCACACCTTTCTTAAAAAAAATTCAAAATCCGCTTATAGGTGGGCCGTGTGCTTGTCTGCCATCTACGTAGTATAAAAAGAGTGGCTTAGGCGTAAAATAAGCTAGGCTTAAAATACTTTTTTTTAATTCTTGTCTGTTTTTTCGCAATGGACGCAAAACTACTGAACAAATTTTGCTGCAGTTTTTTTGTTTGAAAGATGTTATCAGACTTAAAATCATACGCATGTTTGATCACAATCGGTTGATTACAACCGGAGATATAGTCAAGAAACGCGAATACCGACGTTCACGGGAGCGGAGCCGTGGGCTAAAGCTAGTTATGAAATAAATTTCCTTGCGACTACAATATGGGGTTCTTCAAGAAGGGCATTAGAAGGTTTTTGCGGGGTCAGCCGCGCGAGTGTGATGCCCCTGGTGTTGCACGCGTCCCTAGGCCACGGTAACCGCTTCCCATCAGGTGGGCCGAGTGCTTGTCTGCCACCTAAGTGGTATAGAAAAAAAAATACTTTCTCTACATTCGCTATTGGCCAGACACACACAATAATTAGTTCCAATAACGTACAAGAAAAATACAAAACTAAATTTCGCTGATCCACTTATCACCAGTTATTGACAAGTTCCTCGGCAGCCTTCGAAGAACAAACACCCCTGAGTCTTCGCAAACAACGGCCTCCCGGGAGGTCCAAACTTTCTTCGCAAATTGTGCGAATTTCGGCAAAGTCCCTCTGAGGAGTACAATTTGTCTCCGTCACTATATTTAGTCAAGTTGACCATTATATCAAAGTATTTAGGTAAGTCAAGTCGTATAATATAGTATGCCTTTTATAGAAGCGTATGTTATGTGGCAAATTGTTTGCTTTTTCACTTTAGGCAGCTTTTTTGAGTACTATTACTATTATAAAAAAATTGTAAAGAAGCTGTCAAATTTTTGCTCAATTTTTTTTAAATAATATATCTCCGATGTAGACAACATTGGAGATATAAAAAAAAATTGGGTTATGTTAAATGAAAGATTATGAATACAAAACTTTTTAGCCATATTCTAGAACCCATAACACAAGCTAACTAAGCTATGCTTACTTTGGATCGATATAGCGCTTTGCAAAAAGTCATAGAATATTTATAAATTATGTTTATCATCATCGCAATTACATTACCTGTGATAGATCTTGTATTTTTAGTAGTTTCAATTCTGATAATATTCAACTCAGTTCTTACAACATTACAAACAAAACTCTAAATTTAATTAAACAAACAAACTGATACGTTCACACAACATAATTTAAGCACCAAAAATCTTGTTAATTTGAGGCACAAATTATGAAAGGACCAACACTATCTCCGTCCTAACGATTTAAAACAATTTGTCGAGATACCCGACAAGCCTAAACCACTGTAAAACACCAGTTTAAATTTTCTACAGGCAGAATTGAAAATAATTATCAAAGTGCCGCTGCCTAAATTAATAAATTAACCCCTCCCCAAAGATCACAGCCTAGCCAAGATAATGATATCTGCTATAATAGCGCCTATTAACATTATAATGGCACAACCGCTGTAGCCGTTACGCCTTATAGCCAGGCCTTACAAGAGCTGGAGGCCATTATTAGTGCTTATATTTTTCATTTATTATATAACAAGATAAGATTAGAACAGGTTGAAAGTAAGGCTCTGTAATATACATTATTTATGAGTCAAATATCACTATGTTTCTTACAAAATATTTTTTATGTCAACATGACTTCACCTAGCCTGATGGTAAGCTAAAGTAAAGTGTTGGGAATAAATAAATAAATAATAAATAAATACTCTACGACATTTTACACAGCGCCCTCTAGACCCAAAGTAAGCATAGTTTAACTAGCTTGTGTTATGGGTTCTAGAATGCTGATAAACATACTTATATACTTTTATTTTTGTAAATAGATACTTATTATACATAGAAACACCCAGACCAATGCAAATAGACATATTCATGCATACAAATATTTGTACTGAGCGGGAATCGAACCCGTGCCCCCTGCGTAGCAGTCGCATGCACTACTACGCCACAGAGAGAGGGAATAGTAGTCACAGAGAGACTATAGAACCGATAATGCTACAATGGTAGCTATCAGATTGATGGTCTCATCAGATGCTTTTTTCAGGCCCCGTTTAAAAGACATGTGGGAATGCGTGCACAATATTCAAAGGTTTTCTTCCCATTGAATATTGTAATGTTACCAAATACTAGCCAGGTCATTCTTTGCACCTTGGAAACGGAAACAGGTCCCATACGAACAGCTGTAGCATTTGTCACGGGTAATTGTGGCCCTCAAAAGTCTGTAAATCTGGTCTAACTACTTACTGAACTAGGTACAAAACTTCGATATCGCCATTGGGTTACGGCAGTCAGGTGACAGTTGCTTCACAGAAAATATTGTAGCTCAGCCTTTTTGTACTTAGACTTAGGTTTCATCCATCTGAGTTTCAAATCAAATCAAATCAAATCATTACCTGCATAACACAGTTTACAGAAAGTTTGTAAAAGATACATTTTCATTAAATGTATAGGTCCGCTGTATTACAACCTCTTCAAGGTGTGCAAATATTAAGGTATCAAGTATCTATACATGCAATATTCCAATAGAGAGCATTCATAATATTTTAATTGCAATAGTTTTAAGATTTAAAATGTTTAAAAGAAACTTAATAAAAATTTATACATATATAACATAAACTCACGCCTATATCCCCGAAGGGGTAGGCAGAGGTGATAGCACCCACATTTCGCCAGTTCATGTTTAGGTCCCAATGTAATATAATAGGTGGCGAGCCTATTGCCATTAACGATAAATACACGTTATGTGTGTATTTATCGCATTCATAAAAACAACATAAAAAAAAAATATAAACATTTTATAAACATTTTTTCACCACAAGCTCTCTGACTACAGACCGTATAAGACGCTGTGTAGCTACAACAAGAGACCGGCGCCTCCCCGCTAGAGCAAGAAATTTACAACAGTGTCAGAGTTCACAGTAAATGATAAATTTGAATAGCAGCAGTTTATGTGGGTTTCAGGGATGGTATATCTAATAATTTGTTTGTACAGAAATTAACTGCCAGACAAATTAAGTTGGAGAAGTCTTCTAATTTGTATTTTGTTACTTCTAGTCTCAGATAATCTTTTGATAATGATATAAGAAAGTTTAAGAATATTCTTAGGGAACCTTTTTTATGGATACTACCCTCGCGGGGGGCGGGGGCATCATCATCATTCTCTGAACCTTTTCCCAACTCAGTTGGGGTCGGCTTTCCAGTCTAACTGTGATGCGGCTGAACTTAGATATTTTACGTGGAGCGACTGCCATCTGACCTCCACAACCAATGGCGATATCGAAGTTCTAAGTTAGACTGGTTGGACTTTTGAGGGCTCCAACTACCCGTAACGACTGCCATAGATGTTTGTATGGCAACCGGGACCGACGGCTTAACGTGCTCTCCGAGGCACTAATAAACCTGCGATATATACACACATAACTTCGAAAAGCATCGAAAAGTCATTGGTGTGTGCCATAGTGAACCTGGGATCGAACCCGAGACCTCGTCTCAACAGTCCATTACCCAAACCACTAGGCTACCGCGGTTAGCCGGGCGGGGGCATCTATGTTAAATCTGAACCGACTAAAACCGCACCGTCTCGGGGCGTCAAAAACCAGGGTTCAAACCCAAAAGACGTTTCCTTCGCTACGCTAGGGTTGCCTCAGTGGTGTTTAGTAAATTGTGAACGAAGTGTCAGGTTTGATTTTAGAGTTGAGCAAAATGTTATTGGATTTTTCTGGTAACTAATAGATTTCAGATTTAGAAAGGAGTGTCTGACTACGAGATAAAGATTTTTATTTTTGCCTAAAATACATAAAATCACACCATTATGCCCGGAGAGTTAGACAGAGGCGAAATAACATCCACATTTACCTATGGGCATATTTCGGGCATTTTAACCTAGAAATGCCATTAAAAAATCTTCTTGAGTATATCACGTTTCAAATTTTAAAATTAAATCGAAATTCTGCACACATTATAGATTAATTTCGCATAAATTTTAATTAAATAAAATATACTATACTATACTATAATACTCAACCAAGCACAAGTACATCATTGTTCATATAACCTGAACATACATAAAACCATGTTTTTGCTCCCAAACTTCATATTAACAAGTACTTACCTTAATGAGGCCACAAATTTGGTTTTCATCAACAAGCTTAACCGGATAATTTCCGGAGAACTGGTAGGCCTACTATGAAACGTATATCCGAAACTGTGAGCTCACACGAAACTCGAACGAAAGAAGTGTCACTGTGACATTGTGACCGATAACGGTACGCACTGTGAGGTATGAGATGAATTTCTTAGGCTGTGGAATGAACTCCCTGCTGTTGTTTTTCCTAGCGTCTACAATATGGGGTTCTTTAAGAATTAAATTAGAAGGCTTTAACATGGTCGACAGCGCAAGTGTGTGGTGTTACACACGTCCATAGGCCTCGGTGGCTGCTTTCCATCAGATAGGCCGTGTGCTTGTCTGTCATCTAAGTAGAATAAAACACGAAGTTACTCCGGATTTTGTTCTTTCAGTGAGGACCATAAAGTACGTTCAGAAGTGAATCAAAGACCTGACCAAAACCTTTCCAATAAAAAGTTGCATAAAAGTCGTTTTAGTAGTTATTGCGTCCATTACGAACAAACAGACAATAGGTAATTCCAATAAAAATATTTTTGTGTTCAGAATTGTTTCTATGACAAAACCCAAGTTTTTTTTCTAATATCTCCAATATACACATACGCACACACAGCTACTATACATTTTTATAATAGTAAATATATATTCTTTCGTATTAGATTATGATAACCTTTCGAGTTTTTGTAATAAGTGATATTTTAATTTTTTATTGGCGAGCTATCAAAATTTCAAATTTTGCAGTTTGGTCGTGTCATGGTTGACGATGGAACTGTCACGTACCACCGTCTTTGGGTCCAATTGTAACGTAAGTGCGTTTCATCGTACAGATTGCCCGAAATTTCGGTCCGCAGTTGCGGCTGTGTATTTCATAGTAGCCCTACTCTCATAACCAAAAAAAAAATCTCTGCATAACACCATTAACGATGATAACATTACTGCAAATGGTTTTAAACTCATTATTATTCATACATTATGTTACATTTCGCCCATCACTGTGATCACTGTTGAGCCTCACGAGCCGCGCTTATAAAGTTTTATGGTGGAGTGAGCTCGCGTTTATGGCGTCGTAACATGACATTGTATGGCAGTGTATGAGAGGTATGTTAGTTATGTGTGCGGAGTGACAATGAATTGTTGGCTGTGAGTGATCAAGTTACGTATTGTTACAGAATAATGAAAGGGGACTGATTAAGCATTATTTTATATGGTTCATTTCATGAAATTTCGCCTTTTACTAACAATTCTTACTAATGAGTTTTATAATATACTATCGGTATAGCTTTAAATGCTTTTATTTAACTCTACCTGTTTGTTTGGATCAAATCCAGTAATTAAAAATTGACTCCCTTCCTGTAAACGGATTGTTCTGATATTCGGCACATATCTTTAGTTCTGGTGATAATATAAGTTATTCTATTCTGTATCATTGTAGTTCTAACATGGTCGCCGCTACAAAATGGTTGCTTACATATTTTTCCACAACTACCGCAATAGGGATATTAAATGAAAAGACTTGACTAGTTGTTCACAGTGAAAAAAAGAAAATCCAATATGGCCGCTTTTAGTGCATAACAGCCAATGATATTTTATACACAAGATATGTCATGTTCATAGTAACTGACTCCTCAAATCTGATCCTGCTGTCTATGACATAACTATAAAGTGCACAATAGTTGTCAATTAGCGATAAGTAGTACGAAAGATGGGATAAGCACGTGAGTAAAAAGGATAGCTATAATTCGGATGATTGCGCTTTTGTCATGTCACATCAAAAAGTATCTCTGTCTCGTTTTTATCTCTTTTTGCCGCCGCCATTATTTTAAAAATATTATTTAACTAATTTAATTAAAATACACTAATAAATCGGTAATATTGTATGTACTTACATGTGATAGGAGATCCCTTGTATTTTATTAATATTAGTGTCGTAATTTGTACAGTTTTTAAAACACACGATGGCTTTTTTGTTGCAATTTTATTATGCGCTTTACACAATTACACGCGTGTCAACTTGGCGTTTGCAAGACATGTACTAAAGACAAAATGTCCCAATTAGGCCTTTTTCGCGTCTTCACCAGACGCGCTCTAATAACATATCTGCCTCTTTTTACATATATAATATCTTTGATAACAGCGTTTAACTTAAAACTTTTTTACTTAATTAATTATTTGATTATACCTCCGATTCTACTCAACCAATTACAATCAAAAATAATTGCAAAAGTATAGTGCAAAAGTATAATAAATCTCAAAAAGACTTATGAGGAAAAAAGCTGCATTAAATCCGTTAAGTATTTTTGCGTCAACCACAAACAAACAGACAAGAATCCCAAATAAATGGTGTTTAGAATCGTTCGTGTACCATAATCCTAGTATTTTTTATATCTCTAATGTCCACACATCTCATTTACAACAATTTTATATTATTATAGATAAATATAATCAAACCACAATAATAGGTACCTAAATGTCCATTGAAATGTAACTAAGAAAGTGACAATAACACTTCAAATAAAAACCACTATTCTGTAAAGTATTTACGATATCATTTAGATCCTTTTCTCTTCCAATAGTCTATACACTTAAGCCGTTTTGTCTGTTAACCGTCGATTTAGATTTTTGGCAATAAAAATATATGAAGATACGGTTCTCATACCTCTATTTTCGTAAAAGGATACGGCGTGAAACTATATAGGGCTTCGCAATCAATTTAACCCTTTCACGTTTGAAGAGCACCATGAAATAACTGTAAGCCGTTTGCTCATATCTTTTGAATACACTCCAGTGGGATCGAAACTCTTGAACTCCTTCAGAATATGTTACTATTTATTTATTTATTAATTTATTAATTTATTTGAAACTTTCTGCACAACGATTAAATTATACAAAGACGGACTTTTTTATAGTCAATAGGCCCGCGTTTGACCACTATCTCACCCGATGGTAAGTGAAGATGTGGTCGACGATGGAGCACGCTTGCCTAGAAGCAACCTATTCAATTGGTTTTTGTACAATCAAATTTAAGGTAACAAACTTAAAAACATTACCTTCACTGGCGAATTTGGATAAAAATACAGTTAAATTGAGAACCTGCTTTTTTAAGCCGGTTAAAAATACATAAGAATCGGTCAAGCCGTTTCGGTGGAATTCGATAGCAACCACTGAGTTTGCGTCCAATTTTTTATTTCATCTCGTTTACAAAACCACCTCAAGTTAGAACATAACTGTTATGTTCTTCCAAAACACGAACATAACCACCAAAAACAAATACAAACTAATTTAGTAGCACATCTGATATTTACATATCGACGTTTAAAGGGTTAAAGGTAACCGACATTGAATGTTCAAACGAAAAAGACCTTTAAAGTCATCATAAACACTTAACTGAAAAGCCATTTTCGTGTAAAATGCAACAGTCGCTTACATCCTCTAGTTTTTCGTCTATAATATGAATGTACGGGGAAGTTCACGCGGGACGGCGGGACAATGTCGTGCCGCTGTCAGACCGCTGTCACGGCGCGTTATCGGCACGGCACTGTGACGCAATACGTCACGGTACTATCCTCTGATTGTTGTTTGGGAAATAATAGTTTCTCTTGTGTTACAAATATTATGCAATATTATTATGCGTTATGTTTTTATTAAAAGGAGATTTAGTTATAAGTACTACCGCGAGTAATATTGGGTTTTATAGGATCCATAGCGAGAGTGTGATGCTTTAGTGTTGCAAACTGCCATAAGCCACAGTAACTGCTTTCCATCAGGTGGGCTGTCTGCTTGTCTGCTAATGAGATAAAATTCGTGAGATTTTTGGGATTAGTCTATGGCTTTCTACATCGATTTTGAAATATCTTATACCAAATAGAAAGCTAGATTATTTGTAAGTCATAGCCTATATAATATTTCATTATACGCTACCCAAGGGAGCGAAGTAGTAATCATAAATATCAACAAATCTGACAGATTCTCATTCATTATAAAACAAACTATTAAATAACAGTTCAGTTCAGTAGGGTGGTTCAGTTAGTCAAATGAAATACACACAATTGCCCCTGAAATAGGCTTCCATGCGTTATAGGAACTGGATCAAATTTCCATGCGGGTTGAGTAGTATTTTTATAAAATCTTTTTATTGACTTTTTTTTGACACCTTAGTAATAAAATTAATAGTCCATTATGCATTTTTCGACATTAATAAAACATCACAAAATCCCTAATTAAAGCATAGTGTCAGTAAAGACCTAAGTAAAATTACATTAACCCGGCGACCGACGTGAAAGAGAAGAAAAAAAAAAACACCGTGACAAGCTTCGATCGGCAAGCGCGACTGTAAAATATGCATTTTAATTTTTAAAGAAAAAGAGCAATGAAATCATAAAATTGAATACCATAATGTGCTAACTAACCAATTTATTAATATTAATTCATAAGATCAAATGGTCAATCGGGCCATCTTAAAACCGTAGATGGCCCGGGGTCAGCTGGGGTGTGAGGTATATGCCTATTGGGTAACCTTACACCCTGGTAATTAAGACCCGAGACGGCGTGCGGTTTTAGTCGGTTCGATCCCGACATAACCACCCCCGGTGGCCGACGGGGGTGGTATCCATGGAGATTTCCGCACGATAAAAAAGGGTGTGTCCGTAGAGATTTCCACACGAAAAAAAGGCCCACGAATATTGTAAGTTTTTCAACTTATGATATTAAAAACAAACGTTTATGAGGGATGGTTTCTTACGCAATATTAAACTCGCGTCATAAAGCTACAAAGGTACAACCACAAAACTAACAAGGAACAAAGGGCGACAGAGGGCGCCGCTGTGACCCACGTCAACAGTAGGGTCCATCGGGTAAACATGACTTAAAGGGTTGTTTGCAAAATCCTGAAATTTCCCTTCAGGGTCGGCAGTGCGTGGGTGACGCCCTTAGTCTTAGCCCTGTTGTACACGTCCATAGGCCACGGTGACCGCTTCCCATCAGGTGGACAGTGTGCTTGTCTGCCACCTACGTCGTATAAAATAAAATTGAACATGATATTTCACATTAAATAAAACCGAAATTGAAATTGTCTGAAGGATCTGTTCGTACTATAAATACTATTTATTTTTATGTACTTATTTCCAAATTATATAAACATAACATAAAAACAACAAATTATATAAAAACTGGTAAAAATATTTCACTAATTCAGTATTGTCGGTTTGTCACTGTGAAGTAAAATATTATGTAATACAGACAATCAATTTCATTCAGTTTACTGTCGTTAAGAGTGGATTTCAATAGTGACCACGATTGTGTTCACTCAAGTATTACTCCATGGATTTCTTTATGTTTAGTTTAACTAAATACATTTTCACTAGTGAAATCTAATTTGCTTCAGAAACACTTTGAAGTAAAATTTATTTCTGTTTTCTGTTGTGTGCGGTTTTGTCCGCATGGAATTCTGATTCCATTCCCTCAACCCATTGAAATTTTTTTCCAGAATAACAAGTAGACTGTGTGTATCAAATTTCAGCCATTTCAATTTAGCTGTTAGAGCATGCTTCAATGACAAACATACAAACATCCAGACATCCAAAAAACTTCACAACCTTTCACATTTATAATATTAGTTCTATTACAAACTTAGAATCAGATTTATGAAGATGTTTTTTATTATATTTTAGTATAATATTGTACCTCAGTATATATCACATAACGTACAATAGCTCTATTTACTACTAATAGTATTTAGTTTTATTTTCTGGATTCTGATACGTAGTCGAGCCACTGACGACTTCACAACCAGTGCTATATTGCGACAACTTCTGAATCTCGCCAGACAAAACGGTAAGAAAGGAAATTGTGAACAGAAAAGTAGTTTAAAATTATCCAGCAAAGACATGCGGCAGACAAGTCGAGTAGTTAGTGACAGTTTCCTTTAGTTTTAATGGGTTCAATCCCACCTACATCCTGTTTTTTTCCCCATCCCCCCTCCGCCAGCCATTCTCTCCGTTTGTTCCAGTTAATCTCTAAGGCTTCCCGCACACGAGCCACCGGCCACAACCACAAAACGCAACCACTGGCATATTTCCTGTAATTTTCATACATTTTATATGGACTCGCCGCACACGGTTATCGCCGGTGGCGGCCACACGCTACAAATCATCGCAGCTAGCTTCTTGTGGCTCGCACCGGCCACTAAACGCCGCCACACGCCACACGCGCGTAGCAACAAGCAAAAAGTAGCAACCACCGACCGCAAGTTTAGTGTCGACCATCGGCCACAAGTGGCTGTCGCGCACTTCAGCTACTTTTGTGGCCGCTTCTAGCCACTTGTGGCGGCGTTTGTGGCTGTGGCGTGTGGCTCGTGTGCGGCGACACTTAGTGTCGACCATCGGCCACAAGTGGCTGTCGCGCGCTTCAGCTACTTTTGTGGCCGGTTCTAGCCACTTGTGGCGGCGTTTGTGGCTGTGGCGTGTGGCCCGTGTGCGGCGACACTAAAATGACTTATTAAATAAAAAATTGGAGTTTGTGAAAAATTAGAAGCCTAAAATCTAAAACCGCGCAGCACAGTTAGTAATAGTAACACTGCTATAAATTCAACATTCAATTACGATTTATCCGGAGACACGACAGTTTAATCCCATCTCTATTTTCATTACGGAGTTTAATCGAATTGTTAGTTTCAACGCCAAACAGATGCATTTTGCAACAGAGAGCTGTTGGGGCAATCTGATTTGGTGTCCGAGCAACACTGGCCGGGTGTCCGACTATCCGGACGCTGTCCGGTGTCAACTTCAGTAACACCGTGAGTCCGGGTACGCCCGGATGGTAGATAATACGGTTATATGAACACTGGGAGTTACTTTATTTGAATGGCAGTTTTGAAAATAGTTCTTTGTTATACATAAAATGTTGGACTACGTTTTTCTGAGTTTACCTATCTGTAGAAAATTCTATGCGTATAAAATCAGGGATATGGGGTGCAGTTTCGATTCCGGCTCAGTGCAAATATTTGTATGCCTGAATATGTCTATTTGCATTAGTCTGGGTGTTTCTATGCATAATTACGAGTATGTAAGTGTTAGCAGAAAAATATTATACCTATTAAGCATGTTTATACGCCTTCTTGAACCCATAACGCAAGCTAGTTACCTTTTTTATTTTCCGTGCGGAAATCCTCATGGATACCCACGGCCAGCGGGGCAGGTTATGTTGGACTCTTACCGACTAAAACCGCACGCCGTCTAGGGTCTTCTGACGCCAGGGTGTAAGGTGGCCCAAAGAGCATTTCCCTCGCACCCCGGCTTGACCCGGGCCATTCCGGATTACTGTACACTATGCTTACTTTAGGTCTAAAGAGCGCTGTGTAGAATGTCATAGAATCTTTTATATATTCGTTTTTGAGAAAAATGATTTTTATTTATTAGGTAAGTATTGGAAATGCTGCTAACTATTAGTCGGCTTCATAAATATTTTTAAGTATCAATTAAACGACTGATTCAAAATTTTCATTCAAATTTTAACTTTGAATCCTGTGCAATAGTAATCTATTATTAATATTGACTACGCTCTCTGTCTAACCTGTCAAGAATATATAGGCGTAAGTATGAATGCCCTTGAAAAGATAATGTTATAATAAAATACTTCTAAGAAGCACTTCGCATAGCTCCTTCAAATCTAATTGAAATTTATGATCTCACCCGCGGAAGTGTTGGGGATTAGGGTAATTGTTCACTTTATATTTACATAATAATGTACTTTTTGCAATGGATTATTTATTTAAATATTTTTTTTTTTCTTTTCATATATTATAATATCAACCCATTTATGTCCCACTGCTGGGCACGGGTCTCCTCTCCTCTAACGAGAGAGCTGAGAGGGTTTAGACCTTAATCCAAACACGCTGGCCTAATGCGGGTTGGTGGATCGGACATGTCCTTAGAATTTCTTCTAAGTCATAATGGGTTTCCTCACGATGTTTTTCATATATTATTCTATGGTAATCCAATCGCTGCATTTGAAGAACTTCTCTTTTTATTTCGTACATCAAATTTTATAGCATTTAATAATTGTAAATGAGCTGTGCAGATATTTAAAAATGGTCGGTTTAATTTATTTACAAAAAAAAAGTATATAAGTATGTTTATCAGCATTCTAGAACCCATAACACAAGCTAGTTAAACTATGCTTACTTTGGGTCTAGGGAGCGCTGTGTAGAATGTCGTAGAATATTTATTTATTTATTTATATGAGCGATTCTAAACACAAAAATAATTTTAATCAAATTTTCGGTTTGGGTTTAATATTTTATCCTTAATTTGCCCTAAAATCTGCCGTATGTTTGAGTAAAATTGAAAAGGTAAAATCGGCGACATGGCTTAAAAACCTCTGCGTGGGCGGAGAAGCGAGCGTCAGCTACTAAGTCTATATTTTCGCTATCATAAATTTTTATTTTCCTTAGTTGACTATAAGCTTGTCTTCAGATTACAAATTGACTTTCCACTTAACCTGAGTAAGTGCATGTACGTGTAAGCTCAACCCGTCGACCGCGCGTGGGGTCGTTTGTGTCCCCAGCCATAAGTCAAGCCGCCACCACTGCGACACTTATTAAGACGCGACCCATAATTCGTTCCCGACATGCGTGTTACTGGCACTTAATATAAACTTCAGTGAATTTAGGCTTAGTGTTAGGAAAGTTTATTATTTAAAATCTTATTTTATAGTACTAAGTAACTTTTTTTAATGCAGAAATCCCCTCGCGCCTCACCTCACCGGAATTAACGATGGGTATATCGAACTTGAATCGAACAAAATTGTGTTTCATTATAACGGTTTCGGTAGCTACAGTGTCTGTTGTGCCATGGAAAGGATATCCCAGAGACCCCAACTATCCTTAACCACCAACATAGGCGACCCAGATGTAGTATTGCCGATCAAAACCCCCTCATCTAAATTCGTCTATCCGTTCTAGGTTGAAAAGGTATCAATATTCTCACAAACTTCAAAGTTTATAACTTTAATACGATAGAACATTAGTAAGAATTATATATTCAACCTTCAACAAAAGCTAAAATTTCCAAGCACATTCACTAACAAAGTATTCCAACTCGTTTCCAAGCTAACCATCGGGCGGAATATCTTTGCTTCTATCGTAACATTTTTGAACAAAACGGTAGAACTCTTTAAACATACTAAATCTAAGTAAGATTTAAAACTTTTTATCGCGTCCAAAGTGGGAAGTTTGACCATAAATCACGTCTACATTTAATTTGAACTCAAGTAAGTACCGCATCACCACGACCAGCAAAATATTTCAAGGGACCGCCGGAACAGACCCGAATCACCGTTTTTATCAAAAATCCAATTTTCTAGTATCTCAGTATCGAATGGAATCCGCCGGCGAACCCTTTGCGGCTATTAAAAAACGCACCGATATATTATCGACACCTCTGGGTTCAATTGGCGTATAAACCATTTTGGCCAAAATGAGTTATATACACCGTCTTGTTCAGAATTTTTTTCTCTATCGATCTGTATATTTAAAATGTTCAAATTCCCGAAAAAAATGCTTTTACGACCCAAAAAATTTAGGTCATCCTTCCACAAAAAAGATAAAATGTTGATGTAACAGCCAAATTTTTCTTTTTTAAATATTTAGTAAGACGTAATGACCAAGATTTTTACCAACCCAGGGCGTAAGATCTGCGTTGATTGTAAATGGATTTTACGCCATGAGGAGTAAATGTATTTCTTTAACGTAATTTAAAATTGAGGTCGTAAATCCACATTTAAATAACATATGGACGTATAAACAATTCCATTGCAAAAATTATTTTACGTGTGGGTATCCAAGGAGAAAGATTCTTAGAATTTTGGAGATGAAGAAGGCTATAAGTTATTTAATCATTATCTATCTCCTTTGGTTAGGAAGTTAGCATGGATATACGTCTTAGAAAATACCAATTTATGGTTTATACACCATAAAAATTGAATGAAAATTGACAGCCCACAGCTTACATCCGTATTTGATAAAATTAAGTTAACATTTATTGATGTAAAAGCACGTTTTTTTGGTGTAAAAACTATTTACTTGCACATCAATAGAATTATGAGTAATGAAAACGAATCTCAATACTGTTCGAATGTATCAGAATTCCATTAATATTCGTCTAACTACTTAATTATGGCCGATATACGCGAAATTAAACTACCATAAACAAAATCAACTTTATTTTATTAAATAAATAAATATTTTGTCTATTATAATTATGGCACAACATCAGACATTATCAGATTATCAAACTATAAAGGCAATTATTTAAATCTTTAGTTACCTACTAACGATTTAAATAATTTGTGGGGGGAGTGCGATGCAAAGCGAGGAGCCAATGAAATCTTCACGTGTCTGTATTCCTATTTGAAGTCTGTAGATGATAGATCATCGTTATCACCCTTACCTCTGTAAGGGAAAATCAAGAAACTGTGATATAGCACCTGAAGAAAATGCCACTAGAAGTGGCAATGATAACATAGTGACTGTATGACCCCAACTTTACTTTAAAAAAGCAAATTGCTAATATCGGATGCCAAATAAAAGGATTTTAAAACGTCTATGTGACAATGGAGTAATACCTTATAGATACCACCATGACTATTTATAAAATTATACCATGGAAATCTGACTGACTCTCTTACACTGACTGACGAAGATGATGATTTCTTGAAAATCCTTGTATTTGGCATCCGACATTGACAACCTGCTTTTGTAAAGTAAAGTTGGGGTCATACAGTCACTATCTTATTTTCTTCAGGTGCTATATCACAGTTTATTTTTATACTTGCAGCTTAAAATACTAATGATTATAATTATCATTAGTATTTTAAGCTTCAAGTACAAATTTAATGTTCCGTTAAATATTGTGACCTATAAAGTGTATGCAACACATTAATACTAAACTTATAATTATTTTTCTATTCGCAGTTTTCAATTGTATGCTTCATTGCATAGTAACTTTACAAATTCAAATTCAAATTCATTTAATTATTGTTTGTCACAGGTAGATAGAAGATGTTGTCAATTACATAAAAGTATCACCGTAGCATGTCTGATAAGACGTACAATAGTATTATCATAATTATATTATGTATCAATTTTTGCTAATATTTAAGTTTGCTGTTTTAAAGTTTAGTATAGTATATGTACTGTATTGAAAACTGTGATTTTGTGCAAAGAGACTGAATGTTCAATTCTTTCATTTTATTTAAGTGCGTTGATTACCTACTAAAGATATAAATAATTGCCTTTATGGTTTAATAATCTGATCATGTCTGATAATGTTGTGCCATAAATTATAATAGACATAATATCTGTTTCATTTAATAAAACAAAGTTGATTTCGTTTCTGGTAGTTTAATTTCGTATATATCGACCATAATCCAGTAGTTAGACTAATATTAATGGGATTCTGACCGTATTGAGATTAATTTTATTAATGAAAATTCCATTGATGTGCAAAGTAAATAGGTTATACAGCAAAAAAATCTGCAGCTACGTGCTTTTACATCAATAAATGTGAACTTAATTTTACCAAATACGGATATAAACTGTAGGCTGTCAATTTTTGTCCAATTTTCATGGGTGTATAAACCATAAATTGCTATTTTCCAAGGCGTATATCCATGCTAACTTCCAAACCATAGGAGATAGATATGATTGAATGAATTAACCATCTTCATCCACAAATTCTAAGAATCTTTCTTCTTGGAAGTTTTTATATAACTTCAAAAATAAAAAAGTTATGATTTTTTTTATGAAAATAAAATCGTTTTTTTGCTCTCCTGAAAAGTCGTGTTTTGGTTTATACGCCAATTGAACCCAGAGGTGTCGTTATGTTTTTATCTCGCTGTCATTGGGGGTCGGTTCGACCCTCGTCGCTTTTCAGGGTTATGTTTTATTGTGGGCCGATTGTTAATTGACTTGGTGGATGGGACCCCTGTTCACACAACATAAACACTTATCAATCAATAGTATTGATGTCGGGAGAGTGTCGGTCTAATATTTTGATGTGTGTATTGTTCAAATGTTCGGTTGAAAAATCATTGATATGTTATTCAATCAGTGGGATTTTTGAATTTTATGATTGATGTTTGTTTTAGATTTTATTTGCTTATTTATCTGGATTGTGCTCATATAAAGAATAAAATATATGGGCTATAAACGATTTAAATGATTATTTTTTTATGTCGGTCACGTCAATATCACTTCACCTCGCCTGATGGTAAGGTACTATAGTATTAAGTATTACATTAACTCTAATATTAGGAATATTTTTATTAATATAATATGATTCAAAGCTATGTAACCCAGAAGGGATAGGCAGGGGTGTGATAAATCCATTCTTGTAACAGTATTATGAATACTTTAACTAGATTTCTCTGCTCTACATAGAGATACATTTATTATTTTCATACTTATTCTCTCTATACGATAGTTGCCTACAAAGGTGATGTGCATAATAAGCTCGCGAATAATAAAAGTATTATGTACGTATTTCTTTATAAATTAGCTGAAACGATGTCTAAATAAAATCTTAAAAATTCAACAGTAACCATAATTTAACAAGTTTTTAACAAACCAGACGTCAAAGTCGGAAACACGCCTAAAAAAGCCCGAAACTCATTTAGATGATAAGTCACAAAATTATTTAAGCGCACAGGAATCACAAGTTACTTACTCTTACAATGTCGTGGAATAAACTCACTCGGCACTCGAGGGGGAAATAAAATTCATGTTGCCTTCTACAAAAAGTATGTAGACAGAAATAAAACAAATGAAGCTACTGGTATGTTAATAACTCAATCATATTTCACCCCTCACTGAGTTCCATCTCACCCTAATAAGCTCGTGGCTAAGTGGTAACCGTTGGAGTGGCGTGCCTCTTAGCCATCAGTGCTGTTTGCCATATGAACATTACCGGGGTGTAATAATAATAATAGCAACCCATTTATGTCCCATTGCTAGGCAAGGGTCTCCTGTTCTCTAACGAGAGAGCTGAGCTGTTTAGACCTTAATCCACACACGCTGGCCTAATGCGGGTTGGTGGATCAGACATGTCCTAAGAATTTCTTCTAGGACATGTGGGTTTCCTCACGATGTTTTTCCTTCACCGTCAGCAGATGGTAAATCATGTAGTTAGCACTTATAAATTCAAACTCGATACCTCTGAATAGAGGCCGCGTCCTTATCCATTCAGCTACCATCGCATTACTACCGGGGTGTAAGGTTACCTTATAGGCATATTCCTTGCACCCTAGCTGACCATCCATCTACGGATTTGAGATGGCCCCCTCAGCCCCCTGAAAATCGTGCTCTTTACTGACGGTGGGATGTAGGGTGACAGGCGGACTGCCTGTCACCCAACCGTTGCCGCATGGAGAATCAGCTCGCCTTCCGTCTGCTCCCCATTGTACCTTCTGTTGGTCAGAGGGACACGTGGAGAGTCTCGGAGCAGCCGAGAAAATGTCCTGAGGATGACTGAAATCGATTACACCATCTCATATCTCATGGCGCGTTTTTTTTCCCCTACTCCCCTCCGTCCCGTCTGTAAATAAATAAAATAAATAAATAAATATTCTGCGACATTCTACACAGCGCCCTCTAGACCCAAAGTAAGCATAGTTTAACTAGCTTGTGTTATGGGTTCTAGAATGCTGATAAACATACTTATATACTTTTTTTTTGTAAATACATACTTATTATACATAGAAACTATGTATAATAAGTATGTATGTATGTAAACTATGTCTATGCCAGACAATCATTTTTTTTTTTCGTGCAGAAATCCCCTCGGACACGGTATACGGATGGTAGCCAGTGTATGCCAGACGAATCTATTGACGATGAAGTAAAACATTTAATATTTATACAAATTGCTTGCGAATTAAAATGGTTCCGCTCCCTGTGAAGCAATTTGAAGGTATAAAAATAAAACCTTAACGCAAAACTTTTTCCAATTAATAGAAATTGTGGCTCGTGAATGGATTCCGATGATTTGGTTAATTTCCGCGTTAATTGGTGTGCGCGTTTCGGCGATAAAATATTAAATTTATCGCGCCAATTCGACTCAAATTACGCGTCTGCGTTTCGCCATTTTGATTTGTTGATGTGCCTACATCGGAATAATTTTGAATGTGTAAGAAATAATGAATTTCATCTCATCTACATTTTTGGATGTAATTTTCCTTGTAACTTTACCTAAGAATTTTAATATTCTGGATAAATCTTATCATATTCCTTAGAAATACCGTTGCTTGTTGAATGTATATTTATTAAATTTTGACTAAAGTAGGCTCGAGATTGTATTCTATCTATGTTTAGTCAAAATATTGAAGATACTGTCCGTCAATTATCATATTTTAATATCAACAGTTTGATAAATATTTTACAATACAAATATCAGATAATAATATATATTAGGACTACTAAAAAACGTCAGTGATACAGGTTTTAAGGCGTTGGCCGTAAAATCGAAAGGGCCCGGGTTCAAACCAATGTGAACCGTTGAAGATGCTAAATGAAAAAAAAAATTATACGGAACCGGGTAGCATCAAGTTCCAAATAAAAAAAGAATGATCAAAATCGGTTCACTCAGTCGAAAATCCTGATGTTGAAAGTTCTTTCTAACAAACATAAAAAAAGTCTCGAATTGAGAACGTTCTCTTTTTTTAAGTTGGTTGAAAAATTTTATTGTCTGAGGATTATGCTATGCATGCTACGGCTGGAGCTTAAACTAGTTTTTTTAATCGGTAATAGGCTCGCGTTTGACCACAATCTCACTTGTTGGTAAGAGATTATGTGATCGACGGTGGAACACACTTACCTAGAAGTAACCTATTCACTCTAGACTTGAAGACTCCCAGGTTGTAGCTTTCGGGAAATACAGACTCAGGCAGGGTATTCCACTCTTTAGCTGTACGCACGATGAACGTACTGCATATTTAAAATTTTTTTAAATATGCAGTACGTTCATCGTGCGTAGTCTAGTTACTCAAATTCAAACTCATTAACGCAGTTCAAAAAACTATCATTGTACCTTTATTAAATCTAAACTTAAATAATAACAACCCATTAATGTCTCACGGCTGGGTACGGGTCTCCTCTCCTCTAACTAGAGAGCTGAGAGGGCTTAGGCACACACACGCTGGCCTAATGCGGGTTGGTGGATCGGACATGTCCTTAGAATTTCTTCACGCTTGGGTTTCCTCACGATGTTTTCCTTCACCATCAGCAGATGGTAAATCATGTGATTAGCACATATAAATTCCACAAAGTGAAATGCATATTGGTGCTGTCCGGCCGGATTCGAACTCGATACCTCTGAATACAGGCCGCGTACTTATCCATTCAGCTACCATCGCCATCTAAACTTAATATCTCAAAGCTAACATTACAAATTTTGTAATATAAAGCGTTCCTCTATTTCTGTATTATCAACAACATTACATTACAAGTCTAATCACAGCCTACTTTGATTGTTTCATAAGTCATTACGTGGGTTATCTCTAGTGGGACGAAACGTACATACAAATGAACGGGTTGCCAACAGAATTGGAAATTAATCAGTGCTAGTTGTTGCCCGCGGCTCCGCCCGTGGGGGATTCTGATTCCTTTTGCCGTGACCAACAGGAATATATTAATAGTTTATGTGCGTATACCATCCAGATCTGTTCTAAGGTGTTGGAGTAGTAGATTATCCTTTTATATTATCCAAAATTTCTATTTTATAATACTGGTAAGATAAGTTCAAAAAAACAGACAAAAATTAAAAATTATTTGTATTTAGAATTGTTAATAATTTAATAAAGTCAAAGTCAAAGTCAAAAATAATTCATTCTGTATAAACCATTAAACGCCACTTAAAAAACTACAAATCGGTATAATTTACACTAACCATAAAAATAACAGTAGGTATTCAATATTCATCAATACTTAGAATTCTTTACCAGCTCACGTGTTTCCTTCCTCCAATAGTCCCGGGTCTTTTAAGCTGCTCGCGTGAAAAAGCATTTAATGAGGCCGTCAAGCTGAGCACCGCCATTATACACTATCGGTGTTTGTTATGGTAGTCCACATTCCAGAGACTTTACCTTTAGCTTTCCATCAGGCGAGGTGAAGTCATATTGACGTGTCCAATAAAAAAAAGAAAACACCCTCGTTTCTCATTTTTTCTGCAGTTGGCAGAAAATATTATAAAAAAAAATAGTGACCACCATTTCAGAGACTTTAGCTTACCATCAGGCGAGGTGAAGTCATGTTGACATGTCCAATAAAAAAAAAGTATTTTGCAGCAAGATATCATTAAAATGGACATCTTTCTTCATTGTAACGTAACCTAGTATTTTCCGGGTACACATGTGAAACCTCTGACAGACAGTAATCTCCATCAGATGTGGAGAAATTAACTTTTTAATATAACTTTCACTGCCGTATCTTTTCTCACAAAAAATAAATCTGTAGGTAAATGGGTTAAACTTTTGTGAAATACGGACGTTGGATTTTCAACTCTTTCGGTTCTGTTTAAGGTTTATTTTTGAATGATTGTTGGAGTAGGTTGTTTTGTATTATTTGTGACGTTTGGATATTATACTTTTTTTTCTTTTGTACGTATTGTGGTTTATAGCTACTTACAAAATAAATAGTTTTTTCTTTCTTATAAAGAAAAAGCTGATTTCGATTAGGTCTTTACCATCTCAGTAAAATCTTAGGAATCGAACCTCACCTGCGGGGCCAGCGTGGTGTCCATAGACATATCCTACGGTATTAGCACAGAAATTCCTCCCATTTCTCCTCCACAATCCCTCCCAACCCCCCTCTCTAGAGTCGGCAGCGCGATTGTGATGCTCCTGAAGTCACACACGTCCATAGACCACGGTGACCACTTCCCATTAGGCGGACCGTGTGCTTGTCTGCCACCTAAGCTGTATCAAAGAAATAAAAAAAATCTCTCCTTTTCTCTCGACGAGTGAAATAGCAAAAAAGTTTTCACACGACCAAAATGTCACCTAAATCTCACTTTTCTACTATTTTCTGCGATATCATTGGTCTAGAAAAGTAAGATATAAGTCTACGGATGCTGAGAGGTTGCAAGGCGGTGCACCTGCGGATTAATGGATGAGACTTTAGCAAAACTCTTGGAACTGCAACGCTTTACGCCAAAAATGTGTAAAGAAAAGAGAAAGAAAAAAGAAAGAAAGAAAAAGAAAAGAAACACGTATACCGTATATGAAGTTACTTAGCTAATAATGATTTTGTTTTGTTTTGTTTTAGGTAAGCATTATAGATCTGGTACTATGATGACAACATTTAAAATTGGATTTAATGGTAAGTAAATATAAATTAGAATAAAATTCATGTCAATTATTACTCTCGGTAAAAAAGATTTTTTTTAAAGTATATGTTAATCCGACCTTTTGTTAGGTCAAATGAATTTTATTTCAATTAAAATTTAAATAAATGAATATTTATTTAACTGAAGTAAGTAAGTACCAGTAAAGCATTAGAAGTATTTAGATAAAAAGAAAATAACGCAACAATATTTAAGTACAGTTAAGAGCATCCATTATGCCATAAGATATTCGATAAACATCCTAATACTTTCATGGAAAAAAATACATAAATATTTTTGGCATTAGATACAACTCTTTAAGCAGAAAGGCAAAACTATTAAGAACTTGGCCCATATTTTACCGAAACCTTTTTCTCACAATATTATTACGAATACAATAGCTGGAATATATTATCTGAACTATTTGTTGAAATTAACAAAGCCTTAAATTGTTTTATCTGATCATAGAATGAAGTTAAGCTATACATATTATACAATTTACGTTCAACAATCAACAAAACTTTATAACAATCAACAAAACTTTGTAACAATCAACATTTAATTGTGATGAGAGTAATATTGTGATATAATTTTCTTGTTAACACTTGTGGTGTACCTCTTAAATTGTTTAAAATAATCTTTGATAAAAAAAGTTTTTAAGGAAATCCTTGCAATAGAAAGTATTTTTGGAAATATAGATTGATTTTATATTATTTACACTTAGCAGTATTTATTATATAGGTATTTCAAGTTTAAATTTTCACTTTTTCATTTATTTTATAGTATTTTTTCTCTTTTTGTCTCACTTCAGGTTCATAAGGCCTCCACTTTTTAATGTATATTCAGTAACAGTTTTCATGACGTTATTTGATTTCAATTATTTTCACTTCAGAAATAGTTCGACAACAAATCAAAATCGAAAAGAAAAATCTGCAATAGATGGAATCTTGTCCTGCTCTGTGGGGTTAATTATTTTATCACTAACCAATTTTCTGATATATTTATCTTCAAATGTGACTAAAACATTTGTGTAGATGTTTTTGTTGAATGTTGATGTTCATGAGCGTGGGGAAACATGTCGAATTAGTTGGTTGTTTACGTAGCACGTTAAGGACTGTCTATCTGTATCAGTTAGGAGGCTTGCCAGCGTATTACGCGCCACGTAAATAAAGAGAACGGAACCAGTCTGGTACCAACACTTAATAATAAATTCCCATTCAAAGCGGTGGCGTGTGTCATAAGCTATAAGCGGAAATTGTTATTATACTATTATGCTGCAGCATTTTAGTATTATGTCTACAAAATTTGAGCTATATGAAACAGAGATAATAAAAATAATAATGTATTGTTGGTCTCAGGAAAAAATATAAAATACATGTCTTACGCTATCCATGTGAGAGTGAAAGGGTGATATCTCTAGTGACGTCACTAATTTAAATGCATATTGTTCGTTCGGTCTTAATTTCCATTGTATCATAATGTATTTCAAAGTAGTATAGTATCGTATGCCTTATAAGTACAATGTTCAACTACTGAGTTGCCTCAGGTTCCATTCCGATAGGAGACATTGTCCATCTATTTCAAGCGACATAGGAATTATTTAGTGCACGATCTCCTGACGTCGGTGAAAGGTCAGACGGTAATCGCTCCCGAAAAACTAGATAAAAATTTAAGAGATAGTAGGAGAGTGCAAGATTTAGATATAGCCGGCTAACTCTCTGATAATAATGATGACGAACGTAGGAATTATAAAGTAACTTAAAACTTATACGATAAAGTAAATATACATTTTAATTAACAGAAATAGATACTTAGATCCAACCTTGAGTGTAAAATTAAAAAAAAAATCAAGACAACATAAAATTATGTTTATATATTATGTAATTTGTGTGTCAAACTTTTATATATCTTGGCATTATTTTTTCCTATATAATACGAAAAAAACATTGGCTTTTAATACAGTACCAAACTAGCTCGGGTGCCAGGGATTTTCACTTTTTAAAAATATAACATATCAATAAAGATTATTATTTTCAAACTCCCACATAAAACGTCTATTCGTTTCGACGATTATCACAAGTGTTATGACTTAATATTTTGGCAAGCCCACCCGCTGTAGCTCATATCTTGCACTGTCCCCACAACCAACGGATTTGGTATCGTGCCAACTGTCTAGTGTGAACCGACTTTGTCTGAGAAAAACTCAATTTGTGTCTCATATAATGACCGAAACGAATTGTTATAGTTTTTTGTTGCCCTCGTTTTTATCTCCGTAGCAACTCTACGGCGTAGGGGCTCTACGGCGTAGTGGTTCTACAGACTGGTTGTTATTTTGGAATTTACGAGCAAGCATTTTTAAATAGTAATATTATAGAACATGTTACATAACGTCACCTAGACCCAAATTAAGCGTAGTGAGTAATATGGGTTCTATAATGTAGAACATCGTGATAATCTTAACATGGTTTTCGATTGCACCAAAAGCTTCAAGCTCGGGTCCTAGGGTGCGCTTTCTATTTGACTTAACTTTTATGGGAGTAACTACCATCTGACTTCTAGAGAAAATCCTGCATCAGATCTTGTCCATCAATCCACAGATTTACCGACTTGTAGATAAAGTTGACTTCAACTCCGAATATCTTGGTAAATTTATATAAACACTACCCAAATATTCATAATTGAGATAAAAGTATTTTCAACACAAGTTATCACGATTTAGGGTCCATTCACACAGACCGGCTCTGAGAGGAGAGCAGATTCTTATCACGTTGAAAACAGAGTTTTTAGTATTTGTAGTAAGGTTTATTTTTGCATCTGCACTGCCTTTGTCATTATGAAAATCATTTGTTAGTGTGAAAAGAAAAATGCGCGCCGATGCTCTCCGAGCCGGTCTGTGTGAACGGACCCTTATTGTCTGTTGTTTCATCTACACTATAATAAATGATGTATTTAGTTATTTTTCCAAAAAAAACATAAAATAAACCTCAATAAAGTCAATTACAAATTATTTGATTTCTACAGAAGCATACATTACTATTAAAAAAAGTACTTCCTACTAATGTGCAATCGGACCTGCAACCTCTGACGTCACAATCAAACGCTCCACCACCCCACCACATAATATGATGTATATCCATCAAACACCACACCATAATGGCGCAAATTGATGGCAACATTTTTGTATTGTGTGGTGATAAGTGACCGTTCTTTGTGAAATATTACACCGCACTGTGTGGTGTGTGCCTTATGAATGACGAAACATAAAACCGGAATAATGTGTGGACTCTTTATACTGTACTAGCGACCCGCCCCGGCTTCGCACGGGTGCAATGCTGATACTAAATTAAATACACTACAGAATTTACGACATCACGTTAGAAACCTCTAAAATTAGCAATGTTGCCTTAGTATATGATGCATGTATTATACATATAAACCTTCCTCTTGAATCACTCTATCTATTGGAAAAAACCGCATCAAAATCCGTTGTGAGTTTTAAAGATTTAAGCGCACATAGGGATATAGGGACAGAAAAGGCGACTTTGTTTTATACTATGTAGTGATAGAATATTTTATATGTTAGTAGCTGACCCGTGGTTCTGCCGTATAAATCATGGAGCTAGAAAAGCTATAACCTGGGAGTATTCAAGTCACGAGTGAATAGGTTCCGTCTAGGCAAGCGTGATTCATCGTAGACCACATCGTCACTTACCATCAGGTGAGATTGAGGTCAAACGTAAGCCTAACATGAATAAAAAAAAAAAAATTACGGGCTAAAGCCAAGTAAGAGTTTTTCATCTAGTAATTTATAAAGTACTTACTCATTTTCTTTCACTACTTCATCATCACATTTTTCATTAATAGATTCACTTTGTTCGATTTCCATAATTTAAACAATTCACATTTACGAATACACAACAGTGTATTTACTACACAGCAGTCAAGCAATCAGCTGTCACCATCCTTGGATACGCGTGGGACGCTGTACATAAACACACACGGTCATTCGCGCAAGCGCCCTGTGCCGCCTAAACAGAGCAGCACACTCAGGCACGGTAGAAAGAGTGGGAGATACTAGTTCCTCTCCCTTCCCCTCGATCTTACGCTTTTTCGATCAGCATCACGTGACCCTGACGCGAGTTTGAAAGTTTTCACCCATACAAAAAAAAGTGCTCAGCGCCGCTAAAGAAGTTTTCACTTCAAAAAACTTATGGGTGGAACTAGTTGAACACAGGCTGTGCCACAATAATGGCGGTGGTTAACCATGTGTGAGTGAAGTCTGGGTTGCGAAGTGTTACTCAAATTTGATTGAAATTTACTTGGTGGGTTCCATGCACCTGCTTTTCAAAGAAGATACACTATCCTCAATTAAATCAAAATATTCCTGAAATATGTAAGGCACATGTAAGTGGGCAGGCCGGTAGCCTAGTGGTTTGGATAATGGACTGCTGAGACGAGATCTCGGGTTCGATCCCAGGTTCACCATGGCACATACCAATGACTTTTCAATGCTTTTCGAAGTTATTTGTGTATTTATCGTAGGTTTATTAGTGCTTCGGAGAGCACGTTAAGCCGCCGGTCCCAGTTGCCATACAAAAACATCTATGGCAGTCGTTACGGGTAGTTGGAGCCCACAAAAGTCCAACCAGTCTAACTTGAAACTTCGATATCGCCATTGGTCATAATGACCGTTTGTTGTGGAGGTCAGATGGCAGTCGCTCCACGGAAAATATCGAAGTTCAGCCGTATCACAGTTAGACTGGAAAGCCGACCCCAACTGAGTTGGGAAAAAGGTAGTAGTACTAGTAAGTATCAAGGCAAAAGTAACTAAAAAGAGCCACAATCATACGATAATATACAGTTTAAAATTTACCATTCAAGTAACATTTTCCTCCTTGCAACCCTGAAGTAAATCGCCTGTCTACTGAAGCATTTTTCCACCTCAACAAGCTTCTTCAACTTCAACCGATGGATTCGCAAATACGAAAAATACGGATCTGTATAAGCGTAAAATAGAAAGGCATTTCTCCATCGCCGTGTGTAACGCGCGATGGAATGTGCAAAATGTTTTCGTGTCGTTCACCTAAGATAACTTGGATGAAATGCGGATTTAGGTGAGACGCGAGATTTAGACTGTTCGAGTATATTTACTTTTTTAGAAGGATATCCGATTTTTATCTACATATTTACTCTTGAAGTGGTTCTCAGATATTAACGCTTAAATACCAGCAATATTTTATAGAAATATCATAGTACTAGCATCGCGACGCTGTTTCACCTGTGAATCCCAATTCCGTGGAAATATCAGGATAAGAAGTAAAATAGCGAGGCAATGTGGCTAGCATTAGCGATACGGGGCGGGTCATTTGATCTGACCTGACTTAAACCTATGATGGGTTTATTATTTGTTTATTTGTGACATGATTTAAAAGTAGTTTAAATTACTAAGAGATAAAGTATCGTTCTAATCTCTTAAATAGCTCCATGGCTCTAGTGATGAAAGAATTTTTGAATTCATTTTAATAATTTCAGAGTTTATTGATTAAAAACAAATAATTCTCTTTATATTATTAGTATAGATGTAGGACACAAGAGGTGTGTAAGGGCTCCTCCAGGATCTTCAGAGTCAATTCAACCTTCCCTGCAAGCCCGTACACCTGCTACTTAAACCTCAAGACTGGTATATGATTTCAGTCGGCAGACGGCAGACACACCTGTGTAAAAAAAAGACTTTTTTATAAATAGCAACTTTGGAACTCGGACTACGCTATCCCTCTCCTGTATTCTTTTGTTTATACCACTTAGGTGGCAGACAAGCGCACGGCCCACCTGATGGGCGGTCACCGTGGCCTATGGACGTGTGCAAAACCAGGGGCGCCACACTCGCGCTGCCGACCCTTTTTCTATAATTTGGTTTTATTGACTTTTACGGGATCAAGTGCCTTCAGAACTTAATCCATCAATCATCAAGTGTACTACCTTCCAGGTGAAGTTGCCATGGGCTCCAAAGGGCCTCCATACACTCTCAAATAATAAAATAAAATAAAATAAGCCTTTATTGCTGTAACTTGCAGTATAACATATGAAAAACATAATCAAGATACTCGTATTACTACTAATACTATCTACTACTAATCTAATACTTTAAATACTTATATCGGGAACCGGTTTTTCTTTTACAGCTTGTCCTTCGACAAAGGCCTCCTCTAAGGATTTCCATTTCGTTCTGTCCTTTGCAGTACGTGTCCATCCTGAACCAGCTATCTTTTTTAGGTCGTCCTCCCTCTCAAATAATAGTGCTATAATAATATAATAAAACTGACATAAAATTCAATATTAGTCGGTATTCCCCAATCACAATGATACAAATGCGGTTATGTTTTCACAGATCCGACATCTGGTTGAAATTGCAAAATATTATTTGTTCTATAACAGAATTCAGTAGGGAAATATTTCCCTCAAACATTTCAATAACAAATTAAGTAAATATCGTATTGATAAAACACCATAATTCAACACAGAGGATAATGGGTTTCTATACTCTGGGGGCGTTGAGTTCATGAGAGGTGCAGATACAGGCACGTAACTTGGCCAGGTTTGGAGTAAGTTCGCGCATCGTGCACTTTGAGCCAATAAATGATTCAAAGTATGAACGAACGGAACGTTAATTCGCTACAAGACGTCTCTAAGAGGACTTAAAAATCGACCTTTGCGCATATGACGCGTCTGGCCAATTTACGTGCCGGTATCTGTACAATTTGGATTGAACGGTAAACTCTGTTAGTGATATTCATGGCAGTGAAGATTGATGTGGTGTAGTAGTAGAGCATTCGACTACTAAGTCAGAGGTCACAGGTTTGATGCTCGCTTGTTTTGTGTGTTCGATATTTGGGAACCATGACATGTCCTTAGAGTTTCTTCTAGGACATTGTGTTTCCTCACTATGTTTTTCCTTTACCGTCAGCAGATGGTAAATCATGTGATTAGCACATATAAATTCCACATAGTGAAATTCTCATTTTTTTTATACCGGTCACGTCAATATCACCTGATGGTAAGCTAAAGTTAAAGTCTCAGGAAGGGGGTCCCCATTACATACACCGACAGTGCCATAATGGCGGCCCCTCAACTTGAGTCTCACCAAATGCTTCTTTACGCCCCGCTTAAAGGACCCGGGACTGTAGGAGGAAGGAAACACATGGGCTGGTAAAGAATTCCAGGTGTTTATGGTGCGGGAAAATAAGGAGAGGGTACTATCCGGCTGGATTTGAACTCGATACCTCTGAGGTGAGGCCGCGTCCTTATCCATTTAGCTATCATCGCTTCTAGCATTAGCAGAAAGAGGTAGCATAGCATAATATAAAGTCCCATATTCAGTATATATTATACTAGCTGTTGCCCGCGGCTCCGCCCGCGTGGAATTCGGATTTTGTTCCAACATTTTTTCGTGCTATTAGTAAAGATGTATGGAAATCTGCCCGATTTATTGACATTAATGCTCACTGCTCCGCTCCCTTTGGTAGTAGCGTGATGATATATAGCCTATATTACTCCCAGATAGTGTAGCTTTCTATAAGTGAAAGAATTATTGAAATCGGTCCAGTAGTTTCGGAGCCTATTCATTACAAACATACAAAAATAGGTACAAATCTTTCCTCTTTATAATATTAGTATAGATATATATTTAAAGTCGAGCTCATCACAAACGATTACTCCTGCTGCTGTCACTACAATTTGGCAGCGAACTTACAAATCCGCCATTTCAGTACAACCCCACAATATTACTCTTCCAAGATCCATTTTGCTTATCTACAGATTTCGAATATATTCATTGAACCAAATTCAAATTCGCAAAGGCGAAACGATACCTTTACACATCTGTATTCAAAAAAGCACCTTACAGTTTTCAATTTAAGGTTGTATTTTGTTAACTGGAGTTAATCTTTAAGTTGTCTTCTGGAGGCTTCGAGAGCATCTTAGGTGCTTTATTTTTAAATGAAAGGCACCGATAAGAGGACATTTTGCGGACTATTGCGGCCCTTATATGTATCTTATTATTATGTTCTTTTTATTTTCAATTGGTCGCAGTGAGACTGCAGATTGGAGTTTTGATAACGTTGATGAAATGTTTTTCTTGTGTTTGCTGTTCATACTGAATATGTTTTGATTTTTTATACCACTTAGGTGGCAGAGAAGCACACGGCTCACCTGATGGGAAGCGGTCACAGTGGCTTATGGACGTGTGCAACACCAGGGCATCACACTCGTGCCGCTGTCCCTTTAAAAATCTTCTAATGCCCTTCTTGAAGAACCTTGAAGCCTTCTGATAATGTAGACAGAAAAATACAGTACAGTGTTTTATAAATGCAGAATGCCAGCAGTCTGCTCCAGGTACGTGAGGTCTGGGCCGTCTGGGGTACCTCTGTACTCCTCTGGAAAATGAATTTAGAGACCTGTAGAGGACTGCTTGGAGGTGTTCCTCCCGTCAGCCATGTTGACGCTCCATCTTCAAACTGTAAAGGGCTAAGGTCGAGTTGCGGAAGAAATACCTTATACCCTAGTAATTGAGACCCGAGATGGTTTGCAGCTTAGGAATAAATACAAGCGATGACTCCCTCAATCAATTAGCCTATTACAGTCCACTGCTGGACATAGGCCCCGATCCTCCGCCTTGCGCATCCAGTTTATCCCAGCTACCTTCTTTAGATCGTCCGTCCATCGTGCTGGGGATAATTAATTAAGCAATGATTATTTAAAAAAAAATCAACAACCCGCACATAATTATTATCCTTAAGTGCTATAAATAATATAACCTTATACAAGTCACTTCTGAGAAGCACTTTCATGGCTCCTTCAAATCTAATTGAAATTTATGATCTCACCCGCGGAAGTGTTGGAGATGAAGATAATTGTGCACTCATTATATTAACATATATTTTTGGTTCAAGTATTAACTTACGATGAACAGCGTTGGTAGCTGAATGGATAAAGACGCGGCCTCTACTGAAAGGTACCGAGTTCGAATCCAGCCGGACAGCACCAATGTGAATTTCACTTTGTGGAATTTATATGTGCTAATCACATGATTAACCATTGCCGACGGTGAAGGAAAACATCGTGAGGAAACCCACATATCCTAGAAGAAATTCTAAGGACATGTCCGATCCACCAACCCGCATTAGGCCAGCGTGTATGGATTAAGGTCTAAACCCTATCAGCTCTCTCGTTAGAGGAGAAGAGACCCGTGCCCAGCAGTGGGACATAAATGGGTTGCTATTATTATTATTTTATTAACTTACGATGACAGGGCTGAATTTAGAGGCTTGGGGGTCTTGGGGGAACAATGGAGTGGAGGACTCTGCCATTAAATTATTTTCCCAATGAAGTTTTTTGCAACATGTATATCCTATGATTCTTTCTGCATTTCACACGATAACAACACTGAGATAGAGTACCAAGAGTGTGTGATGAATCTTTTTTTTTTCGTGCGGAAGAATTTCAGTTTCAGCTACGAATGCCACCCCGTCAGCCAACGTGGCTAGTTGTGTAGGATGACTAAAATCGCACACCATCTTGGATCTTGGAAGGTTACCCAATAAGGCATTTCTGGCTGACCTTGGGCCATCTAAATTTTCAAGATGGCCCCATTCACCTTCGGAAAGGCAGGTAGCTGTCCTGTAACCCTACCTGCCTGCGCTCGGAGAACCAACCCACCCCTTGCCTGCTCTCCACTGTACTCTCGAGCCTTCGAGCATCCCTCTACAGGGCTAATCTCGCCTCAGATAGAATTGGTTGCAGGCGGCAACGTCTCTCTAGATTGGATGGGTTCCTCAATAACTTTTATCCTATAATATACTTTAATCCCATTATAACACGGTAGCAAATAAATCCTTACACAGAACCTAAAAAAAGAAAACAAGAAAAGGTATACAAACGCACCTATTTCATAATTTATCAATAAAGGTCACTTTGTACAACACATGCTTACAACATGTAACAATAAACTACGTAACGTATTACGCCGATAAACCCTTTTATACATCGAGCAATTTTATTCCTGACAGCGTATACCACTGGAGAATTCCCTCGCCGCCTCCTGGGACGTGTAATACTGAGGGTTATTCCGTGATCCGAAACCATAGTTAGGTTTCACTTTCATGGACGTTGTGCTTAAAGAAATATTATAAAATAGTGAAATTTTCTGGCTGAGTCTGTTTTTTTTATACCACGAATATCACGCGCTGCCTACCCTGAAGGGAAGGGGGGAGGGCTTGGAAGGGGTGGGGGGGTTAGGAAGGGGTGGGGGAGGAGAGGTACAGTGAGCTCTGGCTACCCTACTTACCGGCGGGAACACAACACGATGGTTACTATGGCCGCGGTGTTCTGTAGGGCGGAGATACTACCCCAGTCGGACAGCTCATTTCGAACGGGAGATACCGTCGTGTCCTACCTCCTTCAACTGTGTTTCTGGAGAGCTATAACCTGGGAGTCCTCGATTCAAGAGTGAATAGGATGCTTACAGGTAAGCGTGTTCCATCGTCGTATAAAGAGCCAGCCTTACGAGGTCCCGGGTTCGAATCATTGTCATTACACAACCAACGTGAGCTCACTCTTAACATATAAATAGGACACGACGGTAACTCCCGTCCAAACTGAGCAGTCCGTTTGCAGTAGTACCTCCACCCTACAGAAGACCGCGGCCATAATAACCATCGTGTTGTGTTCCCGGCGGTAAGTAGGGTAGCCAGAGCTCACTGTACCCCTCCTCCCTCCACCCCTTCCTAGCCCCCTCCATTCCCTTCAGGGTGGGCAGTGCGTGTGTGATAATCCTGGTGTTGCACACGTCCATAGGCCACGGTGACCGCTTCCATCAGTGGGCCGTGCGCTTGTCCGCCACCTACGTAGTATCAAAATAATATACCAGTAACATTAATTATTCTTTAAAAAAGTACTAAAAAAAATATGATTTTTGAGGACTCCGATAAGCCGGCAGACAGCATGAAAGACGAAAGAGTGTCCTTCCCATAAGCTCTTTAACGGAACACTGAGTAGCTATATGAATATACTTAGTTCGCATCCTAACCAACAACTTCCTCGTATTCTTGCTTAGGTGTTATCCATTGGGGACTCCGAACATAGCCGAAATTTATCGCCACAATAAAAACGCAATCATACGCAAATAATGAGATACAGTCGTCCCACGGGATTACATTGTACATTTTGCGTCATAGGTACCGCTACTTAGACTTTGAACAGAAAAACTATTCAGCTTTTGGGAGTTTACACAAATAAGATACTTTTAAAAGAATTATAGGTACCCAAAATAAATTAAGTAAAAAATGTTTTAAGTTAAACGCTTGTATGCACTAAAAGCGGCCATATTGGATTTCCTTTTTTTTTAACAGTGAACTATAAGTATATTCTACAAGTCTAGCCCTTTCAATTTGATATCCATATTGTGGTACTTAGTTGTGGAAAAATATGTAGGCCACGGTGACCGCTTCCCATCAGGTGGGCCGTGTGCTTGTCTGGCCACCTGAGTGGTATAAAAAAAGTTATATTCTGTAAATTAAATCCAATTAACAAAAAAACTATTCAGTCTAATTCCTACATATTCGAAAGTATCCCGTGTGTGAGACACAATCTAAACATTCCTTAGAACCTACACATATTAACATCCGCACTAAGCAAATAAAAACCACCCCTAGAATAACTACCAAAAATCTCCGACATTTAATATGTGTTCTATTAAATAATGATTCCAAGTTCCACTCCCATCAATTACGGAACTATCATACCCAAAGGGACAGGAATTCTAAATAAACTTCCCCTATCGCCCTTTATTGCCCCTTTTGCTCTTGTGTTAGGGCGAAACCCCCTTCCGACCCCTAGTCTAAATAGTTGTTTAACACAGTCCTTTTTGGTCAGAGTAAACTATGCCAATCTTGGGTTCCTGATTTGCTTTGATTGGGAATTAAGGTGAAGTTAGATTTGCGTCTGATTTGATTTAGAATGTTTTGGTGTCAATGTCGCTTTGGTTAAAGATTAAGTATCATTTGGTGTAAATATCTATACTATATAGGTAGCTATACTACATCTTAACTGAAATGTGTCTATATATTCGAGATATTTTTAAATATGTGGGTTATGTTATCACTTACGATTCGAAACACAAAATAATAATAAATATATTTTTGGGAATTTTTGTCTCTGCCTACCCCGGAGGAAAAAAGGCGTGAGCATTATGTATGAATTTTTGCCTGTCTGTTTATTTGTTCACCGTCCATCGCGATAAACTTTTAATGCGTGTTTTCTTGTTTTAAAGGTCTAGATCGGTCTTCTTATCTTACACATCTTTGATCACAATCGGTTAAGTAGAACCGGAGTTATATACGTAGTATAAACAAAAAAAATTGTCGAATAACGAGAAAATTGACGTCCATGCGGGTGAAGCTACTATAGACTAGTACTATTATTGGAAATATTAAAAAAATACTTGGTTAAGTTAAATAAAAGATTCTGAACCCATAAACATCCTTGTCTATTTATTCGCAAGATCTACTAAACGGATTTTGATTCAGTTTTTTTTTCATTAGAAAGATCTTGATAATACTTCAAAATTTGTTTTCAACTTCTTGAAAATGCTTTCATTACAATCGATTGAGTAAAAACCAAAGGTATAACAAAAAGTTGCGATAACCCACGCTCACGCGGATGACCTAACATCGACTAATTTATAATATTAACCCGATTTTCACTTCAACATTCGCTTTTGATACACCGCCATCTAAGTCTGACCCTGAAGTCTTACCAAAGTGAACTAAGTAGCGCAAAGGGCCCACATAAGTTCGCCGCTCGTCGTCCTGTCGCCTGTCACCTAACAAACTATTCACCACAGAGTCTAACAAGCTCGAGGACGGCTGGGACAAGTCACCCTCGCTCGCAACTAGTGACGTGGGGACTAAGGCTTCAATCAAAACAACTTAAAACTTTGTTCATAAGTTGTACAAGTCCTGTGTGTGTTTTTAGGATAAGATTTGATGAAGAGCTCTGTACGTTACCTGGAAGTATTCACGTTAAGTTTTTTTTTATACCACTTAGGGGGCAGACAAACACACAGCCCACCCGATGGGAAGCGGTCACCGTGGCCTAGGGACGCGTGCAACACCAGGTGCATCACACTTCGACCGACCCCGCAAAAACCTTCTAATGCCCTTTTCGAAGAATCCCATATTGTAGTCGCTAGGGAAAACCACGGCAGGGAGATCATTCCACAGCCTAAGCGTGCGCGGAATAAAATTTCTTTCAAACCTTACTGTGCGTGTAAAGTGATTTGGCTGGCCTTTGTATACTGCAAAACTTGTAAATGATAATAATAAATTATTTTCTTTCAAATCAAATCAATCAAAGGTAGCCTCTATGGCGTAGCGGTAGTGAATGCGGCCACTGCGCAGGAAGCGCGGCTTCGATCCCCGCTCAGTGCAAATATTTGTATGCATGAATATGGGTATTTGCATTGGTCTGGTCGTGCCTCGGAGAGCACGCTAAGCCGTTGGTCCCGGTTGCCATACAAACATCTACGGCAGTCGTTACGGGTAGTTGAAACCCTACAACAACAGTCTAGCTGTAATGCTTCGATATCACCTAATATCACCATTGGGTTGTGAAGGTCAGATGGCAGTCGCTTCACGGAAAATATCGCAGCTAAGACTAGTAAAGCGGACCCCAGACTCCGAGGTGAAAGCTTTGGATGCGACTGGGATAAACGCTAGGTTGAAGGAATTAATGTCTTTCAAATAGACAGACAGGTAACATTTTTATCTACATCTTCTTCTTCTTGGGGTGCCATCTTCTCAATGAAGGTCAGGTGAGATAGTGGTCAAACGTAAGCCTATCCTGAATAAAAAAAAATGTCGGTGATCATTAGGGCAACTTGGACTTTCGATACTGCAGCTCTGAAGAGAGTATGGGTGCTCTTGTTGTACCACTGGCACAAGTTCTTCAGGATATCGGATTGGAACTCGATACCCCTGAGAAGAGACCGCGTTATTATCCATTCAGCTACCATCATTAAGGTTATATGAACTCGATCGAATTTCGACCGCTTGCACAAATAAATTTCTTACAGTATTTCAATATTCATATTTCAGATCTACAACTACGTCGGTCTGAGTTTATATCCACTTCATAGTACAGGAATATTTTAATAAGCCCGTCGAGTACGAATCAGTACCGGCCCTTAAGTTATCCACGACTCAAGACTTCAAACTTGAATATTTCAGTTAATTATTTGAAACGAAGCCAGGTCTAACCGCAAGCGGAGCTAGAAGCATCATAAGAACTTGAAAAATTCATTCCGCATGTGTTTCCCTCGTTCTATAGTCCAGGGTACTTTAAGCGACGGGAACACCGTGGTTCCCAAACCCGGGGTGCAAGAGAAATGCTCTATGGGCCACCTTACACCCTGGCGTCAGAAGACCCTAGACGGCGTGCGGTTTTAGTCGGTAAGAGTCCGACATAACCTGCCCCGCTGGTCGCCGGGTGGGTAATCATAAGGATTCCACACGCAAAAAAATGGTCATTTAAACGGGATGGACGGAGGGAATAACTTCTAATAACGAATGCGATAGGTCATTTGAAGCCAGTACAGACAGTGATAGCTATCTGTAGTCAGTAAAGCACTTGATTTTCAAAAATTATGACAGTCATAATTCTTCATTAAATTTGTCCTGTTTCCTTGTTCCCATTTGATAAATTCTGAAAACTTAATAGTTTTCTTCTTCTTTCTTCTTTCTTCTTTCTTCTTTCTTCTTTCTTCTTTCTTCTTTCTTATTTCTTCTTTCTTCTTTCTTCTTTCTAATGAAAGAAGAAAGAAAAACACTTGTCTTTGTTCTAGAACACGCGCAACCACAGAACAACTTACATTTAACTTAAATTCTAAACTCAGCATAATTACTTAGCCATTAGTGCGATATCTACCTTTTTATAATAATTCCATTGATTATGGCTATTACCAGTTCAATTTCGCACCCATCATCGTACACCAACTCCTAACAAAACAGAATTATGAAAGCCAAATAATCCTAAACTTTGCGATTCATCAAAACAATTTTTTTTTTTTATTAGGTAAGCATAGAAACAGAAAACAGATTGAGATTAAATACAGATAACATTATTTGCTTACACTTACTAAATCTGATTTCCACTTATATCTATACACAGCGTTACTATACTAACTAACCCGCTTTCACTCGCACCTCGCCCTATCTCCAGCTTGTTCACCGCTGAAATCTTTGAGAGCCATTACAATTTATCAATCTATATTAAGTCTTGTAAACAAGCTTGCTACAGTAGACAGTTTGGTAGTTTTTTACCGGCTCTACCATGGCGAGTGTTCCGATGAGCTTTTCCAATAATTAATCCCACCCTCTCCTTTCCTATATAGAACTACACGTGTCAGGCTGAGGTATCATCCTCACACGGCGTAAACAATTCCATCAAGAACCAAGCGGTTTGGTGCCTCTTTCACCATAAAGATTTAGAATTCTTTACCAGCGCATGTGTTTTCTTCCTCCTATAGTCCGGATCCTTTAAGCGGGGCGTTAAAAAGCATTTGATGATGCGTCAAGCTGAGGGCCGCCACTGTAGCACTATCGGTGTATGTAGTGGTGACCCCCGATTCTGAGACTTTGCCTTTAGCTTTCCATCAGGTGAAGTGAAAACATGCTGACGTGTCCAATATAAAAAAAAAACTATATTAAATTAAAGTACCTACTTATAGGACAGCTTGGTTATATTGTGTGTACCCTTGTGGGCACATTATTCCACCCCATTTACTACGAGTGACTACGAGGAAAGCTGCCTAACTTCTTTCTTGCGAATAATCTCACTGCTATTATAAATGCGAAAGTTTTGATGGAGGTTTGTTAGATACTCTTTCATGTGAAAACGGTTGAACGGATCCGGATGAAATTTGGCACAGATATAGATAATATCTGGAATAGCATATAAGCTACTCTTTATTCCAAAAACAGCTTCACATGAGTCTCGGGAGTAGGATTAGTTTCACGTGTAAGGTGTGTAACCTACAAGTCCGAAATCACATTTACTGTCTAAATATTTTTAGCAACAAAATAATCCAAAGATGTACCCGATAAAGGATCTTATATTTTTTTTTTTGAGCGGGAATAGAACCACCACATAAGTTTGTGTATATAATATGTACACATTTTAAAATATGTCTATTTTGGAGCCGGTATTGCATAAGTTTTCTGAAATAAAACAATATAAAACCGACACAATTCTCGATACCACTTCCCCCCCTCCCCTCCCTTCACCCCCCAGTTTCACTCAGCAATAAAACACTCGACAAAATCAATAGGCTGTAACAAATTAAATTTAATTAAGTACGGTACGAATGCCGAAACAATTCAACAACGGAATTCATTACGGAATTAAGATTCGTTAACGAGTTATTATCCCGAAGTTTCGGACAATTCCGGACAGGATCGGATGGATTGTATTCGATTGTGCGAAAGTTTGAAACTTTTAATATTTAATGGGGTTCTATTTTTGAATGTTGTATGGATTGTTATGGGTTTATGGGAACTATTTTTGATGGTATTGTGAAGGGATTCAATTATGTGTCTATTTTGATCCTTTCCGGGTGCATGGTTCTATATCCGATTTGGTGGAATGTACCGAAAGGAATTTAATACTATTGGTATCTGTAGTGGTGAACCTCATTCCTGAAACTTCGCTTTCAGCTTATCATCAGGCGAGGTGAAGTCATTTAGAAGTAATGTTGCCATGAGTTATCAGAAGCTGATTGTATAGGGTGATGTTTTTAACAGGGCGTGGATGGCTTACGCTAAAATTATGAGTTTATTTAACATAACGTAAGTTTTTTTTATACACAAATACTCCTTCAATCTTATCTCCAAATGGCTCCAAAAATAATATATCTCCAATGTAGACTTTACAGTTTTATAATGGTACCTTTTTTGCTCTTGTTTTGGTGTTATTGAATCACTAGAAACAAAAAAACAACGTCATTTTGTTTTCTAAAGGTTTCCCATTTTCATACAAACAGGAAAAACCTTTAAAAAATTACGCTTTTAAAATGGATCAAACGATTGGATTTCAATAAAAAATGTTTTGTGTGCGCCGCGCCGATGGATTCGCCCTCGCTAAAAGCCCGCCAACGTGGTCATACATCGCTCCGTATAAATTTACATATTACGTATCATAAACCTAAAAACCTATTGAAAGAACGCATCAAAGAATGCAACTGACGACACTAGAGTCAGAACACTTGCTTAAACGGCAAAATAATTCGGCACGCAGACACACACGAGTCGGTAACTACACGGCAAACGTCATTCAATTTAGTCTTTTTAAGCAATAAAATAACAGCATGTCTTGTGCACAGTAGTGTAATGGTGTAAAAAACCATAAATTAGTGACAGCATGAAAAAATTATCCAAGAATTACATTTCGAATTCAAAGTATGGGTAGTACATTGCGATCCAAAATCCGCGCACACATCATGCATTAGCCACTGCCGTTTTTGTGACACAATCTCGTTTTCAACGCGTTCGATCTACAGGTTTTATAGGTTCATCATTACGTATAGTATATATAGATTGAATCGTACGTGATTTGACGAAAATTCTCTGGAAAAATTAGGGTATTTTTGTAATAAAACGGAAGATTTTCCGCATAAGTGAGGTGTAACGCTTCGCGGATGAAGGTTTTTAAATGTCGAGGGCAATTGGGGCTTGTTTGACAGGTTTTTTTTGAAAATAAGTTACTATACATTTATTTTTCTTACATATTATTATAACATAACATAAACTCACGCCTATATCCTCGAAGGGGTAGGCGTGAGTTTATGTTTATGTTTAGGTCCCAATGTAATACGTTGCGAGCCTATTGCCATTAACCGGGCACTTATAAACCCGCGATAAATACACACATAACTTCGATAAGCATCGAAAAGTCATTGGTGTGTGCCATGGTCAACCTGGGATCGAACCCGAGACCTCGTCTCAGCAGTCCATTACCCGGACCACTATGCTACCGCGGTCTATTATATATTTTTCTTAATAATGTTTTAATGTGTAATGTTTAAAATGTTAGGTAATTGTGTAAAATCCTGTTCCCACGAGATCCTATTCCATGAGTGAAAATGACGGATGTAGTCAATATATTAATCCAGGCTATATTATATTAGGTATCACTAGGTACTAAATTTCAGCCAGATCTGAGTATAGTCGTTAGAGTATGATTGTATAAAAAGCGTCAAGTTGAGTGCCACCATTGTTAACATGGTACGTGTATATAATGGTGACCCACTTTCCTGAGACTTTACCTTTTGCTCACCATCAGGCGAGGTGAAGTCAAATTGACGTGTTCTGTATATAAAAAAAAACATCCATACATCTTCATAAACTTTCACATTTTATAATATTAGTTGTAAGTGGGGCGGGGGAGGAAGGATGAGCTCTGGGTCTAATCCCTGCTCCTGCGCCTCTTTTCACCACCAATATAGGCGCGGAAGGGCTCTCGCCTCCAAGTCCCACGATGGAGTTCCGGCGAGCAGACTCATTAGAAACTTAGTTTATTACTTACTAGTCTTAGGTACTTCTTATCCGACTTCCGACATCCTACTACTGGATAGGATAGAAGAAGTAGGATGTAGAAGTCTCTGAATCTGTTATTGAACTTCACGGCAACGATTTGACCGAATCTTAGGGAATTCTAAGTAATTGGTAGGTCTGAGAATAAGTTGTATCTAAGTTATTTTTTATACCTCTAGATCAGAAATTGCACAATTCATAGTCCAACCGCCTCCATCAGGTAGGCAGTTTGCTTGTCTGCCACCTTAGTGGTATATAAAAAAAGTTCATACAGGCAAAGTTGTGGGTACAGCTAAGTACTATTACAAATTAAAGCACACACAAAATTATCAAAACTATTAATCCATGTTTTCAGTATTCAATAAAAATATCTATAAAAACAAAACCTTTGACAGTTCCAGGGAGCCATTGTGTGCTTTATGGGGTGTGCCAAGCGATAAAAATTTAATTTACTTGGACAAGTTGCTTGAACGGCAAACGAAAGAAGGGGAGAAAGGGGGAAGAATAAGGGGAATGACAACTGAAACGCAAAACTGTAATATTTATTATCTTGGGAAGTTTTACCAAGTTTCCGGCACTAAATGTTTTGTACCTAAGTATATGTACGTTTCTAGAATAAATAAATTTTAAATGAATATTCTTCAGAAAGAGGTAGGTATATAGAAAGGTTGCTCATTGTTAAATTCATAATTTTACGATGGATACGATGGGACTTTGGGGAACATCTACGAAGGCTGGCCCTCAAATTGAACTGGTGCAACTGCTGCCCAAATATAAATACCTAAAAACTGAATATAAATAAATAAATAATCTACGACATTACATCGCTCGCTAGACCCAAAGTAAGTAAAGTTTAACTGGTTTGTGTTATGTGTTCTAGAATGCAGATAAACGCACTTATATAAAATAAAACATACATATTGTACATAGAAAGACCCAGATCAATGCAGATGGACATATTCATGCATAAAAATATTTACACTGAGCGGGAATCGAACCCTCGTCCCCTGTCGTAGCAGTCAAATGCACTACCACTACGCAACATAAGCCGTCGAACCTAATTTGATAGCAATCCATTTATGTCCCACTGCTGGGCACGGGTCTCCTCTCCTCTAACGAGAGAGCTGAGAGGGTTTAGACCTTAATTCACACACACCATAATGCGGGTTGGTAGATCGGACATGTCCTTAGAATTTCTTCTAGGACATGTGGGTTTCTTCACGATGTTTTCCTTCACTGTCAGCAGATGGTAAATCATGTGATTAACATAAATTCCACAAAGTGAAATTCACATTGGTACTGTCTGGCCGGATTCGGCGTAGTAGAGGCGGCGTCCTTATCCATTCAGCTACCATCGCTTAATTCGCTTAATCGTAAATGGCTTTAAATTTAAATGGGAAATACTTTCATACCTCACACTTCGAGTGAGATGTCTAAAAGTACCGATGCGACCGCAAATCTAGTAAATGGCTTTAAATTTAAATGGGAAATACTGTCATACCTCACACTTCGAGTAAGATGTCCATAAGTACCAATGCGGTCACAAGTCAATAGCTGAAACAATTAAGAACAAACTTCTAGTTAGCAAACTTTGGAGTGAAACGCTTTCTCCTTCAACTGAACTTCACCCAATTCCAAGTCTGTACATAATATCTGAAAAGTTATCTCGAAATTGTTACGGCAATTAAACCGCGTTAAACTAATTATTTAGCAAACTAGAATATTTCCTACATAATGGTAAGTAAAAAATTTCAAGAAAAATATAAGTAATTAACTTAGGTAGGTACCATCTTTTTAAGTGGGTTAAGTATACTAAAACCTTCTCCAGAATGTAATAAAAATACTTTTATCGAAATTAGTTCAACTGAACGTGAGATAATTGCGAAAAAACATACAAACAAACATACAAGCTGAGGGCCACCACTGCAGCACTACCGGTGTATGTAGTGGTGACCCTAGTTCTGAGACTTTGTCTTTAGCTTACCATCAGGCGAGGTGAAGTCATTTTGACGTGTCCTATATAAAAAAAATACAAGTTAACAGTGAATTTGCTTTTGAATTTGGTTAATACATAAATTTAATATTTTAGGACATTCTACATAGTGCTATCCAGACCAGAGAGTAAGCGTAGCTTATTTAACTTTTGTTATGGGTTCTAGAATAGCGACACTTCGTTACTTTTTAATTATGTATGTGTATGTATGCGTACGGTGTATGTGCTGGTGACCCCAGTCCTGAGACTTTGCCTTTAGCTTACCATGAGGCGAGGTAGAGTCATTTTGACGTGTCCTATATAAAAAAGTATATATAAATACAGAAATGTGGCCCTTGGTCCTTAGGTGGGCCCCATACACACACATACGCGCTATAATTTGTGAGAATTCTATTGTTATAAACGAAGAATGTTCTCACACTCTCGAACTCTACAGACTCTACAAACTACACAAAACATATCCTTACGCCTACAATCCGCCTCTAACGATTAAAGTTTTAGACAATTATTATGAAACTGTTCAAACTACCAACTCGAACATAGAGTCACGCTCAGTAATTACTATAGAGAGTTTTAATCAAAACAATTCACAAATGTGATGAGACGACTCTATGACTCGACTCTACCATACTCTACAGTACTTTGCTCTACTTTATGTCCCGTTCTAAAAACCACAACGTCATAGACGAAACTAGTCCGAACTCTACTCTCTACATAGTTGTTATACGAAACAAACTATTTCTCTCCGCGTGAAAGTAAGTCCCAAAATAGAGCCAACTTCGGCTTATCATAGAGACAGAGCTGTTAAAAAGTTTTTGAGACGAGGTAGAGCTGTGTGGTTTATTTGTTTGTTTGTCACAGATTATGTTTTATGTATGTTGTAAAGTGCGAAGGTTGGCTTTTAGGAAGGAAAATACACACACACACACACACACACACAAAAGCAGTTTTAGTGTATGAGGGGCCCACTTAGGTCTATAGGGCCCAAGGCAATCTCACCTGTTGCCTGTTAATGGACGAAGCTCTGGTGCAGCCCTTCCTAAGAGATCAGAAAAACAGTCACTGCCGCAAAAGCTAAGAAAATGAAATCAAGATGAAGAAAAATCGCCACGAATACCATCCCTGTTGGCTATAGAGCCTACTAAAAGCGCATGTCGTCTTGGTTCTGAATAACAGCAGTGTTGGGTTACCAATCTTCTTCAACCTAGCGTTAATCCCAATCGCTTCCAAAGCTTTCACCTCGGAGTCTGGGGTCCGCTTTACGAGTCTTAACTGCTGATTTGGCTGGACCTCGATATTTTTCATGAAGCAACTGCCTTCACAACCCAATGGTGACATTAGGTGATATCGAAGCATTGCAGCTAGACCGTTGTTGTTGGACTTTTTAGGCTCCAGCTACCCGTAACGACTACCATAAATGTTCATATGGCAACCGGGACCGACGGCTTAACGTGCTCTCCCAGCTGACCCCTGGGCCATCAACAGTTTTAAAATGGCCCCCTTGAACCCTGAAATGGAGGCTGTCGAGCCACTTGTAGTCGGTGGAGTTGAAAGTAGAATAGTTCCTGTCACTCCCCCCTGTACTTGCAGAATCAGCCCACCCCTTGGCTACTCTCTACTGTACCCTCTGCTAGCCAGAGGGACATGCGGAGAGCGAGGTAAATGCCACATGGGCCACCTTACACCCCGGCGTTAGAAGATCCTATACGGCGTGCGGTTTTAGTCGGTAAGAGTCCGACATAACACGTGGGCATCCATAAAGAATTCAGAAAAAAAAGGGCCATGTTTTCTTTAAGTACTACTTAGGGGGCATACAAGCACACGGCCTACCTTGTGGAAAGCAGAAATCTGGAGAGTCTTAAATGTATTACGAATTTTTGTGTAGTAAGAAAACTGTATTCCATAATTGTGTCCAAATAAATAACATTCGTGTAGTAATAACTTTCGTGAACGAGTGCCAACTGTACAAAGCGCGCCATCATCTCGCGGAAATCATCGGGACTTAATTTCCGGACTGTTATCCGGCTACTATTATGTCCGGATATAGCCACATCACAATCATGTGCGTACGGATGTATTCTTGTAACGTTCAACACTTAAAAAAGAAGTATTTTAGTATACGTATATTGTATTCTTACAACGGCGGTATGTTTTGAAAGAGTTTTTTGCTATACCACTTTAGTGGCAGATAAGCACACGGCCCACCTGATGGGATACAGTCACCGCGGCCTATGGATGTGTGGGGCATCACACTCGCGCTGCTAACCCTGAAGAGGCCCGGATGGAGGTTGGGGGCGATTAGTAGTTGGGGGGGGGGGGTGAGCGTAAGCGGGGAGGGGGGGGGTTGAGAGGGTTTCTGTGCTAACAGCGCAGGAGACAAAGCAAGATTTTATGTCACCACCGATAAGTATGGGTTATGTGACTAAAAATATTTACTACCAAAAATTAAACATGTTTATCCGCATTCTAGAACCCATAACACAAGTAAGTTAAGCTATAAATACTTAAATAGCATTGTGCAGAATGTCAGATAATCTATACTAATATTATAAAGAGGAAAGGTTTGATTGTTTGTTTGTCTCGAATATGCTTCGAAACTACTGGACCGATTTCAATAATTCTTTCACCTATAGAAAGCTACAATATCTGGGAGTAACATAGGCTATAATTTGTTTTCAAAAAATTAAGGAATTAGAAATCCACGATGGCGGAGCCGCGGGCAACAGCTAGTAATTTATATTTTGCTTTTCCAGCATACCTATATCTAGTGTAGTACTTGTCGAAAAACCAGTGGCTCTCAGCAGGCTTACATAAGCGAGTCGCTGGAGTGCGTGAAGGGATCTCTACGTGCCGGGAATGCGAGAACGAGAAAACCGCGAGATCGCGGAATCTGTTATCGCAAGAAAATACAACGTTTATAACACAAGGCTTATGAGCGAAGATATTTCACTTTTTACTGTTGTTTTGTGATATATTGTTGTGTTTTGTTTATAATCTTTTCTTTGGCGAAACAGTGTAGTGGTTCTTTGTTTTATGAGTGTTCATATTATGCAAAAGAGGTAGCGTAATTTTTCTCATAGATTGATCTACGAGGAATCCCTCCCATAAGCTTACCATCAGGCGAGGTGAAGTCATATTGAAGTGACCGACTTAAAAAAATTGTAGATAGCTCTTTCTTTGTTCGATTCTATAGATGGCATTAAAAATAAGTGAACTTTGGGGAAGAATTACACGATCAAAAGCACGGGGGTGAAATAGTGCCCAAAAAGGGTGAAAAAGGTCAAGCAGCCTAGCCGAAAGGGTTTATCATACCACTTAGGTGGTAGACAAGCGGACGGCCCACCTGATCGGAAGTGATCACCGTGGTCTTTGAACGTGTGCAACACCACTGCCGTGTCAGACCTATCTACGTTATCTCAAAAAACATAGTTTTGAGTAATCGCATCCTAAAGATTTTATCACATATTTGCGTTTTTAAAGAAATTTAATGGAAAAAACCATGAGATTTTTAAATAATGTAACATATTTTAATGTAATGAATATCGGGATGTAGGAATTTTTTTAATAATAGCTATATTTATTATAATAAGCTCAATAACAGAGATAGGCATGGCAAGCCTACCATACATTACCTATCACGCGACGCCCCGTATGTTAAGATATACGAGTTAGCTGTGATAAATCCTTTTGGGGGAGTTATGCTAAACTCAGTTATTTATAAGTTACCTTAAATTGCTCTGACTACAAGTGTACTGTTAAACAGTAAAATACTTCGGTTAAATGTAATGTTAAAGCTTTATTAAAATAAAATCAGTCTTCATAATTACCAAAAAAAAACTGTGGAAATTAAAGGCACTTTAAAAGTAGAACCAAAAAATTTATGATTAAAAAATAAAAAAGAATCATTAATTGTATTTTATACTTTGTAGTTAGGACATTATAACCATTATATTTTTGAAATTGAAATCGTCTCTTAACTCCCTTCATTTTGATACCCCACTCGAAAAAATTTGAGTAGGTACAATTTTTTTTTGACATTTTAGCACCACAAATCAAAATTATGGTTTTTGTTCACATTACATGTACCCTATTACACTTAGGAGATGCACACCTTTAATTTATCGAAATCTGTCCAGCCGAGAGGCCTATAGGAGGAACAAAGAAAACTAGATACATATATACTTACATACATACATACCTACATACATACATACGCGCGAAACACTTTACCCTCGCTGGCGCAGTCAGGCAAAAATAAGGATTCTTTAATTTCTCAAAAATGTCCATGTCTCTGTCTAAATCATTCCAGCGGTGGTTCTACGAAATTGCGCACTGCTTGAGTTGTCTCCAATGCTTACGCGACTCTACCTCACATCTTACACCTTGGGTACAGTTCCGCCGGCATGGAAAGAGGCGAGTGTACACTGTGTACAGCCCATCTCCAAGAAAGGGGACTGGTCTGACCCGGATAATTATCGGCCCATAGCCGTCACCTCATTGCAAGGTTTTTGAGCATATCATCAACGCACAGCTCATGCGGCATCTAGAGGATCACTCCTTAATAAAATTAATGATCGGCAGTATGGTTTCAGACTGAAACGGTCAACGGGTGATCTTCTAGCGTACGTTACCCATCTTTGGGATGACGCTATGGACTTGCATGGTGAGTCACTGGCGAGTCTGCCTTGACATCGCCAAGGCTTTCGATAGAGTCTGGCACAGGTCGCTTCTTTCCAAGCTGCCTGCCTTTGGTCTGCCTCCTCAATTGTGCAGCTGGATTGATAGCTACCTGCAGGAGCGTCGCATTCAGTGCTTAGCGACGGACAAGCGTTGGCGTTCTTGCAAGTTAATGCTGGCTACCACAGGGATTCGTCTTGTCGCCCACTCTATTTCTTGTGCATATTAATGACATGCTGTCAGCAGTCAGCATCCATTGCTATGCAGATGATACTACCTTTCATGGACGAAATCTCGGTCTCCCTGCGGTCAGACAGGCTGACATCGAGGAAAAAAGACAGCTTCTTGTCACTGAGCTTAACCGGGCCCTGAATCACATTTCCCAATGGTGTTCTGAGAACCTATTCGACTTCAATGCCAAGAAGACGCAGGCCTGTGCGTTTACAGCAAAGGTATCTCCTTTTTTCTTCTCCCTACCCTTCGGGACACCCATTGCCACTGCAGGATAGTCCCGTTATACTCGGCATTGATGTTTACTGCAAGCTGAACAACAAAAACTACATCGAGAGCCTCATTAAAACGGCCTCGCGTAAACTCGGAGTCCTGAACACGATAAACCGGTTTTTCACGCCGGTAGCAGCGGTGTCTTCTGTACAAGGCACAAATTCGTTCCGGCGTGGAATACTATTCTCATCTTTGAGATGGCTCTGCACAGTACTTACTAGATGCTCTCGACAGGTTGCAGCGACGTGTAGTTAGTATTATTGAGAGTCCTGAAGTCACCAACACCCTACGTAGGATACATTGCTTCTTTGGCAGTTTTTTACCGCCTCTACCATGGCAAGTGTTCTGATGAGCTCTTTCAATTAATCCCACCCTCTCCTTTCCTATACAGAACTAAACGTGCCAGGCTGAGTCACTCTCACACAGTGCACTCAATTTCATCAAGAATCAAGCTGTTTGCTGTCGGTGCCTCTTTTCTTTGTCGCACCATAAAGACTTGAAATTCTTTACCAGCGCATGTGTTTCCTTTCTCCTATAATAGTCCCGGGGCCTTTAAGCGGGGCGTGAAAAAGCACTTGATGAGGCCGTCAAACTGAGGGCCGACACTGTAGCACTACCGGTGTTGGTAGTGGTTACTCCGGTCCTGAGAATTTACCTTTAGCTTACCATCAGGCTAGGTGAAGTCATTTTGACGTGTCCTATATAAATTACTAAGACCACGCAACCGGCGACCGGGAAAGGAGAAAGACTTGCATGCACTTGAACGACCCTGTCACGGCTATGTCATGTATTTAATAGATACCGGAGTTATAATTTCGCTTAAGTGTTTGTAACTTATCACGCATATCACTGTATCTTAAGATACAGCAGTTTACCGTTACTGGATGGGGTAAAATCATGGTTACGTGAGTTATATGGTAGTGTCATACTACTAATTGGTAGGAGATATTTAAAAAATTGTGAGCTCTATGTATAAAGGACGTTAAAATAATACGAATTACACCTGTTACGCGTAACTCATGTATCTTAAGTTACAGTATATTGGCCTGACACGGCAGACCAGGTGGCATAAGACTCTAGACAGCGTGCGGTTTTAGTCGGTTCAATCCCGACATAACCACCCCCGATGGTCGACGGGGATGGTATCGATGGGGATTTCAGCACGATAAAATAAAGTGGGGTCACACTCCCGCTGTCCTGCCAAACTTCTAATGCCTTTCTTGAAGAACCCCATATTCCACAGCCTAAGCGTGCGTGAAAGAAATTTTTCTCTCAGTTAACGGTGATATTGAATTCCTAGTTAACTGTTGAAAAAATTACACAAAATCAGTTTTTTTACCCTAGGGTAATTTTCATAAACCTTATTTTTTGTTCTTATTTTCTAGTAAATTTTAAAAAGCTAATGTACCTACTAATCCCTCAGGGTGTTGCGTTAGTATCATAAAAAGTTAATAACGTACCATTAGTACTATAATATTATTATAATTTAGTTTTTATTACTGAGTAAAATGGCGTACTTTAAGTTCTGAGTAAGAACTCCTTTGGGAGTAAATAGGGCAGTGACCCTCTAGCCAGATACCTCAGATTATCTAAACATAATTATACATCTTATTTATGGAAGCAGTCGTATAAAAAAAAGGAAGGAAGTATTTTGAGCTATCAAACAGAAAATAACAAAATATGAAAAAATCTTTTTTAAGTTAAACAGTTTTAAATTGTATTGTCATCAGAACTAAAGACTTCTGCCAAATATCAGACCAATCAGACAACTGAAAGGGGTTCAAATTTCAACTACCACTAGATTTGAACCAAACAAACAGGTCGAGTTAAATAAAACTGTTTAAAAATACGGCATAAACTCATAAAAAAAAAAAAAATATTTTACAACATTCTACACAGCGCTCTCTAGACCATAGAATAGCTTAACTAGCATGTGTTATGGATTCTAGATGCGGATAAACATACTTATTATGCACTTTTTTTGTAAATACATACATTATTACACATAGAAACATCCAGACCAATTCAAAAAGACATATTCATGCATTCAAATATTTGCACTAAGCGGGAATCGAACCCGCGCCTCCTGTCATACGCCACAGAGGCCGTCGAAATACGCTAATCTTGTGCAAGCCCAAATACGGGACATCGGTTTTCGGGTTTTTTGATTATCTCCGGTTCTACTCAACCGATTGTGATCCAACATGCGTAAGATGTAAAGTCTGAACAAGACCTTTGAGGTTATAGTACGGGAGGTAGCGTTAATTCTAACAAGCAATCGATAGCCAGTTGATATTCTCCACGATAATAGAGCTTTATTAATACATAACAGAGTTGACCGTCAACCGGTCTGGTAGCGGTCTAGTCGAAGGACACCATGGTAAAGTTGTCAAAAAAAATTACGCTCCGAGCAATCATTTGACACGTGAAACTTTATATGGTGATTTCTGAGGTCATTTTCAACTGAGAAATAACCGTCAGATGTGGTGTAGAGTAGTGGTTATACGTCAGTCGCGTATATATTAGACCAGTGCCGATAGTCTTTGAGACAAAATAAATTTATAGTAGGATGAAACCTGTTGGAAAAGGATCAGAATATGACAAAAATGAAAGGAAAAATAAATTACGGGTGATCTGAGGTCGGGAAGTGGGGAGGGGGGTGAGTTTTAAGGGTAAAAACGGTTTATCTCGATTTCTGGCAAAACTACAAGTCCTATGGAAAAAAGTTAAATGACAAAGTTGTAGGTAATAAAGAGGTTTCTCAGGAAATGACTAAATACAAAAATATTAATTTCGAATTCGAGTTTTTCTTCTTTGCATTTTCTGAGAAAATTTACCATAGCAATGTATATGTATTTTTACATTATCAGAAAGAAGAGATTTCAGAGAACAAAAAACTCTCTGACTTTTTTTAAAAAGCTGATATTTTGGCGTGAGAATTTTAGATTGAAAATTAGGGTGGTTTTTCGATATTTAGTCAAAATAAGCTGAAAAAAAGAGTATTTCAAATAAAAAAAAATACAGTGTCTGTAGGACATAAAAAGCTAAGTTTTCACCAAATTTCGTGGAAAACAAATTTGTTTTGCTTAAGATAAAAATAAAAAACCAAAAACTTGATTATTTGAATTTTTCACATACATTTTGAGGTTATGTGAAAAAAGTGTAAATGAAAAGTTGTAGGTCTCTTTATTACCTACAACTTTGTCATTTAACTTTTTTCCATAGGACTTGTAGTTTTGCCAGAAATCGAGATAAACCGTTTTTACCCTTAAAACTCACCCCCCTCCCCACTTCCCGACCTCAGATCACCCGTAATTTATTTTTCCTTTCATTTTTGTCATATTCTGATCCTTTTCCAACAGGTTTCATCCTACTATAAATTTATTTTGTCTCAAAGACTATCGGCACTGGTCTAATATATACGCGACTGACGTATAACCACTACTCTACACCACATCTGACGGTTATTTCTCAGTTGAAAATGACCTCAGGAATCACCATATAAAGTTTCACGTGTCAAATGATTGCTCGGAGCGTAATTTTTTTTGACAACTTTACCATGGTGTCACCTTCGACTGCTCCGCGGGTGCGGGTTCTGACGGTCAATTCTGGTATGTATCAATAAAGATCTATTATCGTGGAGAATATCAACTCGCTATCGCTTGCCAAAAAAAATTAACGCTACCTCCCGTACTATTATGTTATGAACGATTCTAAACACGAAAATATTTTTTTGGAATTGTTGTCTGCTTGTGCGCTAACCGCAAAAATTACTGAACGAATTTTGATTCGATTTTTTTGCTTGAAAGACAGCCAGAGCTCACTGTACCCCTCCTCCCCGTACCCCACCCATGCTTCCCCACCGTTTCCTACCCCCGCCCCTTCCAGGTCAGCAGCACGTGGGTAACGCCCTAGGTGTTGCACACGGCCCCGTCCATAGGCCACGGTGACCGCTTCCCATTAGGGCCGTGTATTTGTCTGCCATCTAGGTGGTATAAAAAAAATTGCTAAAATAAAGTTGGATAAGATTATAATTCTGGAAGGATATTCATTTTAATTAACCAGCTCATAAATTAGTTTAACACACCCAATTATCGAGAGCCGTTATCTTTATAAGCGCCATCTACACCATTACTGCGATAACAGTTTACAACTTAATTAATGTCCGCATTACACATAATTTATAACATAGAATTAGCGCTCAAATACAGTCAAGAGCTTATTATCGAGCTTAATTAATGGTATGGAACGTTTGGTATACTTTGCGAAAGTGTTGGGGACTAAAACTCCCTTGCATTTTCTATATAGGGAATATAGAATCTGAGTACTATACAGGGCGTCGGAAAATCCTAGATGGCGTACGGTGTTATATGGGAAGAGTACCATTATATAACTAGCCCCCCTGGGGGGAGTATCTATGAGGATTTTCGCACGAAAAAAAGGGTACGTCCTGACACTTCGGGCATTTATTATTTATGCCCAAAATGCTAGGGCATAACGTCATAAAACGATGTAGATGGTTTTATGCCCAGTATTAATAATGATACCTACTAATTTAGTAGGAGGTAGGACACGACGGTATCTCCTGTCCGACTGGGGTATTACCTCCACCCTACAAAATACCGTAGCCATAATAACCATCGTGTTGTATTTTCAGCGGTAAGTAGGGTAGCCAGAGCTCACAAGCCCCTACCCCATCTTCCCTATCCCTCCCTACAACCCTCTTCAATCCCCTCCCCCTCGAAGGTTGGCAGCGCTAGCGTGGCATCTCTCATGTAGCACACGTCAATATAGGCAACGGTGACCGCTTCCCATTAGGTGGGCCGTGCGCTTGTCTGCCACCTAAGTAGGTAGTATAACTTTTAAGGTAGGTACTTCATGATATCGTCAAAAACTGACCAAAACCATTTTATACATTTACTGCTACCCACGCTCCCGTCCAACACAATTTGATGCTTCCTAAGTTTTATTAAACCAGTTTTTCTTGTATCAACTTTAATTCCTTTAAAATAAAGTTAATTAATCATAATAATTGAGTTTCGGTTTTGTTTGTCTTTGACCAAGTTTGTATTAAATTACTTTCATCATGTTACAATGTTGTTTATAGCCTAATTACCTAACTGACCAAAAAAGAGTGTAATGTTTTCAGGATTAATGGTTTTATCTGAGTTTCCTCAATTCAACTATCCTATCCTACTTCCTACTATTTTGAAGATGTTGGTGTATTTGTTACTGTATGCGCCATAAGTCTTGAGTTGTTTTTTTATAAGTTCTTAGGTGGATGTCAATGTCACCATTCTAGGGGCATGCCTTGGAAATAGTGACCACTACTTTAGTGACTGCACCTCAGCTTACCATCAGGCGGGATGCAGTAAATCCGGCGAACTAAATATAAAAAAAAAATGTTATAGTTTGTCAGTTTTAGTAACACTAAGTCAAAAAAATCAAAGGCGAAAATAAACATAGCAAATTAGGCGTAAATTTTTGTGCTTTGTCGACTGTAAAGGTCTATAAAAGTTAGGCGGACTAATTTTTTGAACGAAATAAAATCCCATGTTGATTTGGGATCGTTTGCCTTTGTAATAATAAAATATTTGTAAACATAATTATGTTTACAATAACTTTATAATGAATATACCTACTGTTGTTTTATTTACAAAGTCGAATGTAAATTTCTAATTTCGGAAGTTTTCCCATTTGATAGAATAGCATTAAATTTTTTGTTGTTATTATTTTTTTTGTAAAACAACGGACTGTTTATGAGTAGGGAACAATTTTATTGTATGTATATTTATGTAAGTATGATGTTTTTATGAACTTTGGTAATCAAGGTTGGTTTTATATAATGTTAATTCTATGGATAAAATTCAGTCCACAAGCAAATTTCAACAACAAATATAGCATGTATTATAAATTATGTTTTCATGTAGTCGCAATGTAATTGTCGTTTTGAAAATAAATATCTTTAAACCTATAAAACGAAGATTGATAAAATTTATGTTCATATCATAAATAAAGTGGCTGAATTTTGTGAGTTTGTTCATATGTTTGGGGTAATTTTAGATGAGGCTCTGGCGCTAATTTTTGTATAGGAGATCCAACGGCAGTCACTTCCGAAAATTTGACATACCATCAAAAATAATATACGCTACAATGTTGCTAATTCTGTTGTTACATCTCTAAACTTAAAATTCTCTAAAATTTTCTAATTGCATCTGTTTCTTTCATTATCAGATAGAAAAGGACAGATGATTTATTTATGAAAAAGGGCATTAGAAGGTTTTTGCTGAGTCGTCAGCACAAGTGTGACACCCCTGGTGTTGCACACGCCCATAGGCCACGGTGACCGCTTCCTATCAGGTGGGCCGTGTGCTTGTTTACCACCTAAGTGGTATAAAAACCCCACCCACTGATACCATCCCGTCGTCCATCGGGGGTGGTTATGTTGGAATCGAACCCCTACAAAGAAATGTGGGCCTGAGATAGAAAGAAAAAGTTCTCAAATCAGTTTTTTTTTCACCCACTGGTAAATAACATAATCAGAAAGTATTTTCATTTCTTCCTACCGAACCAAAAGTTAGCTGAAGCAGCTTTTCATTAAAACAAATACAACTTAACGAAAACAAACATATTGAGAACTGTAACAACTCAATCCATACAACTGTTCTAATCAATACTAACCACTGTTCGGGACTATTTCTATTTTATTACGTCCCCTTTATATCTGCCAAACAAACTAACTTCAGTATCAACATCCCAAAACTTCTAATAAGGCCCTACTTTTTTATCGACGAATATCTCCGAAGAATGCCGAAGAAACCCGATGATGTTGATACAATCTTCACTAAGATGTCGAACTACCCTAAAAAGTTGGACGACAAAGAATAGAGTGGCTTTTGTTTCGTAAACAATCTAATTAGTGCTGGGCAAGCTCCCGGACTAGTTAGTGCTGGGAAAGCTCCGGGACTAGTTAGTGACGGTTACGTTGTTGGAACTCCGCGGCTTTTCCGGAGTTTCGATTTCCACTGTGCATTTGTTTTTATAACGAGCTGTTCTGTGGTTTGAATAAAAACTACGTGTAACAAACTGTTTTACATTATACTGGCGGTCTGCCGGTGTCAGTTTCGCAGTAATATCTGTTTTCCAATTCTGCAAAAATCGATTTAGGCAGAATTACATTTATAAATGTTTATTTATTTTATTTTATTTTATTTTATTACTTTAGAAAACTTACAGCTAGATACAAATTTATACAAAAACATAGCATGTATAAGGCCAATTACAAGTTTTCACAAACACAATGAAGTAATTAATTTGGAAACAATGTAAGTCGGTAAATTAAGCAAATGCCCAATCACAAAAATAATAATAAATAATGGTTAACACCGACTAAAGAAATCGTCACACAAAGTCTTTTTGAGTTTATTTATACTAGTGTTAAATATATCGATTTCGACATCCCGGCACGCCGCGTTATATGTACGACAAGCTCTAACCAGGTACGAGTTTTGTCTGTACGTAGTGGTCACGGCAGGTACATGCAGCAGATTATACCTACGCAGAAATGCACATGGTATGCGTAATTCTATTTTGCTCACCAGTTCCGGAACGTCAACCGCCCCGTTCATAATTTTAAATAAAAATGCTAAGTCTGCAATCTTTCTCCTCTCACAGAGGGGGAGCATGTGAAATTTCTTGCATTGCGCCAGGTAGGTTGGTAAATATGTTCGCGAGCGATACTGAACGTACCTTAAAAATTTTCTTTGAATAGCCTCCAACCGGCTGACATAAGTTACGTAGTTCGGATTCCACACTTCCGAGTCATATTCAAGCTGGCTACGCACGAAGGAGCAGTATAATATTTTTATGGTCTTAATACTTACAAACTCAGCGGCGGTCCTAAAGATAAATCCGAGTGCCTGCGATGCCTTCCTTGTGATGTTGTTGATATGGACATCAAACAGGAGCTTCGAGTCAAACGTTACCCCAAGGTCCCTGATCGCATTCACCCTGGATATTGACGCATCCAAAAGTCTGTAAGTGTGAGTGATAGGATAATGTTTGCGAGTGTACGAGCATACAAAGCATTTCGAGACGTTCAAATCCAGCTTATTGATACTACAATAATTTTGAAATCTATCCAGGTCATCTTGGAGGAGTTGTGAGTCAGCAACAGTGTCAATTTGCTTTATAATTTTCATATCGTCCGCATACAATAGAATTTTTGTATGGAGGAAGCAGGAGGTGATATCATTAATGAAGATATTGAACAAGAGCGGTCCAAGCAGGGAACCTTGAGGAACCCCCGATGGAATGGGCATTGCCTTAGAAGAATAACCGTTGAGAACAACTATCTGGCACCTATTCTCCACATAAGATGCAAACCACCTGTAGAGATTCCCTCTTATACCACTAGACAGTAGCCGCTGCAGAAGTCTGGAGTGATCGATTCGGTCGAAACATTTACTGTAGTCGGTGTATACTACATCCACCTGGGACCTCCCCGACATACAATCAGATAGAAAGTCACTAAGAACTACTAGATTAGACACCGTAGATCGACCCGCGAGGAATCCATGCTGAAGTTCGGTAAAGGTGCGTCTCAGTGCCGAATACACTTGTCTATAAACAATTCTCTCGAAGATCTTCGCAAAGACACACAGTTTGGATATCGGTCTATAGTTTTCGACGCATGTTTTCGAACCTTTTTTGTGGATAGGTGTGATATATGCCAGTTTCCAAATCGCGGGCACCACCCCAGCGTCCAAAGACCGTCGAAAGACAATCGATAGAGGTAAAACGAGACTATCGGCACATCCAGCTATTAAGACCGGTGATATACTATCTGGACCTGCCGATTTGTTCACGTTTATGTGTTTTAGTAAGTTGTGAACTTCGTCAGGGTTAATATCGACAGAGGAAATATCCGGAGACACATCTTCATCAGTCCTGCTATTATTCGGTACACCATGAGATGATGATGACGCTGAGACAGGCGTTCCCGTCAGGAAATTGGAACTAAAATATTCGCCAAACATGTCACATATCTCAACACCATCGCTAGAGGTGCGATGTTCAAATTGCAATACTGACGGATAACAATTGGATAAATTTTTTGATTTGACGTACCTCCAGAACGCCCTAGGATTCTTGTGTATTTCTGCCTCTATTGTAAATATATAATAGTCAAACATTTCCTTTTCTAGCATTTTAATTCGTTGCCTTAGCGTTGTAAACGAATGGTAATCACTAATATTCCCATACTTTTTATATTTGAAATGAAATTTAGCTTTCTCTTTAATCATTTTAATTAAAGGGCTTTTATACCATATAGGAAACCTAGTATTGGGGGTGACTACTTTGGTGGGTATATAGGTGTTACACAATTTGTGAAGTTGTTCATAAAGGTAGGTAACTGCGTCTTCAATTGACCCACTGTTCAATTCACATAGCCAGTCTATATCATCCAACTCTGCCCGAATAGCATCAAAGTTAGCCAAATGATACAGAAATTTAACATGCGAGCGAGCTGGTAGACTATGTAACTGTGCAAAGTCTGCGTCCACGCATAAGGCTTTGTGATTAGGGTTCTCTGACACCAAAAGATCGCCAGGGGATGTAACTTCCACCACATTGTTAGACAGTACCAAATCCAACATTCTGTTGTTACTGTTCAGGTGGCGGTTGTATTGACGTAAATTACAGCTATCTAAGTTATTTAAAAAGTTTGTTTGGAAGTCACCCTGCACATTAGATGGATTTAGAGAGTACCCATCCCCAGCATCAAGCCATGTTATGTTAGACTGATTGAAGTCGCCCACAATAATAAATGTATCCGAAGAGTGACGCATGACAGTACCCACTAAGTCATCCGAAAAATTCCGCAGCTGCACTGATAATGAATTGCCAAGATTCTGGGTACATATGTATACGACACAAATATGTACTTTATAAGTTATACTAGGTCTCCTACCACGAAGTGTCAGAGTGACCCAAAGGTCCTCGGCCGTCGAACACCACTCCCTACAAGCATCGGCAACAAGTTCACGTTTAACCGCGATTAACACACCCCCACCCAGCTCCTGATCGGTCTCGGCATAGTTCCGATCCCTTCTCCAAACCAGATATCTGTCATCGAATAGTTCGCAATCCGAGATACCTTCTTTAAGCCATGTTTCGGTTATACAAATAACATCATAGCTATTAATGCATACATTCCTATAAAACAAACCTGTCTTCGTACGTAACCCCTGAACATTCTGATAGTAAATGCTAATTGGTGCCATTATAAAGTATACAAATATTAGCATTTAAGTGTAGAAAGCAATACAAAGCATAAATAAAATAAGCTACATTACCATTTAATTGTGAGGACCGAAACGTTATTATAAAGAAGCACATAAGACTAATAAATAGATATAATGTAGGTACATAACAAATTTTACACTTTTTGCGAGCAAAACTTTTAAAGTAAAAATATATATTTGTCAGTAGCAAATTAATCGTTGTGAGCGGAGAAAAACGCACTTTAAATAATCCAGAATAGTGTTTAGAATTAAAAAAGTAAATATTGTGACGGTCAACGCCGAGAGATAAGCGAACAATAGAATACGTTAAGTGGTATAAATAGCAGGTAGCAGGTAGCAACAAAAAGCCAATGTTTCTCAAAGTTATTACACAGATACACAACGCGTACGTACCAGAATGTCGAATCGATGCATCTAGTTTAAATACTTTTTCAAGTCATGCTCCGTTCTGATCTGCAACATTGGGGACGTAATGTTTTTTCGAATAAATATTTTACAACCCTTAACCCACACATGTTCGAAACCACGCTCTTTGGCACGTGTTTTGGTACTATTCAAGAGAATTTTGTTTGTCAACGTGAGGTGATCGTTAATATAGATCCTGTTCTCGCCTTGTAAGCCAATATCACCAGCACTAAGAGTTTTAAGCTTCTTTGCAGCCGTGACAAAGTTGTTCTTTATGTAACTGTTATGGACCGAACAGATGATATTCTTGTTAACCTTATCGTTACGCATTGGCACTCTTGCTATATAGTTGATCTGCTCCTTAGGGATATGATAATTAATTGTATCCCCTATCTTCTCAATTACTGTGAAAAGGTTTTCGGAACTGGTTACCGGCACTCCTTTGATCTCAATGTTATTCATGCGAGCCCTCTGCTCGCTCTCACGTTGTTGCGTCTCAAGAGTCCCAATACGCCCGCGCAATGTGGATATTTCCTCCCTGTGTTTCTTCAATACTTCGACTTCCTGCTCAATAATGGTAACCTTGCTGGTCATTGTGTCCACCGTATTATATACGAAGTCCATAGATGTTTTTATATCAGAGATTTCGGCTTTCAAAACCTTCAATTCCAATAGTTCGGTTTTTATACTTTTCACACTTTCTAACAGGGCTGGCAACGATTCCATCTGAGCCGATAACCGTTTGAGTTCAGCTAGTATCGATTCCGTGTCCACCGATGTGACCTTTAGAGAGCCAGGCCTCGGACTTCCCGCAGCCGATGACTTACAGGCACTACATTTCCACGTGGACTTACGCTCTCCCAGTTTCTTCCAACCCCCCTCCGTTATTCCTGCACAGGTAAAATCAAACTTGCCCGCACACAAGGAGCAAATGACACCTTCCCCATGCTGCACCTCACAACGTTTGCAAGTAAACATTTCTGCTAATTAGCCGAAAGTTTGAGAATCGCAGTTGGAATCAAACCGGTTTGCTAAACACGACGGTCTCAGTTAAGTGCGCGTGCGATAGATTTGCCGTCTACCGACTAACTGCTTAAATAAGAAATCTAAAAATTAGCGAAGACATCTAGATATGACTGATATTTAGATATTTTTCACAAAAGATTCATAATTCTGTATAGTTCAAATCCAGTCGCGTTAGTCAGACAGCGGTCGCTAAAGTAAAAGCCAAGATAACATTAAATAGTTGCCGTTTTAGGCTCGATATTAATCAGGGCAACAAAAAAACGCTTGAAATATTCATAGAATATTTAGTTGTACGGTTTTTAATTAGTTTAGCTTAGTATTTCTGTAGTATGCAGTTACTAATCCCGTGAATAATCCCGGCATTTTGCCAAACCATGTCCAACACTACGTGATAGTAATTAAAAAAAGTCTGGACGTCTTCAGCCGCGTTACCGGATCAAAAGAAGCGAATAAAAGCTTGAAAGTTAAATGATGTGATCTCTATCTGTTGGTGAGTCTGCCTATCAGATTTATTTTAGGCATTTTATTTTAACAATCCTGACTTTATATATTAAGTAGAAATAAAATTATTTTAACCAACTTTCGGTTTTTAATTCAATTGTATTCTTTACTAGCTATCGCCCGCGGCTTTGCCCGCTTGTAACTCGTATGCGGTATCGCTACCAAGTCTATTTTAATAAAACGACTCTCCACTCCACACTCTACTCCACTCCACTCTCCACTCTCTTCCCCACTCTCCTCTCAACTCCACACTCCTGTGTTTTCATATTATAGTCATGTATGTTTTCACAAATAAAACGTATAATAGTAACATTTATCTACATTCTAGAAACCATAATTACAATTTACAAGTCATGTTTAGTTAAGCCTACAAGGCTTACTTATCTATAAACACACAAATATTCCTGGCAAACTACTAAATAGAATATAATATTCTCCTCATTAATTCTCATAAATAATTATGAATATTCAAATAAATTATTAATCTTAGAAGATTAATTTCTTGAAAACAAACATTTCCCAGAAATTGTCTTGCTAAAGCATATTGTTAACATATTTTAGTTTGTATTTTAGTAATAACGGCGGTTTTATCTAAAACTATTAGAGTGCATTCACACTGAGACGTTTTAGTCGCATTAAAGAGATCGCAAGCGGAAACCAATGGCTGCGTTTGTCGTTGGATGGCTCGCGTGTTTACTCGCATGAAATTCTATTTCTGTTGCCCGTGGGCACCTATTACTGGGATAAAAGTAAGATATGTGTTAATCTAGATTATAATCTATCTTTGTAATATATTTCAGCCAAATCCGTTCCGTTGTTAGGGCGTAATTACTCAATCATGCTCCAAACACAAACATCCAAACATCTTCACAAACTTTCGCATTTATAATAGTACTAGCCTGGTCCGCGGCTCCGCCCGCATGTACGTCGTTTTTCACGTTCTTTGACTGTTATCGCCAGTTCTACTCAACAAATTGCTATCAAACATACAGCAGAGTTTAAATCTGACAAATAGCTTTTTAGTAAAAAAAAATTGCATCAAAAGTTCTATCTGGTAGTTTTTGCGTCTATCACGACCAAATAGACATAATATAAAAATTAAAAAAAAAAATTCTATGATCAGTGGTTTAGATAGTGTGTTGTTCATCAGTCATTCAGGACAAAGTATTGTATACATATAGACATATAGAAGTATTGCGTCCCAAATGTGCGACTGCAGCAAGCCTCAGCAACGAAAATCGCACGATTTAAAAGCCCACATGTGTAAGCGCTCTTATAGTACCAATCTAGTCGTACAACAGAACGCTATTTGCTACTGTTTACTTGCTAGAGTATAACAGCAATATCGCGACAATGAAAAGCAAATAATCATCGGATGCTATTAATATCAACTGTTGGTATGTCTTAGACAATTAACTAACATAACTGCTCGTGTAGAGGGTATAATTGTGACGTAGAGTCAGCGACAAAAGTAGATGATGATTACACATTTGATACAAAACAAACAAACACACTGTACCATAATATGTAATGACAAAAATCAATACTATTATTACATTTCCCAGTCCTGAGACTCTGCCTTTCGCTTACCATCAGGTGAGGTGGAGTCATTTTGACGTGTCGTATATAAAAAAAAAAAAAAATTTGAAGGAGGTAGGACACGACGGTATGTCCCGTCCGAACTTTGCTGTCTGACTGGGGTAGTACCTCCGCCCTACAGAATACCGCGATCTACGCGACCTACCCCCACCAATCCCCTTAATCATCCCCCTCCCTCCAGGGTCGGCAGCACCGATGTGATGCCCCTTGTGTGAGACTAAGTCTGTTCGTGGGTTCGAGTCCCGTTCTAAACGTTCACTTTAACCAATCTATTTATTGATTGTCCTATATTAGAACAGTGTACCGCCATATTGTGGGTAGGACAAACAGCTATTCCAAATGGTAACAAATTTAATTTATTTTATTTGACGCTTGGGACGTCCAACTAAATTAAACTGATTACCATTTTCTACTAATGTTCTCTATATCTATATACTAGCTGTTGCCCGCGGCTCCACCCGCGTGGATGTCGAAATCCGTTTCAAAAACTATCCTATCTCTCAAGTTGGATCGAACTGCACATGGTGTGCGAATTTTATTATAATCGGTTAAGTGGTTTAGGAGTCCATTGAGGACAAACATTGTGACACGAGATTTATATATATTAAAGAATTAGTACCCCGCCCTTACTTCGCTTCGGTTTATATGAGTTCCTTTAACTCCTACCTCTGCCACCTAAGTGTTATAAAAAAAAAAAACTCAAGCCTCCGTGATTTACGAGTATATTATCACCACCGGTGTATGTAGTGGTGACCCCCGATTCTGAGACTTTGCCTTTAGCTTTCCATCAGAGGTGAAGTCATGTTGACGTGTCTAATATTTTAAAAAGCCTTTCACCCGAATCATGGTCACCGTACACGAAGTTTGATACCGTCTTTGTTGTGTAAATTATTCCACTCGGATAATTAGCCAAGTTGGGCAAGTTTTTCGTGAAATTTTCCGCTAAGCCAGCGCCAAGCTTGGCTAGACACTTCGCGAACAGGTATGTTCTTACTATGTAGTTTTAATTAACTGTATAAATTTCTTGTGCTTACTCCCTGTGTACCCGGTATGTGGTTCAAGAAGTTTTATGTACTTTGAATTAATTTGTTATTTTGTTTGAAAGTAGTTCATAAGTTCAACGGCTTTGAGTACGTTTTTGTGTGGCTAGTAAGTTGTTTTAGTTATTCATAATAGAGACTTGTTTAAAATAGTTAGCAATTATAATTGCGTAATTAATTCATTGGTCGAAACAGGCAAAAGTGTGTCACTTAAATAAAGTAAATTGCCTAGAGTCATCAGTCGCAACAATCTTACGCTACCGTGAAACACAACAAGGGTAGCCTTTTTAACCGACTTCAAAACAGAGGAGGTTCTGAATTTTATTAGACTTTATTATTTTTAAGTTTTCGACTGGGTGTACCGATTTTGATTATTATTTTTTTGTTTGAAAGCTGATTCTTCCCGTATTATCTCAATTTAAGTTGGTCCAGTGATATATGGATCACCATCCACGGATGTGTTAAATGGATTTTTGTTACACTTTCCCTTAAAAAAAGATTTAGATGAAATTAAGCACATTATATTATTTTACTCTGAAATAAGATACAGGTAACGGCATAAGTATATCACACTGATGGAAGCAAGGATAACATTTTAATCTAAGTAGGTACATCAAAGGCTTGAAATGTTCATTAATCATTTACAACTCAACTATCAAAAAATATTAGCACTAATCAGAAATCAAACCCACGACCTCGGTCGTAAATCCTTCGTGGTCTTTTTTCCACTGTCAAGCCACAAAACTCTTTCGATATACAGGAAATATGAGAACCCTTCTACACTAGAAAGAAGGAAGAAAGAAAGAAATAAAGATTATATACAAACTTTCGAGATTGTTGTTCACGAATATGATTTTAATAATAGTCTTGAGACGTTGAGCGATCGCTCAGATAAGTTAACAAGTATACAGAAATTTGCACTTCGGGTGAAAAGACGATGATCTATTACAAGCTGAATATATTGAAGAGAGCTTTTCCCATACGGAGAAGTCATATACATACATACACATACAAATATTGCATAATCTATAAAAGCGCTTTTCCCATTGGGGTGATAAATCTTACCAACTTTTAATGAATTTCTCTTTTTTAACTCGTGGAAACACCTATGGGTACTAGATCACCGAGGGCTATACCTTCAGTGTTGCGTACGTCCATAGGCCACGGTGACCGCTTCCCATCAGGTGGGCCGTGTGCTTGTTTGCCACCTACGTAGTATAAAAAATCTAAGGCCAGATTTTACCATCGCACACGCTTAGGCTGTGGAATGATCTCCCTGCTGTGGTTTTCCCTAGCGACTACAATATGGGGTTCTTCAAGAAGGGCATTAGAAGGTTTTTGCAGGGTTGGCAGCGCGAGTATGACGTCACCTGGTGTTGTATTGTCCATTGGTGATGGTGGCCGCTTTCCATCAGGTGGGCCACGAACCAAAAATGTACATTCGTCCATATTTAGTCTTAAGATATTTATGTATAACCTGACGTCTCAAAATGCAGCAGTGGAGTTTGTTGCGCCGTTTCTTCTCCACTAGCGCCTAGGAAGCGGTGGTAAACTTAGTATTAAGTAGTTTTTGACGTCAAAAAGATGTAATTACGTTACACTATTTTGAGAAATAAAGAAATTGAAATTGTGTTTGCCATACCATAACGTTGCCGTATCACAGATTTACAATGAAGTTAAATAGGTCAAAATAACATCAAGCAAACCTTTAGATTTTCCAACAAAACTCGAATTTAAACGTTAAATTAAAGTTATTTATATATTATTACAAAACCGCAAGTAATTAACGTTGACCTCGCGAATCAGAATATCGAATTGAATTTACGACTTCGAGCCGAAGTCGGCTGATTGATTTACAAGTCGTTTTATCGGAAACTTCGGAACAATTACAATTTTATTATTCTGTAGAAACGATAATAAAAGCTGCTTACAATTTAATTTGTTAGCAATTAATTGACTGTGGGCCTATAATAACTGTTTTCGGTGTTTATGTTTTGAGTCGAATAATATAACGATATAATAACCACTCAACCTTTGCCTACTAGAGATTTCGCCTTGGTGCTGGGTCTTCTACCTCCTATACATCTTGATCTGCCAACGGTGTGCACTGTAAGGTATGAAAGAATTTTCATTCTGCACGGCTATGGAATGATTGATGTAGCACACGGCCTTCCTGATGGGAAGCAGTCACCGTGGCCTATGGACGTGTGCAACACCAGGTGCTTCACACTCGCGATGCTAACCCCGTAAAAACCTTCTAATGCCCTTCTTGAAGAACCCCATATTGTAGACGCTAGGGAAAACCACAGCAGGGAGATCGTTCCACAGCCTAGCCTAGTATACCTTTTTTATCGTGCGGAAATCCCCATGGATACCACCCCCGTCGGCCATCGAGGGTGGTTATGTCGGGATCGAACCGACTAAAACCGCACGCCGGCTCGGGTCTTAATTACCGGGGTGTACGGTTACCCAATAGGCATATTCTTTGCACCCCAGCTGACTCCGGGCCACTTACGGTTTTAAGATGGCCCCCTCGACCCCCCGAAGGGGGGTGGGGTGAGCTTCGCGCCATTTCGCCGACGGTGGGGTATAGGGTGACAGGCGGCCGTCCTGTCACGCGCGGGCAATCAGCTCGCCCCCCGCTCGCTCCCCACTGTGCCCTCTGCTAGTCAAAGGGACACGCGGAGAGCCTCAGAGCAGCCCTCTAGAGGGCCACTCCCACCCCGGCCGGATTGGCCGCAGGCAGCGGCGTCTCCCGTGGTGAGTGCACCACGTGGAGGTTCCGGCCTGCACCCAGCCTAGTATACCTAATGTAGATGTCATTGTTAGAATACTAACCTAACATGATCAACCATCAAGCTTACCTTGTTCTCTTTCCTTTGCCGCACCATCAAAACCTGGAATTCTTTACCAGCTCACGTGTTTCCTTCCTCATACAGTCCCGGGTCCTTTAAGCGGGGCGTGAAAAAGCATTTGATGAGGCCGTCAAGCTGAGAGTCACCATTTTGGCACTATCGGTGTTTGCAATGGTGACTCCCATTCTAGAGACTTTGCCTCAGCTTACCATCAGGCGAGGTGAAGTCATGTTGCCGTGACCGACATAAAAAAAAAAAAAGTTCAGTGAATCATTAACATTGACTTATATAATCATCGCAGTCAGTTCGTTAGGCAGAGTCGTGCACACACTCCACTGCGCTGATTGCACGGTAATTCACCAAATAAACAGCTGATTGAGCAAGCCTATGGTTATCAATATATAATGAGATACATTTCGGTGGTTATACCGATAATGATGTAATTATTTGTTTGCGCTAATATTCGGTAATCGCTGGGTTGATGTAGATTTAATGTAATGTTTTTTTCTGATGATGATGAGGTCTCGAGTTCTATCCCAGGTTCACCATGGCACACACCAATGACTTTTCGATGCTTTTCGAAGTTATGTGTGTATTTATCGCAGGTTTATAAGTGCCCGGTTAATGGCAATAGGCTCGCCACCTATTACATTAGGACCTATTACGTTAGTTATATTTTTTTTTCGGTATAAGTTGCGTTATTATAAAGTATTTTACCGTAATGACTTGGAATTCTTTACCAGTGCATGTGTTTCCTTCCTCCTATTATAGTCCCGGGGCCTTTAAGCTGGGCGTGAAAAAGCATTTGATGAGGCCGTCAAGCTGAGGGTCACCACTGTAGTACTACCGGTGTATGTAGTGGTGACGCCAGTCCTGAGACTTTGCCTTTAGCTTACCATCAGGCGAGGTAGAGTCATTTTGACGTGTGTTATATAAAAAAGGTATATTAAGTCTTTTTAATCGACTTTAAAAGGAGATTCACTTTGTCCTGTATTATGATATTTAGATAATCCTTTGATAGCGTCATAGTTATATTACTGCAATATCCAATTTTGATATTATTCCTATGCAATTGATATGCATTGAATGCTATGCATACAGACAAATAACGACTGCTTTATTATAACGATAAAGTTATACTACCTATGTGAGCTGCAAGCAAGAACAGAAACATAAATTTTGAATGTAGATATATAGTGCTTTTGCAATAATAATAAAAATATTCTATGACTTTCTACACAGCGCTCTCTAGACCCAAAGTAAGCATAGTTTAAGTAGCTTGTATTATGGGTTCTAAATTGCGGATAGATTAAAATATTGCTGTTGCAATCATAGTGTATTGCCAATATTTAGAAAATACTGTTCGTATTTTAAGAAATACTAGAATTGCCTGCGACTTAACCCATTACCCCTATATTCCATACATATATACCCTAACATAAAATATCTATAACATGACCGAAATTCTGCAATTATATATGGCATTGCTGGCATTTATTTATTTATGTATTTATATCATACGTACTATGTGACCCAATGCGACAGAGTAGCAAAATAATAATGAATATTTATAATTACTGTTCCAATCTCCTAAGTAGTAGCGTGATGATATATCGCTTACAACCTTTCTTGATAAATGGGCTATCCAACATAAAACGATTTTTGTATTCAAGTAGTTTCTGAGGTTAACCCAAAAAAAAGGTTCAACCAAAGAAACAAACAGACAAACTCTTTCTCTTATAATTTATATTAGGTTATATCTCTATTATAAATATAACTATGCTAAGCATTCTTCTCAATAATATTATTATTATTAGACATAATCGTAAAACAGTTAGAGTGTTACATACTTACTTAACAATTAAGTGCTAAACAAAGATCGAAAACAATTTTCCTAAACAAATCAAGCATCAATCACTAAATTTGTCATTGAACCTGTATCCCTCTTGTATTCGTGTAATTAACCGTTTTAAGCCATCCAACTGAGCAGGCAGGCAATAAATTAGTTGCTCGGCGCCCCTCTCCCCGTAATGAAATGTAGGGCGCTGGTAATGAAAAAAAAAACAAATTTATACTCTCTGGTAGGGAAATTTATGTGAATAGTCTATGTCAGTTTGTGATACGAGAGGAAAATAATTAAGATATTCTAGATTTTTCATGTCCAGTGTAAACTTATAGTAGCGACTAGCTTTCGGCCTGAGGCTAAACTAAATTCACGCCGGCGACGTTAGTAACAATGAAAATCGGTTTACGCTGAGACTGAATTTCACCGACGAATATCAACGTAATATCAAAACTTTGAGAATATTTTGTAGAAACTCGGATTAGGTTAGTGAATTTTCAGAGATGTTATATATTGAATATGTCAACATGATTTTACCTCGTCTGATGGTAAGCTAAAGGTAAAGTATCAAGACCGGGGTATCACCACGACATACACCGATAGTGCTACAATGGTGGCCCTCAGCTTGACGGTCTCATCAGATGCTTTTTCACGCCCTTTTTAAAGTTTATGTATGATTAGAAAATAATCCGATAATTACGATCATGTTTTATCATTATGACCATTCATGGCTGGCCATTATTGTTCTGGTCAGACCATAAATCATGATGTGACCAACTGGCCATTTTACATACCATAAAGCACTTGATGAGGCCATCAAGCTGAGGGGCACCACTGAACCACTAATCGGTGGTGACCCCCGATCCTATGACTTTGCCTTTAGCCTACCATCAAGCGAGGTGAAGTCATGTTGACGAGTCCAATATAAAAAAGAGAGCCTAATAACACTCAAATATTCCGTATATTCTCTTTGACACAAAAAAAAATTAAACTCATGCAAACAAGGTAACATTTTACAAATTCTATTTCTATTCAGTTCATTAGTCACTTCTGCTAATTAACAAGATTATCCTTAACATGTCAGTTCCATCGCGCCAGACCAGCAGGATCAACTCATAACGACTTTTATTTTAGATTCCATTGAACGCTCAGTAGCGGGAAACGAGCTCACTTGCGGGCTCGACGCAATAAAAACAAGAAAGGGATATAAAATAATGAGAAAAGACGAATGGGGGGGAGAGTAAAGAGATATCTTAGTAATTGTTGCTTCGAAAGTCTCGCTAACGAGCACCTCGGGTAATAAAAAGAATCGCTGGGGCCACGGAGAGGGCGTTAAGTGAATTGGTCCTTTTAAAATTTCGTATTGTGTATTGTGACTGTAAAGTTGAAATATTTAATGAAAAAGGTAGCTTTTGTTTAATAGATTCAGTTTTCATCATTCTCTGAACCTTTTTCCCAACTCAGTTGGGGTCGGCTTTCCAGTCTAACTGTGATGCGGCTGAACTTCGATATTTGCCGTGGAGCGACTGCCATCTGACCTCCACAACCAATGGTCATTACGACCAATAGCGATATCGAAGTTCCAAGTTAGACTGGTTGGACTTTTGTGGGCTCCAACTACCCGTAACGACTGCCATAGATGTTTGTATGGCAACCGGGACCGACGGCTTAACGTGCTCTCCGAGGCACTAATAAACCTGCGATAAATACACACATAGCTTCGAAAAGCATCGAAAAGTCAATTGGTGTGTGCCATAGTGAACCTGGGATCGAACCCGAGACCTCGTCTCAGCAGTCCATTACCCAAACCACTAGGCTACCGCGGTTTAGATTCAGGTTTGTTTTATTTTTATTTAGTGTGGCTATGATGGGTGGCAATATTTTTGAAAATACGATTTTGATTTCTGTACTAAAATTGTAAATGAGTTATATCTGTAGTTTGGAGATATTTAATACTTGGATTATGTTCCCCGCCCTCCCCCTTTCCCTTCAGGGTAGGCAGCGCGTGTGTGACAGCCTTAGTGTTGCACACGTTCATAGGCCACGGTGACCGCTGTTACGGGGCCCTACGGGTCAAGAATAAAAAAACTTAATTCCGTAGGTCCGGTTTATTATTTTATACACAATTCAAATTCGAGTGTCGGTTTGGGTATAGGTACACGCCACTATTTACGGAAGGCTGAGCAATCCACTCAACTTGGGGTCCGGGCTGGTCCCGTGCGAGGGTGATGTGTCTTCCGCAGGAACTCCACCAGGCGTCTCGGCCGCTAGTCCGGTCCGCCGGTTGTCGCTTCAATGTATTTGATACCGGTATAAAGTTCAGCCGGGGCGAAGTTCAGCCGGGGCGAAGTTCTGGGGAGACAATCACACAGTTAGGCACTGGTGCGTGAACCCAATGCAACAGCGCCGGGCCCCGAGCTATAATTTTCTACATGGGCCCTAAGGTCGGCGGCGCTGTACAATGGTAGGTACACATAACAAACACAATCACATGAAAACAAAAGGGTTGCGCAGGTCAGCCGGCACCCGATAAACAATTAGACTTTTTAAATTTTTATCAACATTCTAGAACCCATACCCAAGCTATGTAACTATGTTTACTTTGGTTCTAGAAGGCACTGAGTAGAATGTCGTAGAATATTTATATTTGTATTTAATTATATTTCGAATCCTTAATGTCGTTAACCACGGTTCCGATCAACCATAAACAAATGATTTGGAACTATTCCAGTTCCAACATTAATATATTCTGAACCGTGGATTTAAAACGATATTAAAATTCGAACATGTAATATTTTTACCAAATGTGGGTATCCGTAAAATGTTAACCCGATCTAAATTTTAAACAAACAGCTTTGCAACTAATTAAATAGTTCGTAAGCATTTACTATATTCGGCTGTCTGTCGACATGTATACGGGCGACATATAGTTTGAAAACACCTCATACAATAACTGTCTTACGACCCGACCTTCTAGTGATTTCTATCTTAATAACAATTTAGTGAACCCGACTAAAACCGCACTTAATTTAATTACATTTATAAAAACAAAGACTACAAGTAATACTAGATAACTACCGAACTCACGACCGAAGGTAGGCAGGTACCAACTAACGAGTTAGCATCACGCTTAGCTCCTAGGGTTAAGCAGAAATGTCTCACGCGACTGCCGATGTTATGTTCTCAGATTCTGATTATAATCTTCGCGCCTATCGTTGAACACTCGCGCACTATTTAATAAGGACACTAAGACTTACCCCTATTATAGGGAACAACAGCTTCTCTTTGTAGCTTCCGAAACTCGGCTATTATGCTATTTTGCGGACTTAGGTCTATTTGATAGTACCTAGGTTCTAAACTAACTCGGAGTACTGTAATCTTCTGCTATACTAGTTGTTTCGCTGCGAGGTGAGGCGATCGAATGAATCAGAGGTCCAAGCACCGTACCTCGCGCCCTCCCGCGCGCCTCAGCTAATGAGGCGCTCCGACCGCGGCGCGCGCTGATTGGTTACAATTCCATAGGATTCACTTGATCGTTCGCGCGTTCGATTACCTTATTTGGTGATCTTTGGTTCAGCTCGCCTGCGCCGCGACGCGCGTTGCAATCACGCGAGCTCAGCTGATTACAATTTGATATCCCGGAACCAGTGTTACGTAACACCGCTTCCCATCAGGTGGGCCGTGTGCTTGTCTGCCACCTACGTAGTATTAAAAAAAAATGTGAACGTTTCTGAACACAAAAGTATTCTTTTTTAATTTTTGTCTGTTTAGTCTCAAATGGACGTAAAAACTACTAATCGGATTTTGATGTTTTTTTTTCTTTGAAATGTTTTGGTCAGACTTAAAATCTGCCGTATATTTTTTTTTAATTGGTTGAATAGAACCGAAGATTATAATTTATTTTTACATTTTGGTCATGTCATTAAACTACACCTAGCCTGATAGTCGTGAAAACCGATGTTCACGCGGGCGGAGCCGCGGGCATAAGCTAGTACCTACATACATAAGTATATAAATCGAGCTGTTTATCTCTGCCTACCCCGGAGGTAAAAAGGCTTAAGCATTAACATTCATTATATACATTCTTTATATATATACATGATTAAAGGTTAATTACATAACAGTAAGTGACTATTGTGAATATTTCCTCATGCTTCCTTAGACCTTACACCTTAACTAGAGACACACCACATCATTAAAAAGCAACTTCTAACCAAATTATAATTATACAACAACGTTATAATTTATGTTTGTGTACCTACCAACAACAAACGCTCTGAGGTCATGTTTTTTTTTTTCAGGTAAGACTACAGCGACAGGTAGTACTGAGGTGAATATTTATGGGAAAGCCGACCTAGAAATAGCCTTTGTGTGGTGAGTGTTGGTCTAGTGCATATACCAGGGTGTCCCACGACGATGCCAGATAACGGGATTTCTCTTTATTTAATTTATAATGTTTTTTAGAGAGATTTTGTAGCAAGCAGATGGCGGGATATCCTCTCTGCCTAGCCCGAAGGGTGAAGCTCATAAGTGTATGTCTGTATGTATTATAGTTACTAGTTGACCCGGCTAACGTTTGTATTTGTATTTTAAGGGTGAACAACCCTTATCACTTAGGGGTATGGAAAATAAATAGTAGCCGATTCTCAGACCTAATGAATACGTATATAAAATTTGGTAAAAATCGGTAAAGCCGTTTCGGAGGAGTAAGGTAACTAACACTGTGTCATGGTTATATATTAGATAGAATTACATTTACACTGAGCGAAATTCTAACCTGTGACCTTCTTTCATCTACCGTAGTATAAATGTAGGTACACTAAATGTTATAAACATTACTAATACAACTTTCTCAATTTTGATATAGACATTAACAAAGCAATCTCCTTTAATATCATTATTGAAAGACTCTTCAACCATTACCGAAAGTCTCCTCAACTAAGAACCTGTGGCTTACGCCATTATATTGCACTAACCGCCTAAACAGTCCAACGATAATTCCAATTTAACTCATGTGGATACCTTAAAAGCTTCTCAAATTGTTTGAGATTGGGGGTGAAAAGCCAGGGGGTGAAAGAGGGGTGAAAGCTAACGCAATTAAACAGCAGCTACCTCCCTCAAATTAATTCTGTTGACATATTGTAAATCTCTATTTATTAATTTGGGTAATAAATGATGCTAAAGACGTTTTTAATGTTTTAGATAATGATGTTTGAGAAGATTTAGAGGGTGTTGAGGTTTATTAATGTGACTTATTTATCTTGATTGCTGTATTTGGTATCGAGCTGAAATTTATTGGAGTTCCTGATATACAGCAGTTAGAAATTTTTTATGGAGTTACAGTTGGGGAAAGAGATAGTGGATGAAAAGACTCTGGACTTTAAAGCAAAAACGTTGTTATGAGACGATAAATAGATAAAAAATGATTAAAAATGCAATGTTAAAAGGTCAGACAGCTATAGAATAAGAAAAGCGCAAAATCAGGCCAGTAGTTTTTGCGTTATTAGTCTCTCCGTGACCATAGCTGATGAAAATATAAAATATTCACGGGTCTATCACGGAGGGAAAACTTATATCAAGTTCAAGCTATTAACACCTAACTACAAGAGAAAAGATGTTGTCTCTTGCTCTAAATATGGAGTCAATGTCCTCAAGATTAAGGAAATGATTGTAAATAGTCCAAAAAAACATCCTCCTCAGTTTCATGCCAGAGTCTTCTCAGGTCTGGGCCAAGTTTTCCAGTGGTCCATGTGCTGATTTAGTATTAAAGATTTTTTAATTTTTAAGTTTTGTAAGTACCGTTTAATGGTTTATACAGAATAAATTATTTTTGACCTTGACTTCGAGGACATACTTTGATTAACGATACATTTCAGCACATCCACTAAAAGCTTGCCGCATTAAAAACAATATCTCATCTAAATTATCATTTTTCTAATTTATATCCTAAAAAAGCAAGTCTAAATAATCAAATTTACTAGAGACGCTAAATAATTTAATTCGCCCTTTCACGGAAACAATGAAACTTTTCAGCAAAGACATAGATTTCGCCCACAGACATTATAAAGTTAAATAGCCATAGTTGAGATATGTATAACTTTCCCAAGTGCTATTAGAGGCGGAGGCATGGGCAGAATTGTTAATACTCTTGGTTCAATTACTAAGGGCTGTAATTGGATGGTTCAGGATAAATCCCTCAGTTGCGATGTCTAGACCACAGTTGGTGTATTTAGATGATATAATAGTTGTTTCTAGTACATTTGAACGTCATTTGGTTCAATAACATGGAATATTATAAACTTTTTATATATATTATTTTTTATGAAACGGTTTTTTTTAACTTGACCTATTTGTTTGGGTCAAATCTAGTTATTGAAATTTGACCCCCTTTCAGTTGCTTGATTGGTCTGATATTTGGCAAAAGTTTTTAGTTCTGATGACAATACAATTTAAAACCGTTTAACTTGAAAAAGATTTTTTCAAAATTTATTATATTGGACAAGTCAACATGTAACTCGCATAAAGCAAAGTCAATTCAGTCAGAGTATGTAATGGGGACCCCCTTCCTGAGACTACCTTTAGCTTACCATCAAGTGAGGTGAAGTCATATTGACTTGCCACGTAGAACGAATGTTCCAAAAACTGTGAAAATGAACGGAACCTAACCTGCAACAGGAAAATCTTGAATTTTGGGAAAACAATACTTACGTAGCTGGCAAAGGTCATAAATAGAGTGTTTTTATTGATGCAGAAAAAGGGCCTCTCCAAGATGGTTGACTTGTTTTAATAAAAAAATATCAACGTAGGGATTATGAACTATTTTCCTGTGCTCCGACGGATTTATTAAAGAGCCAGATTTCGTTTGTAGCTGACTCTAATAACTTGTGTAGAATAATAAAAAGAAATAGGGTACTGACACTAGTAGTCAGCCCCGCACCAGTACTCAGCCTTTTTCGGTTCAAAACCAATAGAAATAGCATTCTAATAGAAACTAACCTATAGAATTACTTTAAATTGGTTCTGTGACTCCTCATTAGTCGATTCAAATCCAAACATATTAGCTAAGTGGCTGCGAAGTATTTTAAATAATAGTTTTTTCGACGTCGTCTGCTGACGAGGCGATACGCGGCGCGCGCGTCATTTTTTTGTTAGTGGAAGCGTTCGCAAAAACATTATTATTTTTCCTTTTTTTGTCAGTTTTAAGGCACTTTGTATTAACATTTCCATTAATTAATAGTTTTGGCATCATAATCAATGAAAAAGTATCGTGTTCTTCTTAAGAATTAGTAATAATGAGGCGGCCGAATACTGGGTCCCCTTTGTATATACATTATCTAGTACCCAGCCACCCTGGCTGAGTACTGGTTTTAACGCTGTTTTTTTATTTAGAGTTATATTTAGTATCATTTTAAAGTTCAGAGTTCATCCTTTAATGTAGTCTACCCATACCATAACTGTTTTGTCAAAAACCCAATAGTCGGCCACTTAAACAGTTGAAGTTGGTTACATGGCTGAGTACTGGGGAAAGTATACCCAGTGCTCAGTCGTCCCTATATTTAAATTGTTTCCTAATGCAGTTTCTTTTTTAAGGCTATTTTAAACATACATACATACAAATCACGCCTTTTTCCCAGTGGACAGATGTTGGCTCTGGGAAACCATTGGACCAGACAACATCTGTCCACTTGCTACGATCTTGCATACTCCTTTCGCTTCTTCAACTTTTATAATTGTTTTCATACACGCACGCCGGTTGCTGGTACTCTTGACCTGATCTTTTTCCAAAACTTCCTGGATCTGATTAGAATATGTACGCCTAGGTCAACCTTTACCTGGTTGTCCATTCACCCTCACCTCATATAATATATGTTTCGTCAATCTTCTTCCATCCATTCCTTTCTCTGTCTTGGTCACTACATCTTCAACCATACCGCAACGTTCCCTTATCCCACTGTTACACATTCGGTCCATCAACTTTACTCCAACTATGCTTCTCAGACTTCTTATTTCCACAGCATTCAATCTACTTTCATGCTTCTTCTGCCATACCCAACATTCACTACCTTATATAAGTTTGGAAACGAGAACTCCTCTATGTACAGTGAGACGTGCCTTTTTAGACACGATCTGACTGCTCATAAAATTATTGATTAACTGCTATTCAAGAAAAGAAAGTTACAGAGGCCAAAAATTTTAAAGAAGAAAGTAAAAAATAAAACAAAACAGCTCTAAATTATAAACTAGTAAAGTGAAGGAGACTACAAAGAAGAAAAATGATAATTCTAGTCAGAAATTGAGAGTATAAGGTAAAAAGGAAAAAAAGAAACAAGGAAAAGGAAATTGGAAGATTTGAATGACATAACTGAAGAAGCAGAGAAGACTGGCCGTGATTTTGTGGAAATAAAATAAAATAAAATTAAAATTCTCAGAACATACTTAATCTCCTGAAAAAACCTGTAAGGAGTTATCTTCGTTACAGGTTTCTGTTTCAGGAGCTCCTGCATACATACATACACCTACATTATGCTCAAGCTTCTGCAAAAAATTGTTAATTGCCGAGAAACTTTTAGAAGTGAAAAAAATAACTTGAAAACTATTTAAACACTGAAACTTTTTAATTACTGAAGAATTTACAGATTAATTTAAGTAGGTATAAGTTATATATTTGATTGATCTCAAGAGAGGCTGACCACTGGTGGCAGTGTGGCTGATTACTGGATTTTGGCGGCTGAGCACTGGTGAAAAGTGCCTTATTTTGTTAAAACGTGCTTTTCATATTATTAAAGGATAATTTTGTAATTCTTGTTAATTTTGTAATAAAGTTTAATAAATGTGTAACGCAATTTATACAAAAGATTTCCAATTTAATCTTTCTAATATTTTCTTATACGAGTTTGAAGTCAGACTTTCCACTAAAAGGCTGACTACTGGTGCCAGTACCCTACAATGTATTAGTTTTGTTGTATTGCTATAACCCAAGTATTTTTTTAAATTATTCCATGTACACACACAGCTCATTTATAATAGTATGGATGGATAAATAAATGAACTAGTCACTTATCTACAAAATTAATAAACTTAATTGGCAACAACATTTTCGTGCAACGTCACTATTAATGTATCTCAGGGAGTGTTGGGCTCAGAGTGTCAATTCTCGAAGTAAAATATGTTCGAAATTCAGTTCCGATCTCATCTCGATATCACAAATGTCAAAATCGACGCATACTTAAAGAGGAAAGAGAACACGAATTTTTTGTTTTATGTGTCGTTCAATTAAGTTTCATTCGCATTACAATGTCAATTAATTTATCGTCTCACTGCCCTTGTCCCAATTATTTTTGGTCGACGTAATAATGTAATTCTTTTTCATATATTCCTATCAGATGCCATCTCCTCTATCACTCCCTTCTTAAACTTTGTTACAAGAATATTATTATATATATATATAATATTATTATATAACTATTTTGTAAATCGTATACCTACAATTAATAAAGTGTTATTTATCTATTTATCTACTTTTTTGACATTTATTGTGAGATCTGAACTGAATTTTGAACATATTTGATTACGAGAATTGGCCCTCAGGTCTCGTAGTCTTCCAACCCTGAATAATTTATGTACAGCAGTTAGAAACACGCTGATGTAATTTTTTTTCTGGTAAGAGCACATATACAGGTAGTACGGTGATGAATATTTATGAAGAAGTTGGCCCAGTTTTGTAGGTATGATACACAGACATGAAGGAAGATGGAACGGTTTTGATCATTGTATCAATATTAAATTATGATGTTGTTTTTGAGTATAATTTTGTTTCACAAATTATGATTTTGTTCTACAATATGATTTTGTTGTTTAATTATAATTTTTTTCTACAATCTGATTTTATTTGACAGTACCTATTTTTTTATGTTTGCACCCTAAACCATTAGAGCAAAAAACTTGAAGTTTTGGCATTATCTTTTTGTATTTTTTTCTAGCTTTACCCCTAAAAGAAGTGAAAATTAATGTTTTCACTTACAAAAAGGGGCCGGGCCGCTACTGAAAATTAAAAAAGGGGCGAAGACCAAACCGGGAAAAATAATTCTTTTCTTGTAACTGGTTACGAGATTTCAGTTACGAATATGGATGAACGGCTGTTAGCTCAGTTGGTCAGAGTATTCCTCCTATAAGTGACTGGTAGCAGGTTCAAGTCCCGTCCCGGATATTAAAATTTTCTGATTAAAAATAACAATCTAAATAGTATCACAATGAATTCTTACTAAAGCAATAATATCAAGTCTACTTTGTCCACGTAGTCTTTGATTCTAACATGGCGACTTTAGGGTCGAGTTGAACTGTGCGGTCAGTTTATCTTCAAACAGCTTTGGATTAAATTGAATTAGTTTGGAGTTTGAGGTGTCTTTATACAAATATTTAATTATAGATATAATATTGCTAAACTATGACGTAAATGTAGACGCAAATAGTAAGTAGCGTACTGTTTGCCACAGCGCGGTTTATTGGGTCACCTCACCCGGCGTATAAGAACCGAGACGGCGTGCGGTTTTGGTTGGTTCGAGTTCAATATAACCACCCCTGCTGACCGACAGGGAAAAGTTTTTTTTAACACGTAGGTGGCAGACAAGCACACGGCCCACCTGATGGGAAGCGGTCACCGTGGTCTATGGACGTGTGCAACACTAAAGGTGTCACACACGCGCTGCCTATTATAAGTTAATACATACCCGCTCAATTTCAAGTTAATCACTCCTATAAGAGGACAGAAACTACTCTGAACTCTAAAATTTCCCCATACAAGATAAAATTAGGTGACAAAATCGTCGCTCCTGCAGGGACAATTATTTCCTTCATCTCAACAACTTTTCACTTAACAAAGCTCATTTAAGAACTTGAGCATTTTGCACTAACTTTCAAGTTTGTGGAAATATTTTCACTTCAAGTAAAAAGCCTTTGGAAAAGATGAGGTTACCATTTTTTTAGTAACCATAGATTTGGGGTATTTTTTTAGCATATTATATGGTTCACGAAATGACAGTAGAATGAAACACAAAGAATTTCTTAACAAAATTGAATAATATGAGGTTTTCAAATTCCAATGTCACTAATAGCAACCATTTATGTCCCACTGCTGGGCACGGGTTACCTCTCCTCTAACGAGAGAGCTGAGAGGGTTTAGACCTTAATCCACACACGCTGGCCTAATGCAAGTTGGTGGATCGGATATGTCCTTAGAATTTCTTCTAGGACATGTGGGTTTCCTCATGATGTTTTACTTCACCGACAGCAGAATGATGGTAAATGATGTGATTAGCACATATAAATACCACAAAGTGAAATCCACATTGGTACGGTCCGGCCGGATTTGAACTCGATACCTCTGAGTAGAGGCCGCGTCCTTATCCATTCAGCTACCATCGCTTCTTCATCATTCTAATGTGAATATTCCAAATTCAATTAATAATCATGAAATGAAACAATTTATGTATTGTTTTCAGATATCATAAAAACTAAATTGTTTCGATTATGGTGAGAACGTACTCGTGGAACGAACGAATTTCACGTGAATAATAGAAAGCTAGAACCAACAGAAGTTAATATAAAACATGTGAAAATAAAATATTTAGACACTATTCTCGTATAACACAATCTATTTTATTTCCTACAACACAATAAGGCACGGAAACTTATTCGTCTAATATCACACTTGTATTTTTTGTTCGATAACAAGCCTCTCTGATCATATCCTATACACCCGTATTGACACAAATTAAATCGGACGCTGAACAGGACCGAGTCCAAACACCATTACGAACACCCACCCCGCGAGGGTGAGATCTCCCCACGAGGGAGGGATACCCGGCTACCCGCTGGGTGTAGTGTGTGTCTTGCGAGTTCAGTTCTGTTGTGTGTTTGCGTTATGTGCGAGAGAAGGAATCTGTCTTATGAATTATAGTAGTTTAAATGTGTTTAACTTTGTTAAAGAGGTGTTACAGTATAGACATGTTATACGTAATTAGTTTCGAGGCCATTAAATAGATGGATTTAAATTAATTCTGACACTAAGTAGCGGATGGCGCAAATGCCTGTTGTAATTTAAATAACTACGCAATTTCAATTTCAATTTCAATTTCAATTTCTTTATTTTTTTAAATAGTGCAGCGTAATTACATCTTTTTGACGTAAAAAACTACTTAATACTAAGTTTACCACCGCTTCCTAGGCGCTAGGGGAGAAGAAACGGCGCAACAAACGCAATACTATTAATACTACAATTTCGTGTACTTTTACTGCCTCTACCATGAGTATTCCGATGAGCTCTACCAACTAGTCCCATCCTCTTCTTTCCTATACAGAACATCACGTGCAAGGCTGAGATATCACCCTCATACCGTGCAAACAATTCCATCTAGAATTTTTCTTTATCGCACGATAAAGATCTGGAATTCTTTACCAGCTCACGTTTTTTCCTTCCTCCTACAGTCCCGGGTCCTTTAAGCGGGGCGTGAAAAAGCTTATTTTTGAATATGACGGCCTCTGTGGCGTAGCGGTAGTGCATGCGACTGCTACGCAGGGGGCGCGGGTTCGATTCCCGCTCAGTGCAAATATTTGTATGCATGAATATGTCTATTTGCATTGGTCTGGGTGTTTCTATGTATAATAAGTATGTATTTACATAAAAAAAAGTATATAAGTATGTTTTTCAGCATTCTAGAACCCATAACACAAGCTAGTTAAACTAAGCTTACTTTGGGTCTAGGGTGCGCTGTGTAGAATGTCGTAGAATATTATTAAATATATTATTATTATTAAAAGCATTCGATGAGGCTGTCAAGTTGAGGGCCACTATTATGGCACTGTTGGTGTATGTCCATGTCGGTCCAGAGACTTTGCCTTCAGCTTACCATCGGGCGAGGTGAAGTCATGTTCACGTGACCGACATAAAAAAATGTAATGGGGAATGAAAATCAACACTTTGTTACACATAAATAAATAAATAAATAAATAAATATTCTACGACATTCTACACATACATGGGTCGTAATGCTAGTCTGCCACCTAATTAGTATATAAATAAAAAATAACTATTGTTCAGCAGTTACAACCCTAACTACGAAATCAAACTTTATTCAAAACTGAGCGCTGTATTTCAGGTTGGATCCAGGGTCACATCGAACAATCTGGCCCGTGTAGCAGTAATCCGCGTAATACGTCACCACCGCAATCCTCGCTAGTGATGGATTGCTCTCGCTACTATCGATAACAAGTCGATCACAACATCGATAACGATTTAGAATTCAACGATTGGTAAAAAAAGTTCTGAGCAAAATTTTGTAATTAACTTCTGTTTTTATTAGTAATAGGCTCGCGTTTGATTATTATTTCACATAACATAAACTCACGCCTATATCCCCGAAGGGGTAGGCAGAGGTGCTAGCACCCACATTTCGCCAGAGTTGCGAGTAATTTTGACCAGATCGAGATTTTACCAGGTTGCCCATTCACCCTCGCCTCATAATATCTGTTTCGTCAATCTTCCTTCATCCAGCCTCTCTAAATGTCCGTACCATCTAAGCAACCCTTTCTCTATATCTTTAACATTCTCTATTTTTTTATACTACGTAGGTGGCAGACACGCACACGGCCCACCTGATGGGAAGCGGTTACCGTGGCCTATGAACGTGTGAAACTCTAAGGGTGTCACACACGCGCTGCTTACCCTGAAGGGAAGGTGGGAGGACTGGGAAGGGGCGGGGAGGCCAGGAAGGGATGGGGGGAGGAGGGGTACAGTGAGCTCTGGCTACCCTGCTTACCGGCGCGGCGGGAACACAACATGATGGTTATTATGGCCGCGGTGTTCTGTAGGGCGGAGGTACTACCACAGTCGGACAGCTCATTTCGGACGGGAGATACCGTTGTGTCCTACTTCCTTCTATCTATCCTAAAACTGTAAAAATTATCGTCTAATAATACTTTCAGAACTAAATATTTCACATCTGTTACCGTTCGGAGAACCAATAAGAATTCGTTTACAAAATGGCGTTTGTAATATCGAATATCAAATTAATTTGTTTACAAGTGTAACCCGTTTACCTTAGAAAGGTAAAGTACCCAATGGCACAGTCACATAAAGTCCACAATTCCGTTCAAGCGTAAATACGATTCAAAATACTGTTAAAAGGATGAAAAAATTCTCCCCAATGATCTGCAAATGGCGAACCCTTTTAATGTAATAAAGTTGAGACTTTCGTTATAATCAGCAAACTAAGTAGAAGGTCTCATTTTGGGGATTGCTAGTTAGATTAACCTTTCCCTTTTTACCCGACTGCAGCAGAATAAAAAGGAAGGTTATCTTTTCGGTTCCTGCCCCCTGTAGCAGTAACTAACCGTACTGTAACTACGCGTGTTCGTATTAGTGGATACATCTAGTTTGGTTAAGTTCCTGTGAAATTCAGTAGGTTTGAGATACTTAAAATAGTTTTCATACCCCTTATTTCTAATATAATTCTTTTTCTTTAATTTTATAAGTGAAAACTTGTAATTGGCCATCAAATTTGCATGCATTTAGAACATTTTGTCACTAGCTGTAAGATTTCTAAACTGTAAAATAAAATACCGCGGTAGCCTAGTGGTCTGGGTAATGGACTGCTGAGACGAGGTATCGACTTCGATCCGTTCACCATGGCACACACCAATGACTTTTCGATGCTTTTCGAAGTTATGTGTGTATTTATCGCTGGTTTATAAGTGCCCGGTTATTGGCAATAGGCTCGCCACCTATTACATTGGGACCTAAACATAAACTGGCGAAATGTGGGTGCTAGCACCTCTGCCTACCCCTTCGGGGATATAGGTGTGAGTTTATGTATGTTATGCTAAGATAAAATAAATAAAATAAAATTATGAACGGAATCAGAATTTAACGCGCCTGGCTAACAATTACTTGCTTATACGACATAAATCTAAGAAAAAAACTCGTAAAACACACCCTTATGATCAATTATTTGATAAATAATAGTGCCAATGTACTTGGTACGTCGTACTTGGCACTAATAGTGAGTAATGTGGTCAGCTGTCTCGCTAATTGTGATTTATTCGTGTGTAGGCGTTTAAATTGTCTCGTTACCTCCTGTGGCTAAATTATATCAAAGCATTGTAGTATTATGTTAATCATTAGTGCAGATTATCAAACTATAACGGTGCCACGCGGCTTCACCCGTGAATTGTCCCCGTGGCACTTATTCTTAGTTTTGCAATAATGTATGGAAATTTGCCCGATTTGGTTGATAAAATATATGATTATTACTCTGCTCCCCTAGGCAGTAGCATGATAATACACAGCTTGTACCCTTCTTCGATAAATGAGCTATTCAACTCAAAATATTTTTTTCAATTCGGACCAGTTCCTGAGATTAACGTGTTCAACCGAACAAACAAACTCTTCAGCATTATAATCTTAATTTATATAAATCTCGTGTCACAATGTTTGTCCTCAATGGACTCCTAAACCACTTAACCGATTATAATAAAATTCGCACACCTTGTGCAGTTCGATCCAACTTGAGAGATAGGATAGTTTTTGAAACGGATTTCGACATCCACGCGGGCGGAGCCGCGGGCAACAGCTAGTATTAATATAGATATCCATTAATTTCTATATGGGTACCAAGTCGTTGGTACTTAAATTAATTGAATGTGAATCGAAATATGGGGTTCTTCAAGAAGGGCATTAGAAGGTTTTTACAGGGTCGGCAGCGCGAGTGTGGCGCCCCTGGTGTTGCACACGTCCATAGATCACGGTGACCGCTTCCCATCAGGTGGGCCGTGTGCTTGTCTGCCACCCAAGGTGTATAAAACTATATACTATGACTTTACCTTTAGCTTACCAACAGGCGAGGTAAAGTCATATTGATGTGACCAACATTTTGTTTTTTCACTTTATATCGATCAGCCTCCATTGTGTCACAGTCCCCTCAAATTGAGATTTTTGTGTCGCAAATTAGGATTGAAATATAAACAAGGCTACAAAGATGTTTCCGGATCAGTGGACAAAGGATCATGAATTATGGAGTACTTTTCTTATACCGGTACTGAGTTGGCTAACAAATAGGGCAAATGGACGATTTTGAACAGACGCGAACAAAAGTAAAATTCAAAAATAAATTAAATATTAGTACAATATGGGGTTCTTCGAGAAGGGCATTAGAAGGTTTTTACAGGGTCGGCAGTGCGAGTGTGATGCCCCTGGTGTTGCACACGTTCATAGGCCGCGGTAACTGCTTCCCATTAGGTAGGCCGTGTGCTTATCAACCATTAAAGTTGTATAAAAACTGACCATTCAACTCAAAGATAAGAATTAAAAGATTGTGATTTCAAAATATACAAAATAGAACTAACTTACCTCCTTTTTTAGCCCGTTAAGTATATTAAAACCTTCTCCAGAATACAAAAAATTGTTTTCTGAAAACCGTACTAAAATCAATTCAACCAAACACGAGATAATTACGGACAAAACATACATAGGTACATGTCACCACTAAACCTAAACATAAACTGGTGAAATGTGGGTGCTAGCACCTCTACCTACCCCTTCGGAGATATAGGCGTGAGTTTATGTTATGTTACTTCAACTGCCTTTTCGAGTTAGACAGTCACATCTGAAGCGCATGTGATTTGAGTTAATAAATAACATGCGCTTGATGGCAACCCATTTATGTCCCAATGCTGGGCACGGGTCTCCTCTCCTCTAACGAGAAAGCTGAGAGGGTTTAGACCTTAATCCACACACGCTGGCCTAATGCGGGTTGGTAGATCGGACATGTCCTTAGAATTTCTTTTAGGACATGTGGGTTTCCTCACGATGTTTGTCCTTCACTTTCAGCAGATGGTAAAAAAATTAGCACATATAAATTCCACAAAGTGAAATTCACATTGCTAATATCCGGCCGGATTCGAACTTGAAACCTCTGAGAAGAGACCGCGTCCTTATCCAACATGCGCTTAGTAACTAAAATTCCATGCGTAATGCAAGCAACACATGTGTTTTATAATTAAAATATTCAACCTTAATTTCATATGAACAGGGCCTACAGTTTAATATTTTGAGGCTTATGTTTTGGCATGGCATTCCTCTTATAGACAATTCAGCAAAACAATTTGGCAACTAGCAAGGTTCGCACGGGATTTGTATGCGCTCGCAAATTGTGTTTAATAATTGCGTGCGTTGTCTTATTTGGGGAGATTAAGTGGTTATATATGCCATGTGGGAATGCGTTGTGCATTATTTACGGGGTGTCGCTTCGGCGTAATTTTGGCTAAAACTGTCACCATTTTGTGCTAATAGGGAACGAGCAAAGTTGTAAATGATGGCTTTGTGTAAGATTGTGTAAGGATGGGTAAGATTTGTATGAGGATGCTGGAGAATTCTTCGTTTTGAGTATTTATGAAACATATATTTAAGGGGTCTTTTCGGTCAAGTTCTTTACTGTGTTCTTATAGTTAATTTTGAGTCGTGTAAGAGGGTAAAAAAGCGTTATTTTATACTAGGTAGGTGGCAGACAAGCACACGGCCCACCTGATGGGAAGCGGTCACCGTGGCCGATGCACGTGTACAACCCACGCGCTGCCAACCCTGAAGAGAAAGGGCGGGGGTAGGAAGGGGTGGGGAGGCTAGGAAGGGATATACACATTTAAGGTTTTATTTTATTTTATTCAAGTTCTTCATATTCTTTCTTCTTATACTTAGTTAATCTAGGGTGTGTAAGAGGATGAAAAAGCATTTATCAAGGCGTTCAAAATACGGACCAGTAATCTAACTTTGACCACTTTTAAAATAACAGTAGTCAACCTTCAGTTTACTATCTTGCAAGGTGAAGTGTTATTGCAGAAAAAATATTATTCCCAATGGTCACCCTTAGGGTCACCCCTAGGGGTGACCGTTGGGAATAATAATTTTTCTTTTTAGGAACAATTTTTAAAATTAATAAATAAATAAATGAATAAATAAAAACCGATCAAGCTCGAGTCGGTTTGCGCACTGAGGGTTCCGTACAAAACTGGATTAAGGAATTTAAAGTTAGGGTAAAATCTCGACACGGAAAGGATTTCTGTAAGTATTTATGGATATACGAATGAATGAATGTTTGTTACTCTTTCACGAAAAAACGGCTGAACGGATCTGGATGAAATTTTGCACAGAGATAAATAAAATTATGAATTGGAATAACACATATTATGCGACTTCTATCCCGGGAATAGCTTTCCGTGGGTTGTGGAAACGCGATCAGAAAAGGTTAGTAAAAATATTTTTAAACATTTCTCAACGCAACAATATTGCAATGCAAGCAATTAGTCCGGACTGTCAACCACGTCGCGTTACAAGTCCCAGCATGCTCGCTAATGTGCCCATAAGTTACGCCTGCTATGAGACTGTCCGCATTTTAATTACTAGCCTTTGTATTCCCCAGTTTTAAAATAAATTTAGTTGTGATCTATGTTTGTGAAGTTAAAATTTGTAGTAAATAAATATATAAAAAAGTTGTGACTATTTTGTATTCAACGGTAGAAAAAAAATTTTTTTTTCAGTGTAAGTTTTTTATTTTAAAATATCGATTACATTAAATTTGTCTGATTGAATAGAGTGGCGCTCACTCAGATTTTAAAAGAAAAGGGATTTAGTTGGAAAATATTTTTTTGTAGGTAATTATCGGTTTAATGTGAACAACCCTTTAATTTACTTGCCGGGATACTTGTTTTTATACCAATTAGGTGGCAGACAAGCACACGGTGATCGGAATCGGTCAACGTGGCCTATGGACGTGTGCAATACCAGAGGGGTCACATTCGTGTCGACGTACCCGTAGAACTGTCGACTCTAAAACCACATTATTATCTAAACATACCATTAACACAAAAAATCGTACAGAATGACTTATTGGTCAACTAGCGTGGAACTAGCTTGTTCGCGCGAGTTAGCATCTTCCGATTTACTAGAATCCATACTCTGTACTAATATTATAAATGCGAAAGTAACTCTGTCTGTCTGCCTGTTACGCTTTCACGCCTGAACCGCTGAACCGATTTTGATGAAATTTGGTATAGGGGTAGATTAAATTAGACCTCGAGACATAGGCTATGTATGGTCGCGATAACCGGCATCCACGCGGGTGAAGCCGCGCTCAAAAACCTGGTTTTATTATAAAAATAATTTAATGTAAATACAGATACAGGCACGTTACTTGGCCAGGTTTGGGGTAAGTTCGCGCATCGAGCACTTTGAGCCAATCAAATGATTCAAAGTACGAACGAACGGAACGTTGATTCGCTACAAGACGACTCTCGGAGACATTTGATTGGTCCGTCAAGTGACGGACCAATCATATGTCCGCGACGGCGCAACCGCGTCTCCCGCGACCTAAAAATCGACCTTTGCGCATATGCGCGTCAGGCCAATTTACGTGCCGGTATCTGTATGCGCTATGAAATGTAAAACATTTAATGCTTTCATAGTTTCTCTTATTAAAGCGACCGCGGAAAGAAATTCCTTTGAAATTTACTCTGTGAGCAACTTACAGTTTCATTATAAAGTGAGAGGCTGCATTCCGGGCGGTAGTGGGGAATTCCAGGGTAGCAGAATGGCTTATAGTCATAATATATGATTTGTAGGCATAGTTATATTAATAAGTGCATGATCAATTTTGGTGCTAATGAAATTATGACATTGATACGTCTTTTCGCGATATTATCTGAATAAGGAGGAACATAATGAAATACCTGAGTGGTATTTAAAAAATGTGGATGACATTGGTAGGGTTCCATACCAGTCTTATGTAAAAGAATCATGTAAACTTTTGAAAATATAATTGACTAGTGTAACCCTCGTGTAACGAGGGTTCCAGCGAGTGGGACCGCAATAGCTGGGACCGCGGTTCCAGTTGCCGGTTCTATTAAATTTAAATATTTTTCTTCCGGCAACTGGGACCACCCATAAAAAAGATCAAAAACAGTACAGTCAAACGAAAAATTGTTAAAGTTATAATTGGGTATGGCCACACAATCTGAATTGAACAAATTTATAGCCGAAATGTCTACGCGCATAACTAACGAATGGCTGTACCGAATTGAATTATCCAATCTTTGCGTTCGTTGACAATTACGAGGTTCATACGCAATTTTTTTTTGAAAATTCATGAGTGCTATAATTACACCGAAGCAAAGCCAGAACACGCAGCTAGTCTTTATATATACAAATTAATCTCTATTTCCCTTGGTCACGGCATTACGCGTGAACGGCTAGATCAATTTGGTTGATAATTGATGGGGCTTAAAACTAGGAGACGGACATTGAATACTTTTTACCCTGCCACGGGGACGAAGTATGCCACGGGCAAAGCCGCGGGGCACAGCTAGTTTAATATAAATATCAGTCTAGAAGGTATCAGTAATATAACTGACTTAAATTGGGTCTAGAGTACTCTTGTCTGCTCAGTCTCAGTCTCTTCTTCAAGGAGATAGGACACGACGGTATTTCCCGTCCGAAATGAACTGTCCGACTGGGGAAGTACCTCCGCCCTACAGAAGACCGCGGCCATAATAACCATCGTGTTGTGTTCCCGCCGGTAAGTAGGGTAGCCAGAGCTCACTGTACCCCTCCTCCCCCTCCCCTTCCTAGCCTCTCCACCCCTACTCAGCTCTCCTCCTTTCCCTTCAGGGTAGGCAGCGCGTGTGTGACACCTTAGTGTTGCACACGTTCATAGGCCACGGTGACCGCTTCCCATCAGGTGGGCCGTGTGCTTGTCTGCCACCTACGTACTATAAAAAAAAAAGTCTAGAATCCAAGTACCTACTTAATACTGAACACGTCAAAAGCCTTTCACAAGTCAACCATATAAATTTAGCTTTCAAAGAAAAAATATTACAAAGTAGTTAAATTACCATTTTTTGACATCAAAGAGGTACATCAAGTATAGAATTCGTAACTAAAGTGAAGTATTTCTAAAACGAAAAGATAATAATTATAATAGGGACAGAAAAGATTTACTAAACCATATTTACCAGACTACGGCACGCGCGTATGCGCATCAGACCACGGGTAATTAAAATTACTCGTAGTCCCGGATTACCATTACCCATTAGGGTCGACCCAGTGGGACCACGGGTAAACACTCTTTTAGACGGCCTCTGTGGCGTAGTGGTAGTGCATTCGACTGCTACGACAAGGGGCGCGGGTTCGATTCCCGCTCAGTGCAAATATTTGTATGTATGAATATATGTATTTGCATTGGTTTGGGTGTTTCTATGTATATAATATGTATGTCTTTACAAAAAAAAGTATATAAGCATGTTTATCCACATTCTAGAACTCATAACAAAAGCTAGTTAAACTAAGCTTACTTTGGGTCTAGAGAGCGCTGTGTAGATTGTCGTAGAATATTTATTTATTTATTCGTAGAATATTTTTGAGGTATAGGTATCCGCCTGCAGTGCGTACTGTAAGGTATGAAAGAAATTTCATTCCGCGCACGCTTAGGCTGTGGAACGATCTCCCTGCAGTGGTTTTCCCTGGCGGCTACAATATGGGGTTCTTCAAGAAGGGCATTAGAAGGTTTTTGCAGGGTCGGCAGCGCGAGTGTGACGCCCCTGGTGTTGCACGCGTCCATAGGCCACGGTAACCGCTTTCCATCAGTGTGGGCCGTGTGCTTGTCTGCCACCTAAGTGATATAAAAAAGAGCTATAAAAATTAAACCTTGTGTGTTTGGATGGTATATTAAAAATTACTGCTACAGAGTGGAGTGTTAACTGCCTCAGAGAAAACAGACTTACAATATAACAGTACTTTTATTGCTTTATACATCAAATACTCGTATTAGGTATACAGGAAACAGCACTTTTAGAATATTCAGAATATTAAAATAGAAAAAAAATAGGTGTTGCACACGTCCATAGGTGACAAAATGAATTGTGTTTATATATTTATTTAATCTTCATGCACATAGTACATTGGCGGACTTAATGCCGTGGACATTCTCTACCAGTCAACCATTAGGTGGTGCAGAGCTATATCGAGGTAGGCATAAGACGCGATTATGTGTAATTGATGAAATCTTTTGTGTTTTGAGGGATTAAAATCTAGGTATGGATCGAATTGATTGAGTGTTATGAATAGTAGAATATTTCAAACGTTTACGCAGATCATTTTCACGGAGGGAGGTAGGTATTAATAAATGTAGGTACAGGCCTACATTTTGATATACAGGCTTCAAGTATATAAATAAATAAGCTGAATGTTTTCATTGAAAGACGTTTTATTACTCATAAAACGTAGTGCCTTTCTGACGGTCTGCGAATGAAACATGAATAGGACAATATAAATCTGATATTTTATTAGAATGTGCTCATTTTTAGGGTTCCGAGCTCCATGTACGGGAACCCTAAAAATGAGAGATATACCTACGTACTCAAAGCTGTATTCATATATGAATACATATATGAATACAACATTTAAATTGTAACCTTTTAACCACAATTTAACTTTAGTTATTACCCTTCACGAAAAATTATAAACGAAAATTTTCATTTTGTACAGTCGGTTATTGTATTACTAAAACTCTATCTAGATACTTAAAATACTTTTTGAAAACCGCATCAAATTCGGTTTAAAATAATACGAGATAATTGCGGATAAACATACAGCTCAATCATTAAACCCCCTTCTGAAGTCGGTTAAAAATTTGAAAAATTTTTTTTTTTTTTGCTTTGAATAAATGTAAATATTGTGTTTAGTAACTGCCGAGAGTAACGTTGGTGTGGGGAACCCTTCGTGTGTGAACCGATTCACACTTTGCTTTTTTATATCGAACTAAACGTAAGAAGCTAAGTAATGGTTTTTTGATTCTTGCCGAGAAAAGCTTCAATAATATAATACTTTTCGTTTTGTCTGTGAATTTTATTGAAACAAGTTTTATCGTAGTATTTATTGAATCAAGTCAAAGGTACGCTAAGCTACATGTATTTTAGATAACCTTTTTGACAGCTTGCCACATAGGGTTCTATTCAAGGAGATACCATCGTGGGGGAGACTGGGTTAGTACCTCCGTCCTACAGAAGACCGCGACCCTAATAACCATCGTGTTGTGTTCCCGCCGGTAAGTAGGGTAGCCAGAGCTCACTGGAGGGTTTCTGTGCTGTTAGTGGAAAGACCAGTCTCCTGCGTTGTCAGCAACTCCCCACCCGCAATCCCTCCTGAGTTGGCAGCGCGAGTGTGACACCCCTAGTGTTGCACACGTTCATAGGCCACGGTGACCGCTTCCCAACAGGGCCTCGATTCTGCTAAAGACAAACCACTGACATACCACTGACACTTTATAAAATGCCATTTAATTGTAGACTTTATTGTTATCAGTTTAAAGTCTAAAGGCAAATGATATTTTATAGAGCGAATGAAAAAGTTAAATGAATTCTTTTCAATTGATTTTAGACTTTAACTGTATAACGGTAAAGTTCACAATTAAATAGCATTTTTAGAGTGTCAGTGGTATTCCCGTAGTTTGCCTTTAGCAAAATCGAGGCCCAGGTAGCCCGTGTGCTTATCTGCGTGAAATGGTATAAGAAAGTAGCTTGCTAAATACCTACTCCTAAATTGTATGGTAAAATTTGTACGGAACCTAACTGGCGCGTGGCGTCTCTACAGTCACCGCACAGCACTTGGGAACATTGAATTTTTAAGTCATGACTTATTCAAGCCTTCAGAGCATTCGTTACGAATAAACTTCAACCGTTTGGAATCAATTCTCAGTCAGAGCGCGTCTCTTCCTTGAATTTTTTAGTACAGAACTCTATGTAGAGTGGTAGAGACGTTGGCTTTTTTTGTAGAGTAAGTTTAAATGGACTGAGCTGTGAAGTTATAGATCAGAAATATCGTCTTACTATTGTAGAGTAACATATAAATTAAGTTCTTTTAAAAAATAATTTAAAAAAATTTAGGTATCTTTAAGAAATCTTTCCGTTTGAATTAATTAACATCTGTGGTCCAGTTGTACCAATTTTGAACCAACTTTGACTATTAGATAGTTAATGTTTTTAGGAGTAACTTAAATACATTTTGCCATGTTTCGGCCCACATCATGAAGGATGGTTCTATACTATCAATTGGACAATTTTAAATGGGTACATTTTATTGAGTCGAGTAAAAAAAATATGATTACAAAGATGATTTTTTTATACTACGTAGGTGGCAGGCAAGCACATGTTACACATCGTCAGACTTGAAATCAAAATGTAGAGAGTTTGATCTATACCCAAAAATCTACCATAATGAGTTGCTCTAGATACAAGTATTAATTTTAGTATAATACTTATTTAGAGCACACAATAGGATAGTCAAACCACGACTCTATTAAAAAAGAGATAAAATTTTACAGCATCATCTGAAAACTCAAACTTCAGACAATAGTAGCGCTACGCAAGAGTCATATAAAGCAATGAAATTACAACTCTATAATCCACGGACAATAAACTTCGCTATTCACAAGCAGTCTCTACACTTCCAAACAACTAGCTATAAAATAATTAGATACCAGGGTTGCCAGCTCTACCATAGAGCTACCGGAAGTCACCTGTGCCCCTCTCTATTTATGGGATTGTAGTTGTGCTCTACATTTCCGCTGTAGAGAGTCTCTCAAATTGTGTTATATTGTAGAGTCGCAGGCACGGCGGCTGGTCCTTTGTGTGCAGCTGATTGTGGAATACGAACGAAATGTACTGTTTTATGTTTGTAGAGCGAACTTCTAACTCTATATACCTATTACTTTTAAATATAAATAACTTTATTACTGACTAGTTTATGTCCACGGCTTTACCGGCGTGAATGTTGGATATCGTGACTTTTGGTCATATCTCCGGTCCTAGGCAACCATTGGGCAACCCGGTAAAGGTCGACCTAGGTGTACATATTCTAATCAGATCCAGGACGTTTTGGAAAAAGGCCAGGTCAAGAATACCCGCAACCGGCGTGCGTGTATGAAAACAATTATGAAAGTTGAAGAAGCGAAAGGAGTATGCCAAGATCGTAGCAAGTGGAAAGATGTTGTCTCTGCCTACTCCAATGGAAAAAGTGTGATTCGTAATGTATGTATGTACGCAGCCACTTTTTTTATACCACTTGAGTGGCAGATAAGCACACGGCCCACCTGATGGGAAGCGGTCACCGTGCCCTATTATGGACGTGTGCAACACTAAGGGCGTTACCCACGCGCTGCCGACCCTGAAGGGAAAGGGCGGGGGTAGGAACGGGTGGGGAGGCTAGGAAGGGGCGGGTAGGAAGAGGGGTACAGTGAGCTCTGGCTACTCTACTTACCGCCGGGAACACAACACGTTGGTTATTATGTGGCGGTGTTCTGTAGGGGGGAGGTACTTCCCCAGTCGGATAGATCATTTCGGACGGGACGTACCGTCGTATCTACCTACATCGCATTTCATTTCATTCACAATTGCAATGAAACATACGGCAGATCTTAAATCTAACTAAGATCTTTCTAATAAAAAACCGCATCAAAATTCGTATTATTTTTTGCATCCATCGCGATATACAGTGATTAAAAAAAATATATTTTTGTGTTCAGAATCGTTCATTCATATAACCCAACTTTAGTCAACTTTACTAATGGGGTTTTGTAGTCACGTTTGGGTAATGGACTGCTAAAAAAAATTTGAAAAAATCTTTTGCAATTCAAATTTTTATTCATAGAGAAAAGTTTCTGGGTAGAGTATTCGCATATCATTATCTCAAATAATAAATCCCTAAGAGCCTGTTATCAACTACGTTATTAAAAAACATAGTTGATAACAAGATGAGTAAGTTATATTCAAAATGAAATTTTAATATAAAACTTGAAGTTCTTGAGTTTGGATTTTGCAAATAACAAAAATGCCGATTACGAAATACAAATTCTAATATGAAAAAAATATTAAAGAAATTATGTTCAAAATATATTTTTAACCTAGATATGAGATTTGAAATTATTGTTGCGTTACGATTTTGCAGATATCAAAAATATGGAATGGGCTGATTTGGCCTATACTTATAAATAAAACATATTGTTATATATAACATAATATATAGTATTATGTTTTGTTATGAGATATGTAATTTATCTACTGATATGACATTTTGTTTTATATTATGGAATTTATAACTGCTCATTCTTAGATTATTTTATTGCCTAACATATTTGTATATTTGCAGTTATTGTAATAAATAAATAAATTTTACATTGAGTGGTAATCAAACCTCAGACTTTTGACTCAGCAGTCGAATGCTCTACCTCACATAGTTCGTCAAAATATACTACGAATATTACACCAAACATAGTAAGAAAACTTGTATAAAATCGTGTTTTTACCTAAGTTTCAGCAAGAATTTACCACTCGTTGCACAAAGCCAACCGCCTGAAACTATTTATAGAATAAACGTGCATTTAAACGTGTACTAAAGTTTTACGATATTCAATTGTCCATTGAACACGTAGCGCAAAATGTCCTACACACTGTTCGAACCCACTCTTTGTTCGATCCCACCCGGTATTGTAAAAAGCACGTTATTTTAAAACTACGTATGTAAGTACGTGCTTCTCGTGAATGGCCTGCTTTATTTATAGTTTTGTGTTTGCATTGCACTGCGTTGCAGTTAACACTTTATCGTGTTGCAATATTCTTTACTATGACTATGTACAGTCGGCGTCAAAACTAGAAGATGATTGAAAGATTATGCTTTTATCATTGTTTTATCAGAAATAAATGAATTAATATTATTATTAGCCTTTAAGTGGGGCGGGAAAAAGCATTGGAAGAGGCCGCCATTGTAGCACTACCAGTGTATGTAGTGGTGACCCTGGTCCTGAGACTTTACCTTTAGCTTACCATCAGGCGAGGTGAAGTTATTTTAACGTGTCCTATATAAAAAAAATCACTTCCAAAAAACAAAATAAAAATCAGCATATCCGTTTGGGAGGTACGATGCCTTAGACAGACAGACAGGTGGTAACAACAGGAAACTTCCCTCATATTTCGAACATCAAACATGACACAAACATGGGGTGTTTTCCAACTACCGCAGCGTGTGCAATTTTAAATGTAACTCTCCAGGGACATGACAGCGTGACATGCGCCTGTAACGTGGCTGTGTCAGTCTGGTTGAGGGGTTGTGTCAAAATATCCGTTATAGCTTTTGAATGTTCAATAGGGATGCATATTGAAAAACTGTCGGCAGTCAAAACGAATATTTTGTTGTAATCTTCATCATTAAAAAAATATGGATGGACAGGTGAGCTCAGTGCAAATACTGTTATGCATGATGTATGTATATTACGTATATATTTACAAAATATCCCACAACACAAGTTAGTTAAACTATGCTTATAGCGCACGGCATCTAACTTGGCAAGATTTTGGAGTAATGTGGGCCCCACTACTCCAAAACCTTGCCAAGTTAGATGCTGTGCACTATACTTGTTTCTATGCGACGCATTTTGCCATAAACACGTATAGTGTACGGCATCTAACTTGCCAAGGTTTTGGAGTAGTGGGGCCCATACTACTCCAAAATCTTCCCAAGTTAGATTTTTTTTTTTATGTCGGTCACGTCAACATGACTTCACCTCGCCTGATGGTAAGCTGAGGCAAAGTCTCTAGAATGGGAGTCACCATTGCAAACACCGATAGTGCCAAAAAAAAAGATGCCGTGCAAAAAGACCTAAACCCTTCAAACTTCATGTAAATCGCATTTAGGTCCATCCGACATTTAACCTATATAACTCGCCAATGTCGCCGACAGTTGAAATTTAGGGCCGACACACACACGCGACCCCAAGTGGCTAGCTCTCGAGATGAGATGCTGTGCATTATACAGCGCTGAGAAATGGTCTCATTTGCATATTGTATCTTAAAGTTCCTTTGTGGTATTTGGCCGGTTATAATTTCTAAGTCGGGGTAAGGTATTATGTAAGTAAGGAGTGCTCACTGCTAAGACAGAGGATGTGGTTTCCATTCCTGTTTACTGTACATATTTTTATGCGTGAATATTTACATTTGGTCTGGATTTCCCTATCCCGTGTTCTTTTATTTTACAAAAAAATATTTATTATAATCTACCTGAATAACTTTAGTTTTGAAGTATTTTATAGTTTTTATGTTTTTAGATTGTCTCATTAGTCCCATGGTCTAAGTTTAGACTGTTACATGCTGAAAATAAAAATATACATGTTCTGAGTTATAATTTCTGCTTTACTAATAACCAATTGTTGACTAAAAACAAAAAAACAACTCCTTTCTTTGGCAGTCGGGTAAATAATAGGTGGTCAGAAAATGTTTATGTCAAAATAATGATCCAAAGGGCGAATCAACAATTAGACCTGACAATATGGTTAATAACGAATATTTTCTACAGTGTTATCTAGACCCAAAGTAAACATAATCAACTTGAGTTATCGGTTCTAGAACGCAGATTTTTTTAGAATACATAGAAACACCCAAACCTGTGCTAATATAAATAATCACACTAATCACGCAATAAAAATATTTTTTTTATACTACGTAGGTGGCAGACAAGCACACAGCTCACCTGATGGGAAGCGGCCACTGTGGCCTATGGACGTGTGCAACACTAAAGGTGTCACACACGCGCTGTCTACCCTGAATGAAAGGGGGAGGGCTGGGAAGGGGCGGGGAGGCTAGGCTATGTTTACACTGAGTGGGTATCGAACCTACACTTAGCATCGAAACACTCTACCGCTGCGCTAATAGAGGTCGTCTAAATCGTCATTAAACATTTCCATTATAAAAATATATTCAGCCATTGTTTCCGTATTTTCGCAAGCGTAACATTACATTGTATATACCAAAGTTTTGTACAAAGACATTGAAATGTAGGAACAAAATGTCGTCGCAATTAGGAGCTGACGTGGCTGTGCGCGGCTTTAACTGAAGCCGCAGTAATTACTTGACGGTTACCAGGGAGACGGTGGCTTGAGCGTGAATAAGAGAGTGTGTGAAATTGTGAAGGCTGTTTCAGTGTTTCAGTAGATAAGAATAGATTATACTTTGTTGTAAAATTCAAAAAATATTTTACAATAAATTTTGTGAGTATGGGTGGATGTGCCGGGGTGCGAGGGAGATGCCGAGATAGTGACGGTTTTAGTCGGTTCAAGTATGACATAACTGCCCTTACCGGGCCTCGATTCTGCTAAAGACAAACCACTGTCATACCACTGACACTAAAATGTCATTTAAATGTAGAGTTTATTGTTTTTTTTTTTATACTATGTAGGTGGCAGACAAGCACACGGCCCACCTGATGGGAAGCGGTCCCCGTGGCCTATGAACGTGTGCAATACTAAGAGTGTCATACACACGCTGCCTACTCTGAAGGGAAGGGGGAAGGACTGGAAAGGGGTGGGGAGGCTAGGAAGGGATGGGGGGAGGAGGGGTACATTGAGCTCTGGCTACCCTACTTACCGGCGGGAACACAACACGATGGTTATTATGGCCGCGGTGTTCTGCAGGGCGGAGGTACTACCCTACTAGTTCAAGTATTGATTCTATATCATAAATAATATATGATATAACGTTATATAGTCTCATTTACAGCGACCCACAGCGAAATCGATTCTCGTACAAACTTTGAGAATAACGAGAGCATAGTTCCCAATAAACCAAAACTATTAATGATATAAAGTACGCTGAGCCATAGTAACTACAACAATGCAAGGACAACTTCCTTATAACAAACTCAAGATGTGTGGGAACAAGAAAACCGCACAGTCTTTTGGGCTGTACTTGGATTATATTGGACAAGATTGTAATTGTATTCTTATTACGCTTGTAAAGTTCTGTAGGGATAAGCAGAGAAGTATAATGAGGACTTTTTAAGGCAAGGACCATCATATTATTGTTGTTATCTAATATAGTACACAAACAATTATAAGTTTCTTCTAGGTGAAAAAAAGTACTAAGTATCTATACTAATATTGTAAAGCTGAAGGGTTTGTTCGTTTGTTTGGTTGAACGCGTTAATTTGAGGAACTAATAGATTGAAATTGAAAAATTCTTCTTGTCTTGGGTAGTTTGTTTACTGGGAAAGGACTACCAAAGAGTGAAGTAATCTAAAAAGAAATCTAGGTATTATTATAGTAATAATGAAATTACGGGTATGTGTGGGAGAAATTGGTGCCACAACCGCGGGTGTGACTCGCCACTAATTAAAACTAATGGATTTAAAAAATAAATGAATATAATGTATATTACGAAAAAAAAAGTTAAAACTATGAAAGTGAAATAATATTTCTTAGATTATTGATAGCAACCCATTTATGTCCCACTGCTGGGCACGGGTCTCCTCTCCTCTAACGAGAGGGTTTAGATCTTAATCCACACACGCTGGCCTAATGCGGATTGGTGGATCGGACATGTCCTTAGAATTTCTTCTAGGACATGTGGGTTTCCTCACGATGTTGTTCCTTCATCACAGATGATAAATCATGTGATTAACACATATAAATTTCACAAAGTGGAATTCACATTGGTACTGTCTGGCCGGATTTGAACTCGATACATCTGAGAAGAGGGCCGCGTCCTTATCCTTTCAGCTACCATCGCTTAGTATTATTATTTGTTCGTTAACAAGCTAGCATCCGTGTTCAAACATTGTACATATATATGAGTGTACTACAACTGTATATCTTCGGTCACATCTGGAGTCTCCGGTCCAGCGCTCCAAGCTCTTTGAACACATAACCGTATATACTCGTAACAGTACTTATAAGTGCAGTTTTATCCAGTTTAGACATGTTTGTGTTAGAACATGTTGACAATATTTATTATGGGACATTTTTTTTCTTATAATTGAGAGGCCCGCGTTTAACCACCATCTTATCTGATGGTAAGTGATGATGTGGTCGACAATGGAGTATATATTTACACTGAGATTATTTGATACGATGCATGTGTTTATTATTATTCCATTGATTATTATAATTATAATGGACCAACGAAAATTAATAATTATTTACAAGATCGGGTAGAATAATGAAATCTAACATCCTACTTTCTAATATTGTAAATGTTAATGTTTGTTTTTCTGTCACGTCAAAATGACTTCACTTCACCTGATGGTAAGCTAAAGGTAACGTCTCAGGAAGGGGGTCCCTATTACATACACCGACAGTGCCATAACAGCACGTGTGTGACACCCCAGGTGTCGCAGCATAGGCCATGGTTCCCGCTTCTCATTAGATGGGCCGTTTACTTGTCTGCCACCTACGTACTATAAAAAAACATTAATAAATCATTACCTCAACATGAAGTCTAATGATTTAGAAGAACATAATATATATCCATAGCTACATAACTTTCGCCCACTATCCTTAAAATAACCCTCATTTGCCGAGGTCCAAATAATCACACGGTGATGTGACAAGACCGGGGGCATTATTCTGTTTGACATTGATTTCTAATCACAGTCGAAACGTGAGAAGTCAGTCGATTTCAATAGGTTAACATAGAGGAAAGAACCGGTGTAAAACTAAACCAACCTAAATGTGTCGGCTAATACGAACGTGGATGGTTACGGTACGATTTGTCAAACAGAATAAGGGCCCGGGTCCTTGATACCCACAGATGTGTCAAGGAATTCCACACCGCTGGCCACAACGCGTCGATAATTCCCACACGAACTATTTATGTGGAATAATATTATGTAATGATGATGTCCAGGCTGTGGACACGCTGGAGTTATAATTAGAATCATTTTTACCCGACTGCGTGATTTGCGAAGAGTAACGTGTTTAGCAGTGTCGGTGTAAGTAGTGGTGACCCCGGTTCTGAGACTTTACCTTCAGCTTAGCTATCAGGCGAGGTGAAGTCATTTGATGTGTCCTATATATCTACTAAAAATGTGTGTTAACATTCAGTTATATTTATTCGCCTTCCAAATTCAAGGGCATAAATTAAAATATGAGTAGGTACATTTTTTATAGTTTTAGTCCGCCATGTTGGTTGTGTTGTAAGAAAGTGTTTATTTAGTTAGATTCCGCCCATCATATGAGGTATAAGAATTGAATAGCGAAAAATTAAAACTACACTGCCTAGTTATTTCCTAAGTACTTAGTGTACAAATTATCGGGCCCAACGTTCATAAATTTGTGAAACATCTCCTTTTTATTTCGATTAAATAAGGATGGGTCCAACTGAAGCTCCAAACAGATATTCCATTTCAAATCAACACATTTCACGGAATCGTTGTGAAAATTCACTGAAACCATCCAGTGTAGACGCGGCTTTGTGCTCGCTCAATCGAAACGACACAAAGGGCTGTTTTCTTGCTGTGAAATAATAGGAAAATGAACGGTGGTGAACTTTCAGGGGGAGAGATGGTTAACAGAGGATGAGTTGGAGGTAAATTAAAATCGTTACTATATTTTGATGACCTCTGTGGTGTAGTAGTAGAGTATTTGACTGCTAAATCGGAGGCCGTGGGTTCGATTCCAGCTCAGAGCAAAAATATTTGCTTGTATGAAAATGAATAATTATTTGTGTTGGTCTGTGTTTTGATGTATAATATGTATGTATTTACAAAAAAAATGTGTCTCAGTATGTGAATCCGCATTCTAGATTCCATAACACAAGTTAGTTAAGCTTTGGTTATTTTGGGTCTAGATAGTTGAGTGTAGAATGTCATAGAGTAGTTACTTATTTTTTTTACACTACTTAGGCGGCAGACAAGCACATGGCCCACCTGATGAGAAGCGATCACTTTGTCCTACGGCCGTTTGCAACACCAGGGGCGTCACACTCGCGCTGCCGACTCTGTAAAAACCTTCTAATGCCCTTCTTGAAGAACTCCATATTGTAGACGCCAGGCCACCAGATGTCGGACTTTTTAGGACACAATTACCTGTAACAACTGCGATTGTTTTAAGTGTTCTTCGAGGCACATAGGGATCACAAACTATATTTTCCATCCAAATATGCTAAATTCCTTTGTGATTTGATTTGACCTTACTTCAATAAATAAAAGAAACACTTTCAATTTAAATGCTATCAACCTTTACCTATCTTTGAAACATCCATTAAAACCTCCACTCAACGCCAATGAAATAATTAATTTCTCCTCCAAAGCAGTATTTGTATTCCAACGCTCACAGATAACAATTATGTTGTAACGTAAATCCGTATCGTTCCGCTGTCGTCACGGCGCCGTTTGTCATGTGACGTTATAGACGTCATGTTATTGTTAAGTCGCGTTCTGAAATTGCCTTCTTTTGTCGCCTCCACACGCGAGTCTACCCGAATACCCGTGAAAGCGCTATTTCTCAACCAACGCTAAACGTTCGGGTTGAACGGATACACCCCCACAGGAAATAGGGGAGAGGGGGGGAAGAACGAAATGCATTTAGAGACGTTTTCAACCGTTTTTACCCGTTATTGTAGTTTGTTGTGCCGTTGCATTGTAGCTCGGACAATGGTCTGACGCGATTGTTTTCATCAATTCGATTGTCAACCCTGTTATGATTTAGTGTAACAAAGGCTGTTTTAATTTACTTCTGTCTAGAACTGTTATTGGGAACGATACGTTTTACGAAGATGGCTTCATTCTTTTCGGTTGAATTACCCCTGCCCCGGTGGGGTAGGGATTGATTGGCGCTTTTGTCTCAATTGTTTTGTTACTTTATCTTTGTGAGGGATATTTTTGGAATATCGGAGTTTGATTTTGTATTGTGATAAATTTAAAGACTTGAATGGGTATGGTGGAAATTATTCAGTGTAAAAGTGGATTGCAAAAAGGGCAGGTCAAAAGCACTCGAAACCAGCGGGCTTGCATGAAAGGTTTAATGACAGTAGAGGACGCGCGTGAAGTATGTAAGGACAGAGGTAGATGACCCTCTGTTGTCTCTGCCTACTGCGGAGAGAAAAAGGCGTGAGCCTATGTATGTTTGTGTATGTATGTAAAAATGAATCAAAGATTTGGAAAACGTAACTGCTGAAGACTTAAATATGCAGAATACAAGGTATACTACGTACTAAAGGAAAAGCCTATTACAGACCTGGAGTATTTAATGGGCTAACTTATTGTTAAGAAATGTTTATTTAGATGGATATTTTAGATGGAATGACGGATTGATGGAGACGGTTTCCTTCCTCCTGCAGTCCCAGGTTAAGCAGGGCGTGAAAAAGCATTTGAAGAGGCCTTCAAACTGAGGGCCAATATTGTGGCACTATCGGTGTTTGTAATGGTAACTCCCATTCTAAAGACTTTACTTTTAGCTTATCATCAGGCAAGGTCATATTGACGTGACTGACATAAAAAAGATGAGTTGGAGTTAGAAGGTCAAATGGCAGATGTATTAGCTAGAATGCCAAACGTCTTGTTACCACATGCCCTGCACTCAGAGAACCAAACCGCCTTGTCTCCTTTGACCATGCCCACTGCTAGCCAAAGGGAGTGACCCTTTGGCTAGCAGTGGGCCTCAACCAGAATTGACTACAATGTGGCAGTGTTTCTCCTGCGATTGAGAGGCACTTCCATCTCCAGGGTACACCTCGTGAAGGCTCTGTAACCCAACTCCAACCAATCAAAGCTAACATTGTTCTTAACAATATTGTCCATCTCATGTTCCAATATAAACAGTTTCAGAACGGAGGGTCGTTCTGAAACAATATAAATAATTAGAGTCTATTTTGTTTTTTCAACGATCCTTCGCGTTCAATTTAGCTTAAGCGCTTACTGATCGTTTTAAAATCTGTCCTTCCGCTTAAGTGGTTATAAATTAATCCACTTCGGTACGATTTAAATATTCATTTATTTTGCTAAATCAAAAAGATTGAGGGCCTCGGATCACTGTTGGAGAATCATTTTTTCCTTTCAAATATTTAATCTTTCTCTGACTTTTGACAAGAACAATGAAATCCTTTGATCTTTATTACTCCTTGTACGGTTTTTGAATTCCTCGAATGAAATTTTTGAAACAATTATCATGGTAACTTTTCTTATAAATTTAAATTGGTATAGTCAAATTTGGGAAGGGTTTTGAACCTGTGACATTCATTGTTTTTGAGAATTATGATGATCTTTGTGGCGTAGCGGTAAAAGGTTTTATAGTAAGGACAGAAGCAGATAGTGGACTGTTGTATCTGCTTACCCTAGAAGAAAAAGGCGTATTATACACAATTTTTTCCTGTCTAGAGCAGATCCAGTTTGATAGAGTATTCGCCCTAGAAAAGGATTGTCTCGGGTTCAAGTCCCGTACTGGATATTTAATTTTTCTAATTTCAATATAAATAATCACCTCCCCACTTTAGCTTACCATCAGGCAAGGTGAAGTCATATTGACGTAACCGACAAAAAAAAATCGTGGATATGACTTAATGACTTTTGTACTCATCTTACTGGTTTAATATTTCAAGTAGGTAAATGATATACCTAATATCTATATTAACTAAAATTTACATTATAAAAACAAAACGATTGTACCGCTTACAAAATCGTTGTTATCAGCAAATTACTACACACGGGTATAGCGCTAATTAAGCGCAACCTTTGTCCATTCAGACTGACAATTACATAGAATTAAATGTGGCCTAAAATAATATTGGGGTAAATGCGACAAAGTTCTAAATACTGTTGGGTTTATTGTACGGTTGTATTACATTAGGGAGGGTGCAGACGTTTCTGTTGCTCCCGATAAGTCGGATCAACTTGTAGGGCCTAGTTTGATGTAAGGAGATTTTGAACACAATTCGTTGTTTAGCTCCAAGTAAGTTGTACCCTGTTGATTGTCCTGATAAATCGGGTATACTTCGGAGGTTTTAGGGGCGGGTAAGGGTGAGTTCTGACCACTGGTTTCAATAAAAAGCGTGCAATTAGCTCGGGTGACAATTAACACCAACATTAATGTATAACAGCGGGGTTGTTCAATTCTGTTTGTAAATTCTTGTGGAGTGAACTGAATTGGTTTTTGGAATTTTGTTTAAGTTGCTGTCAAGGGAGTGTTTTTTGGTTTCGAATTGGAATAAGTTTTATGTAAAGTGTTTGTGAATTGTGTAATGTAAAGCTGTTTTGATCGTGTTAGAAACTATAGCTGATTATTTGGTGAGTGATGTGGGAAAATGATAGTGGGGTTCTATAGAGATCTGTACGAAGTCAGCGATACTGTCCGAAGTTCATTCTATCTATGCGATGTATTTATGAATTTGAATAGATTGAACGGACTGACACATCAAGTTTTTTAACCCTACATAGCGTGGAGGTATAGCGTTCGACAACAACGTCGGAAAAAATGTTTCTTAGTGTGTTTATTATATTATACTTTGGGTCTAATTGTTACTAGAAACAAGTGCCTTCTTGGGACTCAAATTCAAATGTTGAGTGGCTCTGGTGCTGGCTTTTGCTTGTGGGCTTTTGAGTTGCAACGCTTTTTTTATACTACTTAGGTGTCAGACAAGTACACAGCCCACCTGATGGGAAGTCAGAAGTCACCGTGGCCTATTGGCGTGTGCAAATTTTAGAACAAATTTGGCCAAAGCTGTAATAATGAATAGGTACATAGTAGAAAAAAAAAGAGAATCTATACATGAAAACACAGCTAACGAAATAAGTACCTATACATACATACATACACCCTCACACATAAAGGTATGTACTAATTCCCTCAGTCGTATATACAGAAGCAATGAAAGGCTTCGCCAAACAAAATCTTGAAGCTAAATGGTCCAAAGTTACTCCCACGTTCATGGCTCAACAAAAACATGTTGTATTAAATGAAAAGTTGCCAAGGAAAATGTTATATGGCAACACTCAGGTACTTCCCCGGCGCGGAGACATCTTAATTTGCTGAAAACTCAAAACTTAGCATTGAAAAGGTATACGTTATTATTTCCGACGGAGTAAAGCTTGGTCTTTGCCGTAAAATGTGAGAGATAGCGATTTATATCCTGTGTACTTGGCTGGGCTACTAGCAAATGTGACTCTTGTACACCAGGTCACGGGTTCACACTCCAGAAGTGGCAATTTTATGTTTCTCTAGGAGTCTAGTCTCGAGGGCACGATCTCCCTGCAATGGTTTTCCCTAGCACATACAATATGGGGTTCTTAAAAAAGGGCATTAGGAGGTTTTTATAGGATTGGCAACACGAGTGTGATGTCTCTGGTGGTGCACACGTCCACTCACAGACAAGGTGACTGCTTCCCATCAGGTCGGCCGTGTGCTTGTCTGCCATCTTAGTGGTATAAAAAAAGAACAGGTTATTTTTAGGTAAGCGTACTTCACCATCGACCATATCATCACAATATATTACTTATTCTCTTCCTCTTGGTTTGGCTTTCATAGGGGCAACTGCCATCTGATCTCCCAATTCTGAGTGAAAAAGCAGCGACTGAACATTATTGCTGGTTAAGGCAACCTGGCCTCGAAGTCTTCAACAAATATATCAATTGAATCTTTGATCAATTAGCCTATAGCAGTCCACTGTTGTGTATTAGACTTCTTTCAATGTACGCTATAGCACTCAAACCTTCGCCTACCACACCTAGTCTATCCCAGCTAACTTTTCAGATCATCAGTCAGGTCAAAATATATAATTAAAAGTCACATTAAAAATCGCTGCCTCCTGTCCTATAAATGCTTATCAGTGTCGGCATTACACAGAGCTTCTTAACTCTATTTGTGCAAGATGTGTACTCCTATAGTCGAGGCGCCGGCTGCCTGATTTTAACGTTAACGATCGCGGGCTCTACTTAGAGCTGCGGCTTTGAAATGAAAATTGAAGATTTTCAAGATGAATTGTGTTCGTGATGTCGACAGACTTGTAAACAGAGATTAATTTTAGTCTACACCTAGATTACCCGTAGGCTGATGTTGGCACTGACGATTAAGATGATAATGAAGTATTTAACCTGAAATTCTGAGTTCTGGGAGAGTTACTTAGAGATGAGAAACAGTGTAGAGTTTTTTACTTCCTACGGAATACTTTTCAGACGGTTTTTAGGAAATAAGTTAATTATTACTTATCTAACAAAAGTACAATAGATTTTTATAGTCTTTTTTCATCTAAACTTCATTTCAAACTAGCGACCCGGGAAAATAAATTCCAGTTTTCCAATAAAATATAGCCTATAACACTCACGAATGACGTGGCTTTCTATTGGTGAAAGAATTTTTAAAATCGGTTCAGTAGATCCCGAGATTACCCCTTACAATTTAACAAATATAAAAACACACAAACTTTACCTCTTTATAATATTAGTATAGATATTATATGGAATATAATCACATATACTTTTGTACATTATAAATTTAATTAAACGCCTGATTTTGCCTCAATGCTTTTGAACGATACTCACAGTACTGCTAAATGCCGTGAGGCGACACCAGTCAGTATTAATAGAAAAGTACAAGTAACTTAATTCAAAATACATAGCAAGCTTCATCAACTGCCATCCATCAATAATTTATACAGTTTATATACCAAGTCTCACACCCAATGCTTGTTTAGAAATGAAAAACTTTAATAAATGATCAAAACAATACACTACTTTTTTACAGTCGTGTACAAAGAGAGCACAAAGTTATAACTTCACATAAATACAAATACTAACTTAACCCTCAAACGCTTGAAGTCAGTACCATTATTTACCATTTACGTACTGAATTCTTTTACGATAAGTTCGCCTGTCTAAGTTACAGAGTCTTCTTTCTTCGAAATACTCGTAACTGATCATTACCTGGGAGTGAGTTCGCTATGGCTTTGAACATAAGAATCGGTAATTGGTCGTTAAAATACTCTTTCTTTGCAGACTTTTTGAATTCATTCATAACTGAGTACGAATCCTAAAATATACATATATCTATGCTATTATAAAATTATAAATGAGCTACATCTGTACATTGGATATACCTATTTAAATAAATTGTGTTAGGTTATAATATGATCGATTTTGAACACAAAAATAGGTATTGTTGAAATTCTTCTTAGTTTTTATGTTTGTTCGCGATAGGCGTGAAAACTACTGAAAGGATTTTGATGCGGTTCTTTTATTAGAAAGGAATGTGTCAAATTGAAAATTTGCAATTTATATTTCATTGCAATTGGTTGAGTAGAACCGGAGATATAACCACAAGTTGCGCTAATTGACTTTCACGCAGGCGGAACCATGACTATTAGCTAGTATTGACATGAAAATATCACGCAAAAAGTAGAAATATATAACTTATTTTTATTACAGTCTTTACCCAAGGGACAAAAGATATTCCGAATTCGATTTTCTCATAAAGAATCTAAATAAATATCAACCTTCCAAAACTCCCTACAGACTTAACCCTTGACAAAACGCCCCAACATATCGTCTTCTCTTTTATGTAATTAAAGGAACTTCTCAATATATGACGTGTTTCAAGTAACCCAACCCCCCGGCGGCACATGAACTTTCTTACTAATAATTAATACTGCCTTCGTCGGCTTGGATTATGTTGGATAAAAGGTATAAGTTGAGAACTTTGCGCCAAAAATCTATATTTTGAGCACGATTATTCTGCAAGGTTGAATACGATAATTAGAGTACCTAGCAAGTGTAGGGTTAAGTACGGGTTTATTTGTATACTTCTTGATAATTTGACGCAAAATGAAGGATAATTATTTTAAGTTTAACGTGTTTTAATCTATCTGTATCATGAATGCTATATAACTGGATGTGATAAAAATGGCTTAGCTACAATTTATGAAGAACTGTTCAAGCGTTCGCAGGTTATGGACACTTTATATATGCACCAAATTTCATTCGGCTCTGTTCAGCTATTTTTACGTTATTGACACCCTCCAATCTTAAAAGTTTTCTCACTTATCTCTATAATATTATGAAATTAGCTGTGTCTGTAGGTACATTGGAGATATTTAAGAAAAAAAACCTTAGGTTATGTTATAAGAACGGTTCTGAACACAATAACATCTTTTTTTGGAATTCTTGTCTGTTTCAATGTCTGTTCGCAGATTCAAAAACTACTGAACGGTTTTTGATCCGAAAGGTATTAATCAGAATTGCAATCTACCGTATGTTTTATTTTAAATGTTTAAGTAAAACCGAAGATATATAACGAAAAAAACGATAACCCATCACCGGTTACGTCTGGGCGTGTCCAATTTAGATGTTTCCAATATTACTAAGATATAACTAATCATTTTCATGAAAATAGGCACTAGGTAATATTTACTTAACCCTTAGGGCACGGTCTCTATTTACAGATGTCCGACTTTTCTGTCGGCTATTTGCCCATATATTCATAGCCTTATAAACATGTATAGACCTGATCAATATCTCATTGATGTCTTTATAATGGAGCGCTGGCTACATTCATGCCAATGATATTAATTCCAGTCGGATATTGGAATTAGGTGTAATTATTCGCCCATGAAGAGGCATTACTGTGTGCTGTACAAAGCAGTTGGAAATTAATTAGAGGTTGCTGGTGTAATATGTTATTTAATGTGGTGGTCGTGGGCATTTACGTCTTATTGCTCCGCTATTTTGTAGGAGAATCTCAATTTAGTTAATATTTTTTTATATTTGGCAATTTTCCGCTGATTTTGATGAGTTATATTTTTAATTTTGACGTTTTGTAAGTTCCGTTAAATAGTCAAACAGAATAAATCATTTTTTGACATTGGCTTTGACTTTGATGCTTGTATATGCGGAAATAAATTGATATTCCTTTCTATCTTCGCAACTAAGTCGAAATTGATTTAGTTTATGAATTGTTTAACAAACATGCAGTATACTAAAGAATCAAGAAGAAAAAGCGCATTAATAACATATCAAAGGACATGAGATTTCTGGAATACAGCGCTGGAATACTTATATCGAGTGCTTAGCAGACGGCTTATGAATAATTCAGGATATTCGAGAAAAAAAAACCTGAAAGTTTCCGAGTCAAGGGTTCTTCATGTAATAAAGTGCGACTTTTGTAAGTTGAGGGGTACGGCAGAGCTCTAGCTATATGAAATATTCATGATGGTCGTTAACGAACTTTTTTGAAGGCACTTGACAGAGAACAAAAATAAATAAGGTATTTAAAATTGTGAGGGTAGTTGTGGGTTAAGTTGGAATTGTTCGGTCTTTGTTGATTTGGCCTTTGTTGGGTTGAGAACTTTAATGTATTAGCCAATTTTGTCGTACAAAAATATATGAAATTCAAATGAGGATGGCAAGTCGAACAGGGTCGTCAGCGCAAGTGTGACGTCCCTGAGGTTACAAACGTCCATAGGGTACGGTGACTGCTTGCCATCAGGGCGGGTGCTTGTTTGCCACCAGTTGGCATAAAAAAAGACTTTCCACTTAAGATTACTGACGATAGCTGATAGGGGAAATTATCTGAATAAATAAAATTTACGTTCCACCAATATTCACGGAGCAAAGCCTCACCTTGCAAGCAAGTGCACTGCTGACTGACATAAGAGGTTCTGCACCTCTCTCGTTTCACACAAAATGGGGCAAACGGTAGTAAGGGGACGACAGTATCTCCCGTACCCTTCAGAAGACAGCGACCATAATAACCATCATGTTGTGTTCCCGTCGGCAAGTAGGGTAGCCAGAGCTCAATGTACCCTTCCTTCCCCACACCTTCCTAGCCCCCCCCCCCCCCCTTTCCTTCAGGGTAGGCAGCGCGTGTAAGTGATGCACACGTCTATAAGCCACGGTGACTGCTTCCCTTCAGGTGGGCCGTGTGCCACCTACGTAGTATAAAAAAATATCAAATTAGATTTTTTTTATCTAGCAAGTAAGTCAACATTCAACTACTCAATCTTGTTCCTCATTGATCTAAGAACAAAAACATCTTCAAAAGATTTATCCCAAAAACAAAGTCAGTTACAAAATCGTTGAACGTCGGCGAAACAAATTAGTGGAACGAAGCGTATCGGTTCGTGAAATAGCATCTCTATATAATTACTAACGTCTAATTCCGGCCCTGTCTATTACCGGCTGTGTCTGTTACCGGCCGTGATCTAATAGGTAAACGTGCAGAATAGCAACTTTTAAAATGTATACGAATAAATAATATTGGAGTGTCTGTTCTATATCTATATAGTTCTGTGCATTTGAATGTATACACGTTACATTATAATAATACCAAAAAAAAATATTTTTAGATTTTTATGTCTGTATGTTGAATTTATTTATCTACAAAAGTGTAGTTATCTATAAGTGTAGATAAATAAATATAATTCAACAAAAATACAAATACGAAAATATTTTTTTTTTTCAATTTTTGTTTGTCTGTCTGTTTGTTCGCACTAATCTATGAAATATCTAGATTGATTTTGACGGTACTTTCACTGGCTGAAGTAATAAGAAGTAATTCATGCTACTTTAATTTTGGAAAAATAATTAAATTTCCGAATAAAAAAAATTAAATTATTTATTAGCATTAATAGCCTCAAGGCTAAATTATATTTTTTTACGAGGTAACTATTTAGTTACATTGTAATGAAAAAAAAAAATATCTTGACAGTTCAAAAATGTTCATGAGAACACTTTACTAACACAGTTTAACACAGAAGTGCTCTTCCAACACCCTTTAAACAGATACCCGATTATTTTCGCTAAAAACCTTTACATTTTTAAAGAGTCAGCTTTTCTCTCCGTTGATTCATTATAGCTGCAATGTATAAAGAAATGGACGCCTTGCTAAAACATCAAAGGACTTCCTACCATTGTCAACATCAGTCGGACTAAATCAAAAACTTTGCTGACTTGATTTTTCATTGATGCCCTTAACGATATAACTCGAAGTCAGGTCAAACAAAAGCCGAATACTTCGAAGTCGTTTCGTAAAGTGGGCCCCAAATTTATTGTGCTCGGAGTTTTTAATAAAAGTCGGCCGCGGTCTCGCATTGATTGTAACTGGTTTCATAAAATTGAGGAAATTACGCAGGGGCTGCATTCTCGACATTATCGCTACTTTGCTACAGAAATTGCAAGCTAAGATGGCTACAAACATCGGTTGCAGTAACGATTCTTAGGTCATGCGGTAGTCTGTACATTTGGGATGGTCAGCAATATGGAGATGCCGATAAATCGTTAAGTTTGCGATGATATTCGTTAAGATAAAATCGCACCATAAAGACTTGGAATTCTTTACCAGCGCATGTGTTTCTTTCCTTTCCTATAGTCCCGGGGCCTTTCAGCGGGACGTGAAAAATAATTTGATGAGGCCGTCAAGCTTAGGGCCGCCACTGTAGCACTACGCCGTTGTATGTAGTGGTGACCCCAGTCCTGAGACTTTGCCTTTAGCTTACCATCAGGCGAGGTGAAGTCATTTTGACGTGTCCTATATAAAAATAGATCCCGACAAAAATTGTTAGTTTGGAAAGTAGAGACTACCAAATATGTTTGCGTCGCTACGAGTTAGCGACTGAATTCGGTAGCTAAGGCGTTGCGATAAATGTCGAGACTGCCAACCCAGGTAGGTATTAGCCTTTCTCGTTATTAAACTTGTTACGTATTTCTTTGTGCTAGGACTGACAGATATTGTATCGTTTTGTTTGTTAATTTACGTAAGCTAATTATTACGAATGAATAAAATTGAAGGCAATGCATATGATACGATTTTGGCCTGTCTATCGTCACAGGCCACGGTTACCACTTGCCATCAGGCCATGTGCTTGTCTGCCACCTGAGTGGAATAAAAAAGACACTTTAATTTATTTTTATGGACTTTATTTTTTTTATGTCGGTCACGTCAATATGGCGTCACCTCGCCTGATGGTAAGCTAAAGGTAAAGTTTTTTTATTGGGAATAGGCTGGCGTTTGACTACAATCTCACCTGTTGGTAAGTGATGATGTGGTCTACGGTGGAGCACGCTTACCTAGAAGTAACCTATTCACTCTAGACTTGAAGTCTCCCAGGTTGTAGCTTTCCGGAAATACAGATTCAGGCAGGGCATTCCACTCTTTAGCAGTACGCACGATGAACGTACTACCAAAACGTTTTGTGCGTATGAGTGGGATATCCACCATGTACTGGTGGTGCGTTGCCGTACGTCTGGTCGTTCGGGGATGAAAGTAGCTTGGAGGAATTAGGTTATGTAACTCCAGCGCACATTCCCCGAAGTGCAACCAATAAAAAACAGAGAGGCTAGCGATTCTACGCCGATGTTCCATGCTCTGGGAGTCACCATTACAAACACAATAATTTGTTACATAATACACGGAACATAAAAATGAACATTGAAAATAACAATGAAGTACAAATAAAATAAATTGTGTCGTGAAATGTGAGTCTTCCATACAGATCTTTTCATATAATTATGTGGGAGCGTTTCTTTTATATACAGACAGACCGACATCATTAGTAAACCGATGTAGTAGTCTAAAGCTACTACTAATATTTTTTATCTATGGTTAATAGATAATTGCTTTTATAATAACTGTAGGGACGCATTTTGTTAGCAAATATAAATCAACTCATCGTTGCTTAAGTTTACATTAATTTAATCGCATTTAAATACTTAAATATATTCTATTTTCGATTCTGGTTGCGTTCCTGGTGTCGTAATTGATAATTATGTACAACAGTTATTTATCGATGTAATTTATAAGATTGAACTTAAAGGACTCGGTTCCTATGCTGACAGTTGTCAATGTCAATAAGTGTCATCAATAGAAATTAATCATTCACTTATTCACTTCCTATATGGCCGTTGGCTATTGATAACCTTTTATTAGTTCATCATGTAATCATATTAGAAAATGTAATTGGAAGCCGATGAAGACTCCAAAGACGATGTATCGTTGAGTACTTCATCCATCTCGTCCAATAAGAAGAAAGGATTGCGACGTACACCGAAAGCGAGTGTTGGCGTGTCAGCGACACGTTATATTTTGGACGCTACCTCGTGTCTGCGGAATTTCTCCGGAGGCTGGCGTGGTTCACGCTGCATCTGATGGCCAGGTGCAGCGATGCTAAGGAGCGACGAGCCTTGCCCATCCACGTACGAAGCTGTGGATAGCCGTTGAAACGACAGGCCGAATGGCATCGAACTGCATCGTGTCGCCGTGGTGAGATCTGACATCCGTTAGATCCAATAAGGTACCCATCCACTTTATTTCAATGGCCATTGATCTAGTGCTCGTGTTCGCGAACTTACGATCGCAAAAATGTGTCGCGTGTGCCGCGTGGTAAGTTGACCCGATGTCAACCTTTTCTTCGAACTGGACATTGCTCTAATCATTATATTTTGCAACCTGTAGTCCTGATAACTTATTGTAACTATCTAAATTTTAATATATAAAATGTTCTTTAAATGTTATCAACTGTAATTTCATTTACTCTCCTGAGGTGCCCCAATGGTTCATCAAGGTAAATAAATATCTTCCAGGTACTATTCACAAGAGGTCCTTGAAACAATAGTTCAATGTAAACTGCCGAGAGACTGATCCGGAAGCACTATTTGTACAATTTTCCTATATTTCAATATTGTAACGTACCCATTCTTTTATCACCCTTTTATTCCATTTACACCTATTACACCTTTATACGTTTCATACTAATTTTTATACGTTACAATTGGCGCCCGAATAATTATAATTACCTTTAATTTAAACCTATTTGACCATTGGTATGCCTCGGAGAAATTTTTTTGTATGATGAACACTTTATTTTGATAAAATCAAACAGGTTGCTTAAACTATCTGTATCAATAATTATGAATAACTTAGTTTATTCTATTATCTATATGTAGATTAACAATACATATTATATACTTTAAATACAGATATTATTGGTTATTGTTTGCATAAGTTCATATTATGAACACACTTAACCTAACTTTTTTCTGATAACATTTGTTTACATTGGGTTATTCTGAAACTTTTTGCAATTTAGTTTGGATCACACCAACAAAGAATTTTAATATTTTATTATTTACTGACTAAATAGTCATATTGGTTCTCACTATACTGAGAAATATATAATAAATTTGTTTACTGTTTGTTGGGTGATTCTGCAATAATTTTCCTATTTTGTTTGAAATTTATACCAAATATAAATTTTTTCTTGTTTTTTCTTGGTCACTATGGCTGATGAACCAAGTGTTTCAAAGCCTTTAGCTGTTGTTGATCAGCATCGTAACGTCACTCTTAGGGAACAACACCAAGATGTGTACCGAACGCCACCAGAACTCGACGATATTACTAGCTGTAAATTACCTATAATGCACCTTAATCTAATACAGTTGAGCGCTATAATCAAACTGTTCAAACTTGTCTTTCTCTCTTGGTTGAGGATGATCAGCGTAATTGGTCTAATTATATACCTCAAATACAGCTCTTTTTAAATACTTCTGGTAACATTGCTACTAGTTATACACCATACTTTTTGGCTAAAGGTCGTGAGATAGTCGCGGATGGTGCACTGCATACATTGCATGGCAGTACACCTGATTCGTTAGACAATCTTCAACTCTCTAGTAGGCACTTTAAAGCTGGAGCCTTGAATGATCTTGCTGATATCTTCCAACATGTAATGCAGGTAAGTTCTTCTCGGCTAAGCTCGCACCGAGGTTTGTCAAATATAAAATTGTTGGCAAACCATTCGATGTGGTTTACCATTTAGAAGACCTCAATACAGGCATTATAGGGAAATATCATGTCAAGGACATAATTAAAATGCCAGGAGGTGTATAACGCTAGTGTGAGTCTGTACAGGTGTGGGCATATTTGTACCTACTTTGTCTAACTGATGTTGACTTTTTAGTCAATGTCAAGTTTCTTTTAGTACCTGCATATGTATAGATTCGCATGAGCAATGTATTTTTGTTAGTCTGTTTTCAACTTTTTTCTCAGTAATGAAAATTAAGTTTCAAAGATAGAATTTTTTTCAGACATGAAAATTTTTTATTTTCTGTTTTGACTTTTTGGTATTGGCAAGTGTAAATACACATTTCACAGATCCTAGATCTGCTTTTCTGATCATTTTTTGATCAGTACTTGTGCCAAACCAATTGAAACTAAGTTTCAATTTCCTTGTGATCACACTCTTTTTCAGACATGAAAATTTTTTATTTTCTGTTTTGACTTTTTTTGTTTTGGCTAGTGTATATACACATTTCACAGATCCTAGATCTGCTTTTCTGATCATTTTTTGATCAGTACTTTTGCCAAACTAATTGAAACTAAGTTTCAATTTATATGTGATCACACTTATCTATACTCCTTGTATAGGATTCTTATTTTATGGATATCCACATATTATGACTATTCAGGAATTACTTGTTTCACAGTTTTTCTACCATTCTAGGTTTCAAAACAATGAAAAACAAGTTTCTTGCTTGAAATTTTTATGACTTTGTCTTAAAAATTCTCTTTGTGATTTTTCATCACTTTGTTTATTCCTCACAATTTCTTAATTGATGTTGTACTCACGGCTTATGACTAGTCTGATAACACTTATTTGATAGTTCTTCGACCATCTCAGGTTTGAAAATAATTCATAATAAGTTGTTTTTTTTTCTGATACCATTTCTTAGACCTAGTCTATAGAAATTGGTTTCCTTGTTTTTCATATCTAACTGCGCAGTGGATATGATTAACTTATGTATATATCATGCATCCCAACAGTTTCGCGACCTGTTGTGGACTTGTATTAGTATAGTTCTAGCATAGTACACACAACACTCACCGGCTTGGGTAAGCAGTGTTGCTGCTGTTGTTTAGTATTTAACAATTAGTTTGTGTTAAATCCTTAGTTAAGTTAGTTTGTTAAGCTAGTCTTTTATACTTCTTAGCTTAGTTTTTTTTCTCTTTTTCATGAGCATGCAAACGCTCATTGCTTGGTAAGCAGAAAAAACTTTTCATTGACATTCAAAGTTTTTTCCGGTTACCCCGGCTGCTTCGGATAAGGGGTTATCCTCTTTGCTCCGAAGGGGGGTATTGTAGTAGTCTAAAGCTACTACTAATATTTTTTATCTATGGTTAATAGATAATTGCTTTTATAATAACTGTAGGGACGCATTTTGTTAGCAAATATAAATCAACTCATCGTTGCTTAAGTTTACATTAATTTAATCGCATTTAAATACTTAAATATATTCTATTTTCGATTCTGGTTGCGTTCCTGGTGTCGTAATTGATAATTATGTACAACAGTTATTTATCGATGTAATTTATAAGATTGAACTTAAAGGACTCGGTTCCTATGCTGACAGTTGTCAATGTCAATAAGTGTCATCAATAGAAATTAATCATTCACTTATTCACTTCCTATATGGCCGTTGGCTATTGATAACCTTTTATTAGTTCATCATGTAATCATATTAGAAAATGTAATTGGAAGCCGATGAAGACTCCAAAGACGATGTATCGTTGAGTACTTCATCCATCTCGTCCAATAAGAAGAAAGGATTGCGACGTACACCGAAAGCGAGTGTTGGCGTGTCAGCGACACGTTATATTTTGGACGCTACCTCGTGTCTGCGGAATTTCTCCGGAGGCTGGCGTGGTTCACGCTGCATCTGATGGCCAGGTGCAGCGATGCTAAGGAGCGACGAGCCTTGCCCATCCACGTACGAAGCTGTGGATAGCCGTTGAAACGACAGGCCGAATGGCATCGAACTGCATCGTGTCGCCGTGGTGAGATCTGACATCCGTTAGATCCAATAAGGTACCCATCCACTTTATTTCAATGGCCATTGATCTAGTGCTCGTGTTCGCGAACTTACGATCGCAAAAATGTGTCGCGTGTGCCGCGTGGTAAGTTGACCCGATGTCAACCTTTTCTTCGAACTGGACATTGCTCTAATCATTATATTTTGCAACCTGTAGTCCTGATAACTTATTGTAACTATCTAAATTTTAATATATAAAATGTTCTTTAAATGTTATCAACTGTAATTTCATTTACTCTCCTGAGGTGCCCCAATGGTTCATCAAGGTAAATAAATATCTTCCAGGTACTATTCACAAGAGGTCCTTGAAACAATAGTTCAATGTAAACTGCCGAGAGACTGATCCGGAAGCACTATTTGTACAATTTTCCTATATTTCAATATTGTAACGTACCCATTCTTTTATCACCCTTTTATTCCATTTACACCTATTACACCTTTATACGTTTCATACTAATTTTTATACGTTACACCGACTACCAGTGTCTAACTTTGTCATAAATAAAAATATATGCGAACATATAACTAGCTAGGCTGGCGACTTCGCCCACATAGTTTTAGATTTTTAAGACTTTAATTTTTGACTTAGAACCCTAATTCTTTTTCCAAAATTAAAGTAGCCTAAATTTCTCTTAAATCAGCTATCTGCCAGTAAAAGTCCCGTCAAAATCGGTCTAGCCATTCCAGAGATAAGCGTGAACAAATAGACAGTCAGATATACATGACTCAGGGTTAGGGCTTACATGTACCCATAGTGCTACAGTGGTATCCCTCTCAGCTTGATGGCCTCATCAAATGCTTTTTCACGCCCTGCTTAAAGGACCCGGGACTATAGGAGGAAGGAAACACATGCACTGGTAAAGAATTCCAAGTCTTTATGGTGCGGCACTAAGAGGCAATTAACCGCTTGGTTCTTGATGAAATTGATTACACGGTATGAGGGTGATACCTCAGCATTGCACGTGTTGTTCTGTATAAAAAAGGAGAAAATAGCAATGCTGCTAATTCTGTTGTTACATCTCTAAACTTAATTCTCTAAAATTTTCTAACTGCATCTGTTTCTTTCATTATCAGATAGAAAAGGACAGATGATTTTATTTAATTACTATTTAAGACCTCTCAAATTAAGATAGCGTCTTGTTGGTGCGTAGTAAGTCGAGTCGCATGTTCGTAGATGTCGACTAAAATTGAAAGGTACCGTCAAGGCGCCGACTTAATTTGACAGGTGTTCACTAAAATAAATCATCTGTCCTTTTCTATCTGATAATGAAAGAAACAGATGCAATTAGAAAATTTTAGAGAATTTTTAGTTTAGAGATTTAACAACAGAATTAGCAGCATTGTAGATGTCTTATTGCGCTGACGCTTTCGTATAATATTGCATTGTTTACTAGCTGATTTATCCCGGCTTCGCATAGAAAATTTAGTGAAAATATCCTATAAATTTTATACAAGTATACGATTATGCTAACAAAAGTTGGATCGTAATCGAATGAACGGTAGAATAACGCATATAATTGGAAAATGTTCGCAAGCTTTAACTTTTCAGGATAGTTTGCGAATTGCAACAAACAAACAGTTTGATAAAATATAACTGAGAATTAACTGTATATTTTTGTTTCAAGCATATTCTTATCATTTGTTTCGTGTCCATATTAACAAATAAAAATGAATAAAGTAGGTATGTAGTAGGGCAGGTGGGGATCCAGTAAGCCTTCTTGAAGAGCCATACCTTTGCTCGGGCCCTCTTCGTAAGTAGCGGCTGTGAAAACAATTACTCATGTTACTTCCTTCTTCCTATAGTCCCGGGTCCTTTAAGTATGAGGGCCATCACTGTAGCACTATCGGTGTATTTAGTGGTGACCCCCTGCTCCTGAGTCTTTACCTTGAGTTTCCATCAGGCGAGATGAAGTTATGTTGACGTAACCAATTTGAAAAAAAAAAACACTACATCACGATGGCAACATCCACACGAGAGAAGAAGAAAAATAAAAATGACTTTACTGTATCACACCTTTTCGATGATTGTGTAGAATATTCTAATGAAAAATTGCTTTGTAATCTACCTAATACTCTAAAACAGTGTTTAGCTCAAGATGGATGTGCTCGAACGCTTAAATTTGTGAAATTGATTAATATACCTATATAAATTAATTTACGTATGTATTGTGGTCACCAATGACCTATGATGTTTAAAAGCGAATTATTATATAATATAATAAACAATTTAAAAAAATATGAAAGTTTGTGCAGATGTGACATGTTTGTTTCTCAATTATGCTTTAACAGCAGGCTGAACGGATCTAGCTGAAATTTATTACGTGGATAGATCAAAACATGGCATAACACATTTTGTAGTTTATAGGTTGCGGCAACACGATTAGAATACCAAGCAAGCGATGCCCCGAGCAACAACTTAGTAAATAAATACATAGAAAGATAAACTTTTGTAAAAGCAAACGAAAACGAAACTCAACCGCTGCTTCAACATGTTTGCATCCCAATGCGTTTAAAAAAAAACACGTCCAAAACAATGTTCGTATCAATTACACTACAAAGCCACGGATTCCGAAGCTCACCGGCTATGGCGGCTATCCAAATTAATTATCTCCTTTTTACTTATTGTTTATCCGCTTCGATAAACAGATAGGGTTGCCGAATCGGAATGCCGGATCTATATTATTAACTTTTGCACGACCGCTTCGGAGTTCGGAGTTTTGTTGTACGAAGCGATATTTATTTCAATAGAAGACCCTGCTTGACCTTGGGTATCAACATTTTGTTATATTAAGAAAAATGTGATATTGAATTAGTTTTATTATTAAAGTTGCGGGACAATAAGGAATGATAGAATATTGTACTGGCAATATCAGGAAGATTTTTTTATACTACTTAGGTGGCAGACAAGCAGACGGCCCACCTGATGGGAAGTGGTCACCGTGGCCTATGGACGTGTGCAACATTAGGAGCGTCACACACGTGCAGCTGACCCTTGAGGGGGGGGAGTTTAGGGGTAGGAATTAGAGAATGGGAGAGGGGGGAGCTTGTAAGCTCTGGTTTGATGGTTAAATGCATGCATGCAAGTATTTTGTGTATGTAAAACGATCAAATATTTTGTCACATTAGATGTTTAGATTGTGTTCATTAATTATTGAAACATTGATGGATTGCTTATAAGCCCACTTAATGGTAATTAGGTGGTTAGGTACTAGGCCTATAAGCGCTTGTAACATTTGGAGGCTACGAGAATATTATTGCCAGTTCATTTCATGGGGGTTTTGGTGTTTACGAAGCCCAAACCAACCTCCTGAAATAATAATAATAAATAAATATTCTACGACATTCTACACAGCGCTCTCTGGACCCAAAGTACGCATAATTTAACTAGCATGTGTTATGGGTTCTATAATGCGCATAAACATATTTATATACTACCTACATTATATATTACATATAGAAACACCTAGATCAATGCAAAAAGACATTATTCATGCATACAGATATTTTGCACTGAGAGGGAATCGAACCCGAGCGGTAGTGCATACGACTGCTACTACGGGATGCCTCCTATCTATTATGGGGTTCACAGGATCCCATAATGGCCATACTTAGGCTGCTGTAAACCTATTTCAAAGATTTTTTTTTTTTATACTACTTAGGTGGCAGACAAGCACACGGCCCACCTGATGGGAAGCGGTCACCGTGGCCTATGAACGTGTGCAACACTAAGGGTGTCACACACGCGCTGCCTACCTTGAAGGGAAGGGGGGAGGGCTGGGTTGGGGTGGGGAGGCTAGGAAGGGATGGGAGGAGGAGGGGTACAGTGAGCTCTGGCTACCCTACTTACCGTCGGGAACACAACTCGATGGTTATTATGGCCGCGGTGTTCTGTAGGGCGGAGGTACTACCCCAGTCGGACAGCTCATTTCGGACGGGAGATACCGTCGTGTCCTACCTCCTTCATGAAAGAAGGAGGTAGGACACGACCAGATGAAAAATACTCTATGTTATATTTTAGTCGCACTCTGCCTATTCACCAAACAGCCGTTTTCTTATCAAATACTAACAAATGAATAAACGTACAGCATTTGCATATTAGTTTCGAATCTAAAACAACTGTTGAAACAAACTCTTAACGTACAATAATATCCAGGAAACAGATCCTGTACGAAATAATTAGACGATAGCAATTATTCGTGTACACACAGTCTGAATCATTTCATACGGAACTTAATTTCAACCGAACTGAAATGAAGCCGCCGGTAATTATAATGTACATTAGAAATGTTGTTGAGTACGGCGACAATGAATTTGTACATTTTAAAGAAATTATTATAAATTTTAATGTAACTTGCACTGTTCATATTAAAATTGTTTGTCAAAATCTGTGAACTATTTTTTAATCCCTTGTTGGCAGCCAATTGAGCTAAAATTTGGCATTCACGTTCAGTTTGGATGATAATTGAATAAAAGCTTGTTTTAAAACAAAATCCTTCAACCTAGCGTTAATCCCAGTCGTATCCAAAGCTTTCACCTCGGGGTCTGGGGTCCGCTTTACCAGTCTTATGTGCGGATTTGGCTGGACCTCGATATTTTCCGTGAAGCCACTGCCATCTGACCTTCACAGCCTAATGGTGACATTAGGCGATATCGAAGCATTGCAGCTAGACCATTGTTGTTGGAATTTTTTAGGGCTCCAACTACCTGTAACGACTGCCATAGACGTTTGTATGGCAACCGGGATCGACGGCTTAACGTGCTCTCCGAGGCACGACCAGATCAATGCAAATACCCATATTCATGAATACAAATATTTGCACTGAGCGGGGATCGAACCCGCGCCTCCTGCGCAGCGGCCGCGTTCACTACCGCTACGCCATAGAGGCTGTAAAATATTTTGTTTTAAAACAAAATATTTAATCATCATTCTCTAAACCTTTTTCCCAACTCAGTTGGGGTCGGCTTGCCAGTCTAACTGTAAAACAAAATATTTAATAAAAAATATTAAATAGGTAGTTAACGTGTTATATAAGTTAAGCATTACATGGGACACATCTAAAGGAGGTGAATGAGTAAGCGGACCTCGGGTCTCGAAATGAATGTTTCAAATGCAGTGATCAATATATAATAATATTATTATCTAAATATAGATTCTTACACAATAATTTGGGAACACAGTATAAAGACATTAAATTCCAGTCCTGCGATTGGTATTTTATGAACAAACGAAATATTCATCTAATATCGTTATTCCAAAATATAATTAATATTAAAAAAGTGAAATTAATCTCTAATTCGAATGTTAAGCTAAACGAGATATATATTTGAATTATTTTTGTGGACTAGGTATTGTTCAAACAAAATGATAATGGAATTTAAATAAAATGATAGTTTCATTAATTCAATTGGATGAATTTATCCACCCGTCAGGCCTTCTTTGCGAACAATAGACTAACTTCTTCTAATTTTAAACTTAAATTAATCATCTAGCTGGGCTTAACGGTTAAAATTTGGGGCAATTTAATAAATCGGGTTCGGTATGAACTTACAAAAACCAAAATTGTGAACGGTTAATCGATATCAAATGGCCGATATTCAAAAGTTGTTTAAGAATACTTTCAACCCTTTTTTGTATGGATTTCCCCGCCACCTGCAAGAGTGGTTATGTCGGACTTGAACCAACTAACACCGCACGCCGTCTCGGTTTTTCAAAAGCCTGAGGTGTAACGTGTCCAAAAGGCATTTCCCTCGCAACCCTGATACCAGTAAGCCTCAGTACAAAATGATCGCAAGTTACACAAAATAACCCATGTCCACCGGGATTAAAGTCCATTCAAATAATGAAAGAATTTTTCTAAAAATGCAGCACGAAATTTTCCTTCCCAATTATAATATTGGTAGGTATAGATTTTAGGCAAGTAATTAATCGAAATAATCAAAATTTTTTAGGAAAATCATTTGCAAACGACCACACTATGTTGAATTAAACACTGCAGCGATAAACAAATCACATAAATTTCGCCCAAACAGCGAATCAATAACTAATAACGTAGCTACATACCTTTCCAGTTATAATAACGAACCCATGTGTTGGAATAGCACATTATTGAAATTCCAATACTGTCCCTAACATTCGAACAATTTGGTGACCCTAAATATGGAACATATTTTAATAGGAATACATTATCCTCTTGCGAATTTTTGGCCGCAAATCCTGAGGAAAAACAAATATTTGGCCTCCCGAAGCTGATGTTACATGAATATTGTGTAGAGGCGGAAAAACAACATTAAAATTAGGGTTTTGGAGCTGAAAAATATAATCCTGATTTTTGGTTGAATGCTTCTTTATCTATACTAATATTGTTACAATGTTTGTATGTGCGTACTGAATAACTTTTGCTGAAGGGGAAATTTCAGTTTTGAATTTGGCAAACTAAGCATAATTTGGATCTAAATAGCGATTGGAATATTTATTATAACTTACTTGTTGTGTCCTGCTACATGGTACATATTTAACCCATATATGTCCGTAATGCAATACTGAAGTTTGTTTGTTTGGTTGAATGGCACTAATCTCAGAAACTAACTAGTTCGAATCAAAAATTTATTTTTCTTCATCACGTTAGGAGACCATGCAGTCTCAGACTATCAAAAAATCGAGAAAATTTTCATATATTATTGTAGAGCCAATAAATTATGGACTTATTTGAGATAAATGGGTGTAACAAGGGCAAAGTATACCACGGATGAAGCCGCAGTGAACAGGTAGTCTATTATAAGTAGAAAGTACTGATAAAGCCTTCAAAATGTTCATAAAAATTTAACAACCTTAAACCGATATCATGCCATTAAGTCAATAAGACATTAAGTCAAATTAAGCCGTGTCAACAAACTTAATTAATACATAAAATCCAACTTAAATTAATTGTATTGTCGCAGGTGCTCCTGTAATGCGCTCTCTGTCCTTAATCGCAGATTATGTCCTGTAAACACGTAATTTAAACGTAATAATCGTAATTAAGTATTAAATTTTATACTTTGTAATAACCGACAAGGGTAAATAAAGCTTTAAATTAAGAGGGTAATTTAAAAGTTACGTATATTTTGACTTTTTTTTTATATCGTGTGGATTTTTTTTTATATTGGACACGTCAACATGACTTCACCTCGCCTGATGGTAAGCTAAAGGTAAAGTCTCTGGACCGGGAGACACCACTACATGCACCGATCCAAATCATACATATATTATCTAATTCCATTTCCACAAACCTGCATCCAATTCCAGGGATAAAAATTTTGAATTGTCTACATGTTGTTATCCCAGACTTTTATCTATCCCTGTTCTAAATTTCCGTCCTATTTGTCCAGCAGTTTGAGTATGATGAGAATTAAACGTCCAAATATCTTCAAACTGATGGATCAACGCATGTCGCACAGCCTAAACCGCTGATTTTAGAGATCTGCAACTTAGAGGGAGTGTTCTGTGTATGATTTAAGCATCCGATAAGAAATTATTTTAGATATTCTACCACTAAGGGGGTGAAAAAGAGTGGCAAAGTTTGTATGAGACGATGTTTGTATGAGATAAATATTTTTTTACGAAATTGATGTAACACGTGTATCGTGTTTTATTATAATTCGTCCCTTAATGGGGTTAAAAAAGTATAAAAATTCCAACATAAAAGAGCTTATTTACTCTTAAAGCCACTGAAATTTTATTCCCCAAGTCCATCCCCACAATGCTCATTTACGAAAACAGAATCCCTTATTCCATTATCATTTCTCCAACAACAAAAACCATCTAATTTTAACAATAATAAGTCGTTTGATAAATTACAATCTGGAGACAGGAAGACGTCGTTGTTATTTTCAACAAAAATACAGACAAATACAGAAACTGGATACAAGCCAATTTGCGCTCTAACGAAGTCGGACCCTTGCCTATTACCCAACCGCTCGTTCCCAAAACGGGTAGCCAGTTTTGTAAAATATACGTGCCCCTAATGGCGATACATTGGCGATAATTAGGTGGAGAATAAGGTACTGAACCTGAGTAATAATTCACCGTTATGTACTAGCTTTAGGCTAGTGTTCACCGATAGTTGTTAAACCGTCAGTTTTGTAACTAACCGTTATTTATTTGACTTAGGTTTAAATGTGATGCGTCTTTTTATTGTTCAATGGAACAATTTCTTCTTTGGTTAGTCGACCGAGCGTTTTTGAATATTTATGAACAAAATTAATGCTACTAAATGTAGATAAATGACAAAATAAAGAAATTATATATACAACTAATACATTTTAATTTGGTTATAGAACAATATTACGCAACAAAAATTATAAATAGTCGATTGTTGATGGTTTTGGTTTGTTAGTACTTCTACATAACTGGGTATTGATGCTTTGTGTCAGTTGCCAGCAATAAATTTTATGTATAGGTACTAGATAAGCTCAGAACAAAAATTGTGTCACACTTTGGGGCTGAGGTAGAAATGAGTACAACCAGTCTATTACACGCAGTAGTTATTTTAATCCTTGGTTAACTAAGAGTCTTGAGCTCGGTTAACGTTGACGACGGATTAAAGTATTCAACTCACATTCAGGCCATGGTAAACTTGACATTTTACTTAACTGCCTGTTTTTATTAAACCGTTAGTTATGTATTGGTGAATACGGATCTTTTAGTTGGGTTGTTGGGAGTCGTTGGGACTTTAAAAGGGCTTGTGGTTTATATTTCTATGAGGCTTGAAGTACATTGTTGAAAGCGTTTGATGTGGTTTCATGTTTAATTAAAATTTATGTTGAAATGGTAATAATTTGTAAGTGTCGGTTTTGAAGGTAAAATACTATATTATATTTTTTAACGACTTTTTTGGTAAAAATTTATGATTTGAATAAAAATAAATGAATTACTAGGTATATATGTATACGTATTACAGTATGTCTAATTGTAGTACCTAGTAGACTATACTAATATTGTAAAGAGGGAGGCAGAATTTTGTAAATTTTTTAAGCTTTATTTTAGATCTTATAGATAAAACTTATCCGAGGCCCACTGTTCTTCCGGTGGCCGGTCATATCTCCGGGTCACTACTGAACCAATTGCAATCAAACATACGGCAGATTTTAAATATAACCAAGACATCTTCAATAGAAAAAATCACATCGAAATCCGTTGTATTTACAATAACATTTGCCTTCAACGCGAATAAACAGCAAAACTAACAGACCAGATTTCCGAAATAAATAGTTTTGTGTTCATTTAGTTAACATCTCCAATTTACAAATACAGTTACTTCACAATTTTATAACAAAATTCAAAGCTCACTGTACCCCTCCTAACCACCCCACTCCTTTCTAGCCCTCCCCCTTCCCTGCAGGGTAGGCAGCGCGTGTATGACACCCTTAGTGTTGCACACGTCCATCATAGGCCACGGTTACCGCTTCCTATCAGGTGGGCCGTGTGCTTGTCTGGCACCTACGTAGCATAAGAAAAAAAAGTAAAAGATTTTCAGATAAATATTTACCATCTACAGATTTTTTCACTTCTACAAATTTTATTATAGTATAGATTTTCTCGCAAAACGATAAGTGAAGCAAACTAAAACTGTAAATCTCGCTAAAAGTTTGACTTTAAATTAAAAATGTCCTATCTTTTTCTCGTGAGACGTAAATTTATACCGTAATGCATTCGTGGGGACAGCTCAGCTTCCTTCCGCTGAAATGCTTTTGTTGGACTAAAATGAATGTAGTCACCATCATGAATCGCTGCGGCGGATCCTGGACGAGTCTACCATGGAATTACTGATTTGATATTGAATTTAGATTTTGCTAAATATGTTCGTTGTCAGACTCCGAGGTGAAAGCTTTGGATGCGAATGGGATTAACGCTAGGTTGAAGAAGAACTGTGAGGTGTGCAACCTCCGGGTATATTTACTTCGCAATGTCCGGGTATGTTAGTCAGCGGACATAGAAATGGACATCTTTTAAACATCGCCCTAGTTAGGCAAAAACAACATGAAGTTGAGTTCATACTTTGCTTGCAAATTGTGATAACTTTCACATCAACCTAAACTGTTTATAGTACAAAAATACTTCTCGAACTAACTTTGTTCAAAACACCATACACACAAATTTTATGGAGTTCAACTGACAGTTTAAGATAAAAAGTTTTTACATCTACCGTTCTGCGTTCATGGGGCACCATAGATAGTGAATTTTGGAAGTGGATTTTATAAGAATACTAGCTGACCCGGCAAACGTTGTTTTGCATTTTACGGGTGAACAATCCTTATCACTTGGGGTATGGAAAATAGATAGTAGTAGCCGATTCTCAGACCTACTGAATACGCATATGAAATATGGTGAAAATCGGTAAAGCCGTTTCGGAGGAGTACGGTAACTAACATTGTGACATGGAAATTTTATATATAAGAATATTATGAGTTTTTTTTTAATATTATTTTTACAGTAGCCTCAGCATGGCGTCTGTAGATAATATAATAATGTCTTCTTATGTCTCGACCAATGAAATCGTAGAAATAAGTTTAAGTAGTTTTAATTGAGTTTGGAACAGGCTCGGTAGATAATGATTTTTGAAAATAGTTTTCTATCTAAGGGCCGGCGCCCACTGTCGGCATGGCACGGCATAACATGGCAAGGAGTGCCATGGTATCCCACGAAGTAACGCGGCATGCCGCTGTATGCCACGGCAAAGCCCACCTATTCTAGCATCAGTTTTGTTCTTCCTGGATTCGAAGTTGGTTGTGCGATTGTGTCGTTATGGTTGACTGACATTTAGTATGAGAAAAATAAGAACTGAGTCATTTTTTGAATGATTGAACGGAATGTGGCAAGTCACTGAAATAAGATTTAAAATAACTTGATTGGTAATAAAATGCCGTGCCATGCTGGCAGTGGGCGCCGGCCCTAACTACGATGGTTTAAGATGTGGATAGACAATGGTGTCAAACAGAACCCTAAAAACTTTACCTACGTGTGATCAAAGGACTTATATATTACGTAACAGCGAGAAGCGTAATTAATTGGACGTGGTTAAGCAGAAAGGACTCAATCCACATATTGTCCAAAATTGAGTTAAGTATACCACCATACTCCTGAGGTTCGACTCTATAATGTAGTGAAGACCCAATTTTGAATACGTACACGGAAACCAGTTTTGTCACTATCCCGACTCAACCCACATGTATGAAGAACACACAAAAAGTATTTGCAGAATGAACCTATTCCGCTTGAATTGTTTCTCAGAAATTTAATGTCTATGAGTATGTTCATAAGTTTAATAAACCAGAATAAACTCAAACAGTTTGGATCCTTTCTAAGAATTTAGTTTAAATTGCAAATATCATTTTATCTCAATTCACTAAAACGACTTAAACAGGTTGGGCTGTTTCTGTGTTTTAGTTTTACTGAAACAAAATATTTCTTTTGATTTATCAGAAACGACTCAAAACACTTGAGATATTTCAGAAAAACGGCTTTTGATAACAGTACATCTAATATCAAATAAACTAAATCGACTCAAACAGGTTGAGTTGTTTATAAGCAATAGAAGTAATGACTGATAGAAATACTTTGAATTTATACAAAAGCGACTTATAATATTATGTAAGTATCTGAAAATAAAGTTATTACTTGCCAGATATTTTTTTATAGTGGTAACATTTTGTTAGGAAATTTCTTTCAAAAACTGGCAACTCTGTCTTCTTCTCGCACACCTGGTGAAATTTAATGTGTGTTTTGTTTTAATTCGTGATTGTGAAACAAAACAAGTGAATTTAAGATGCGACGAATTGATCGAATCTTGTTTATAAATTTATAAGCCTTAATCACAAATATATCAAAATAAAATAAAATCCTCAGTATAAAAATAAAAAAAAACATTAGAAAACCCACAAAAATGAGCGCGCATATTTATGTCTCATCATCCAAGTCAAAATCAAGAGTTGGCCCGTATCCATCGACATCCTCTGTAACATTGCTGTTTCCCTTGAGGTTATTGTAAAAGGCATGACAGTCTTCAGGTATTAAATTAAACATAGATCTGAGATCATCGAGCTTTGCTTGAGGAATGGGTTTTCCCTGGGGCCAGAGAACTTCAAAATCTTCTTCTGAAAATGTAATAAGACCACCTCTGTTTCTTTTTGACAAATCCAGTTTTTGAATGTCTCCACTCTCTGATATCATGGTAATTAAGTATTTATCTTCTTTATTCAATAAAATCTGTTTAGTTTTCAGCCAGTTTACTTTATTTTTGTTTATACAAATTTTGCGGTTAACAATTTTTTTTTCAATTATTCTTGTACTTAAAAAATCTTGCGTTTTCATTCTTGTAACTTGAAAGGGAGTTTTCTTTTTAGAGATTTTCATGATGTTCATATATTCTTCTACGGTGTAAATTCGCTCGTGATGCTTAAGCTCACATTCAATCTTACTGAAATCAGTATCATTAGGCAAAAAAGAATGTCCGGACTCTAAATATTTAAATGTTATCGTCTTGAGATTTGAGTGGCTATTAAGTATAGTTTTTAACATAAGGATTATTTTAATATTCCTATTTTGGCCTCCGCAGCAGTCGCTCCAAAGAACCAAATTCTCTACGCCATCCCTCAGATTGTTTTTAATAAAATTAATAAGGCACGAGCCAACTTCTTGGGCACCTCTTCCGGCTTCCCCTTCAACCCAGACATTGCATAGCCCTTGATCATTGGAGCCAACGTGGATCCCAGCGTTGTAAACCCATAATTGACGTTTATAAAACACTATGTTAGTAGGTATACGAGGCAATGGAAGAGTTTTTTCGAAATCGTAGGTAACACATTCAAATTTGGGATCTGTTTTAGCTCGTGCCAAGTCTTGAGACATTTGTTTGCGAAGATCTTCCGCTCTCATTTGATGAACATCTCTTTGCTGAATTAATAGGTCTTTATCTTCTGGTTTATTACAGTTCTTTATCTCAAGGGCTAATGAATCGCATTTCTTGCAAGTATCTTTCTTTAGAGATTTACAGCGGAGGTTGAAACTCGTATAGAATATGCGCTTCAAAATAGCAAAAGACACGTATTTCTTCTCACTGCCGTATACTTTTTTAAATTCTGTAAGATAGATGTCATAAATTTTTTGGATGGTCATACCCAGTTTTAAATATTGCGTGTCATTGTTTCGTTCTCTCCTGTAGTGGGATTCGTATTTTGGAAGGGAATTAATTACATTTTTCACAAAATCAATGTCTTCTTCAGTGGTTTTATTCCAACCACCTTGTTTTAGACCCCTCTTGTCTTTATAAGTTTGCTCTCCACGCTGTTTGGCCAAACACATGTCAACTCTTTTAGAAGATATTTGAAAATTATTTAAAAACATTTGCTTACAAACGACATTCTCGCTAATATAATAATTCCTTCTGTATTGTCTGGGTTTATTCTTACCGCTTTTGGATTTGGTATAGGTATATGATCGAGCCTTTTCAACTTCTTTGACATAATAAAATATGAATAATATAAATAATAAAATATATATATATATATTTTAAATAATTTCAAAGAAGTTGAAAAGGCTCGATCATATACCTATACCAAATCCAAAAGCGGTAAGAATAAACCCAGACAATACAGAAGGAATTATTATATTAGCGAGAATGTCGTTTGTAAGCAAATGTTTTTAAATAATTTTCAAATATCTTCTAAAAGAGTTGACATGTGTTTGGCCAAACAGCGTGGAGAGCAAACTTATAAAGACAAGAGGGGTCTAAAACAAGGTGGTTGGAATAAAACCACTGAAGAAGACATTGATTTTGTGAAAAATGTAATTAATTCCCTTCCAAAATACGAATCCCACTACAGGAGAGAACGAAACAATGACACGCAATATTTAAAACTGGGTATGACCATCCAAAAAATTTATGACATCTATCTTACAGAATTTAAAAAAGTATACGGCAGTGAGAAGAAATACGTGTCTTTTGCTATTTTGAAGCGCATATTCTATACGAGTTTCAACCTCCGCTGTAAATCTCTAAAGAAAGATACTTGCAAGAAATGCGATTCATTAGCCCTTGAGATAAAGAACTGTAATAAACCAGAAGATAAAGACCTATTAATTCAGCAAAGAGATGTTCATCAAATGAGAGCGGAAGATCTTCGCAAACAAATGTCTCAAGACTTGGCACGAGCTAAAACAGATCCCAAATTTGAATGTGTTACCTACGATCTCGAAAAAACTCTTCCATTGCCTCGTATACCTACTAACATAGTGTTTTATAAACGTCAATTATGGGTTTACAACGCTAGGATCCACGTTGGCTCCAATGATCAAGGGCTATGCAATGTCTGGGTTGAAGGGGAAGCCGGAAGAGGTGCCCAAGAAGTTGGCTCGTGCCTTATTAATTTTATTAAAAACAATCTGAGGGATGGCGTAGAGAATTTGGTTCTTTGGAGCGACTGCTGCGGAGGCCAAAATAGGAATATTAAAATAATCCTTATGTTAAAAACTATACTTAATAGCCACTCAAATCTTAAGACGATAACATTTAAATATTTAGAGTCCGGACATTCTTTTTTGCCTAATGATACTGATTTCAGTAAGATTGAATGTGAGCTTAAGCATCACGAGCGAATTTACACCGTAGAAGAATATATGAACATCATGAAAATCTCTAAAAAGAAAACTCCCTTTCAAGTTACAAGAATGAAAACGCAAGATTTTTTAAGTACAAGAATAATTGAAAAAAAAGTTGTTAACCGCAAAATTTGTATAAACAAAAATAAAGTAAACTGGCTGAAAACTAAACAGATTTTATTGAATAAAGAAGATAAATACTTAATTACCATGATATCAGAGAGTGGAGACATTCAAAAACTGGATTTGTCAAAAAGAAACAGAGGTGGTCTTATTACATTTTCAGAAGAAGATTTTGAAGTTCTCTGGCCCCAGGGAAAACCCATTCCTCAAGCAAAGCTCGATGATCTCAGATCTATGTTTAATTTAATACCTGAAGACTGTCATGCCTTTTACAATAACCTCAAGGGAAACAGCAATGTTACAGAGGATGTCGATGGATACGGGCCAACTCTTGATTTTGACTTGGATGATGAGACATAAATATGCGCGCTCATTTTTGTGGGTTTTCTAATGTTTTTTTTTATTTTTATACTGAGGATTTTATTTTATTTTGATATATTTGTGATTAAGGCTTATAAATATATAACTTTTCAATGAAATTACTTGTTTTATTTTTTTTAATAAATAATTTTTTAGTCGAAGGGTAGTTATGAGTCCGTTCTGAGAAATAAAAAAAAGTATCTGTCTTTATAAAATGGTAAGGACTCAATCCACATTTAACTTAATATTTCGAAATCTATTGCAAAATGTGTCATTAATTTGACAGACAGATAAAATATAAACTATTATTTTACGAAAAAGAAACAATTAAGTAACAAAAACAAACTTTGTTTTAGAGAAATGACAATTTGAAGTTTGAGCAACTTCAAACGTCCATAACTCAAAAGTGACTTTTTGTGGATTGAGTCCTTTCTACTTAACTACGTCCAATTTTAGTTACTTCCCTACGCTGCTACTACACAAAATTATTCTGGGAATTTCAAATAATAATGTTAGGTATTACGCCCAAACAACACTTCAACAGCCTTTATACTTCGATTCAAACCCATATACCGTGAAAATCGAACGAACAAAGCATTCCTTTGGAAAAATTAATACCGAAGTTATATTTTTACATTACTCGAGAAATTGGAATTCCTTCGTAATTAACCCTTGTATACCTCTGCAGGGGTCTATCAGACCGACGATTTAGGTTTCATAAATTTTATTTTTTGTAAAAGTTCTGGGTTTTTAGACTCCTTAGTAGCTGCATAGTTTGAGGTAAACTTCAAATCTATTACGCAAGTGGGTATTTTTTTACTGAAGTTTTTTACTGGTTACTAGTCATAATTTAAAAATTAAAAGCATTGTACTTACAGGTAATTTCAGTTTGTCACCTACCTCTTCACAAAAATAGGGAAGTGAATATTTAGAAAAAAGAATATTATCAACAGGTCGCACAACATGTCCTTGAGTGCTGTAAATAATTTTATTATACAAGTTACTTCTTAGAAACTGCAGATACCTCTGTTACGAGTCAATCTAATTGCAATATATCATGATCTCATCAGCATTTGTAATGAAGATATTTTTTCAGTTATTATTTATGGGTATATGAGGCCTCACCTAGATCTTCAGAGCCATGACTATCATCACATGTAGGCCGGTGCAACAACTGCCAACAACTTTCGGTCCTACATACCATCTGCGAGTATTATACATTACACTATATGACGCAGTCGTGGGAAGGTTAAAGTACCAAAATGGCGGGTCGATAATACCCCACTGCTTAATTTATTTGCCGATAAATGAGGCTTCGTAATTTGGGTCTGGCAGACCACTTGATGCTTTGTCTGTGAGAACTGATGACAACATTTTTAATTTATTTTTAATTACTAGTAAACATTACTCATGCGAGTTTTCAACCGTTGTGGGGTAAGTTGGAAGATTTGAACGTGATCATTTAGCTAACTTTGTGGTTACACAGAATGGGGGTGAAGTCATTGTCATTAATAGGGAACTTTAACCTAACTCATTGCTGCTGTTGACTGGCTGTTGGTCATTAGCGCAACCAGGTTAGTCCAAATAAACCCAAGAATACTTGCATAGTAGTCAGAGTAGCTACTTTAATTTGGGTTCAATGTCCAGGTTAGGTAAAAAAGCTTTGAATTTTGTTGATACAAAATTTTTAATAAGCTTTTATAGGTTCGTCTGGTCATTTTTATATACCAAATTTATACAGCCTGTTGATGAGTAAGTTGGTAAAAATTATAAAACCCTAAACTGTTAAAAACTTCATGCAGTAAAATAAGTTTTAAGATTGTATTTCGCAAATACGTCAATGAGATTAAAGCCAACTAAACTACATTATAACTTAATGATATTTAGCTAACTTAATTTCATTGCGTACAATGTGAGAACTCAATTTAGTTAAACGAATTTTCAGCTTGAGTCTGCAGACCAAGAAAACAAACCTTTTAGTACTGTGTTCTAAAATCTAGTTTCTCTATAAGCGCTACACAATACCTACGCCGTAGCGTATTAACCTCTACGCCGTAACCACTTCGTAGCACATACATTCCATTTTGTGCCCTAGTTGTCGTTCAAATGGAACGGGCATTCGGCTTTTAGCCACACTTATTGACAGTGACAACATTAACTGGATTCTAGCTGCAGATCCGCACACTGTACCCAAGTATTTCTGTACAACATATTCTACAACTAGCTTTTACCCGCGGGACCGTTCGTGTAAATGTCGGTAGGACAGTAAGTTGACAAATTGAACCATTTTATAGTAAGTTGAGTTAAGTAGTTACCTTGGATAATTTAAATTCTAGTTGCTATCTGCAGAAAATGAAAGGATATGAATACATTACAACCCATTTAATTAAAATTTTATATTTTTTGTTAAGCAATTTAATTATGAAGAAACTGATGTGAAACTGTGTGAAAGAACTTGATGTGCTTCCCTCTGTTCATTCACGCTACTTTATTTTCGAAGGAGTAGACAGAATTATGTTAAAATCTGTATTCCATCGAAGAAATTTACCGGTCCTAGAATTAGAACTTAGCGAAACATCTGCTACATATTTATATACAGCTCTGCTTACCAACATTTACAAGTTACATGTAAATATAACACAAGTCAAGATTTGCAACACCCCATACATTAAGTCTACTATGATTTCCGATCCCTGAATTAGCCAGGATTAAAAATATAGCTATCAAAATATCGGTATAAATACACCAAGGACTAGTTCATTTACAGACATTTATGCAAAGTATTACAAAATAAAAATAAAAACAGAATACCTGTATTTGTACTTCAAAGGCAATTAGTGTCAACACAACCCGTTCTACACTAATATGTTCATTCATTTCACTCACTCACTCACTCATTCGTTCGTTCATTCGTTCATTCTACCGATTGTTTTACAGCGCCATTTGCATTTTTATTAACACAGCGGGTACAACATGAACATATATTTCATTATATGAATCTTCTCTTTGTGTTGGAGTTGTATTATTGGTTTTTATTTTATGATACAATTTTAGATGTTTAGAATTTATATGGGGTTTTACCGTGATTTTTATTACTCGAATTAATCTTACATGATTATTTTCATCAGCTCAGCATGGAGCCTAGTGTGAAGGTTTTCTTCTTCAGGTTGGGAGGCCAGCCGGCAATCTCAAATCCCCCCTTCCTCGTCCCCCAATTCCACAACTTCACAATCCTCCCCCCTCCAGGGTCGACAGCGCGAGTGTGACGCCCCTGGTGTTACACACATCCATAGGCCACGGTAGGCCACGGTGACCGCTTCCTATCAAGTGGGCCGTGTGCGTGTCTGTCACCTAAGTAGTATAAAAAAAGCTTTAGAAAAGCGAGTGTGTGAATTGTACAGATTTCAAACTTCAAAATCCGAGTAAAATTAAAAAAAAATATTTTAATAGGTACAAAATATTCACACAGTATTTTCATTAAGTAATTAATATAAACAATTTTGTTCATAATCTATTTAAAAAAATAAATAAAGATCTATTTAAGACATTGACTATAATGTATAGTCAATGTCTAAAATAGATCTTTATAATAAAGGTTAAGTCGCAATTGCATTCATGATAATTATATGTGTCTTGAATGCAATCGCGACTAAAGAAACCTTTTGATAATGACAAAATTTTCAGCGTACATCACGAGAAATTTTGCCCAAATGTTGCAAAACTGACTCACAGTATTTAAATAGGAAAATTAATTCCATAATTACTAACTGAAAATCGCTCCATCATATTACTAATTACCATGGAGCTCCTGTAATTTTGAAGCAGCCTTTACCATTATTTAGTTAATCAAATGAACCGAATATCCAGCAAATGTACGTCATGGTAAACGTCCGAAATATTATGTAGACCTAAAATATCTGGGAGGCATATGTGTCAGTGATAGCGAGGATCGATAAGCGGTTTTAGTTATTCGAGAGAAATTTGCCAGAAGTAATTGTTGCATACAGCTTCACCTGCGTGGAATTCTGATTCTGGTTCCACCACCCAGAGAAGTTTTTGTTCCTACAAACCACTCTAAGGATAATAAATAAAATTATAGTTTGGGATAACACTATGTGTTACTCAAGACTATAATCTGTACCAAATTTTAGCCAGATCCATTCAGCCGTTACATAACAAATATCTAAACTTACTAACATCTTTATAAACTTTCATATTTAAATGGCATAGATATTAGCGATTACAAGCTCAAGATAAATTTTGAGGATCCGGCGTTCGGCTGTTGTCGTATGTGGTCGTGTTAATGTTTGCTTCAACATATTTTATTGTTAAAAAGTGGTAAAATCTGGATTGTGCTGCTTGAAGTTACTACCAGTGTGTGGATAATGCGAAGACCAACAGAACGGTGCATATACTAAGTCTATACAGCTATTATTTGCAAAGTTATCAACAAATGAGTGCTTAAAATATTCCGCTCGCGGGTGGGTGTTTGTGATGTGTCTTTGACTTTGAAATTAAAAGAAAGGTCAACCAGCAACTCCAATACTTTTATATTGACCACTGGCTATAGACTGTTTATTTTGATAAGCAATACAAGAAGCTTCGTGGCTTTGCGGGAAGTAGTTGGATTTGCAATCGTTATAGCACTGAGTTCGGGACTGGACTGGCGCGGTTATACTTTTTGACATAGTTTTATCATTTTTTTCCTTTTGTGGTTTTTTGTCATTTCTTCTGATATATTTTTTCCACTAACCATGACGAAATGTTACGGATGTTTGAAGAACACAAAGGATGCAAACGTTATAAAATGCTCATCTAATGCGTGTGATAAAAGTTTTTGCTTGCTCTGCCTTAATATATCTTCAATGCCAGCAGACAAGAAGAAGACTTGGAAATGTCCTGACTGTTGTGCCACTCAAAAAAAGGGAGGGGACAACAGCTCCACCCCAGTGCGGACCTTGGAGGAGAACATAACATTGAGAAGGAAAAATGAAATGGATGCTGATCTAAATACCGATGTAAAAGAGCTGGTGGAGGAAGTGCGCTGCTTGACACGTGAAATTTCTTTACTGAAGCAACGTTTAGAAGATGCCACACTGTCACTATCCAGCTGTCAATCTAGACTCGAAGAATTGACCCACAGTGTTACATCTAATGATGCACGCATCAAGCATCTCGAAAACCGTGACCGCGAGGTAAAGATTTTAGAAATACAGGTCTCGGAGCTTAAACAGGATTTAAACACACAAGCGCAGCACCACCTGCAGAATGAACTGGAGCTGGCTGGCATTCCAGAAAATAACAACGAAAGCCTTCATCACGTTGCGATGCTGGCCGCGCGGAAAGTTGGCGTCGCACTGGAGGACTGTGATATTGACTGGGTGGCCAGGGTTGGACCTCGTGTGAAATCTGCTGTTGCGACCGACGATGGTGTTAAGTTCCCGAGACCGATAGTGGTTCGTCTCCTACGACGTAACAAACGAAATGAAATACTGAGAGCGGCAAAATCTAGAAAAGACGTCTCTGCCTCTGATTTTGGCCTTGGCGTATCCGGGAACTCCCAGAGAGTTTACTACAATGAGCGTTTAACAAAAGAGAACAGACTGCTTTTTCGAGCGGCACGAGGGAAGATTAAGGAACACGGATACACCTTCTGCTGGGTCACTCAGGGAAACATTTTTGTCAAGCAAAGGGAAGGGAAACCATCCCTGCCCGTCCGCACGCATGGTGACCTACTGCGTGTATTCGCTCCGCCCAGCGAAAGCTGAGTCGACGGGCACTACGGTAGCAAATAAGTTCCTTAAAATAAGCTCTTATTGTGATTCTGTATTTCTTACTTATATCAGTCATTGCGGCATATCACATTTTCTTATGGCATTTTCACAATTTTGTATAACATTACACTACTACTATCTCAAATTATTATCTGACACCTTTGGCAAAAAATTGTGTAACTTAAACCTGATGACACCACAATACTACGCTTACACAAAAAACATCACGTGCAACAGTTTACTGGACAGCAAGTCTCCCAAAAAAAACTACCCCATTTTGCAACTAACTTACTACCACAAAACTATAAAACTAAATATAATAACTAAACCATATACCTACGATATTGTACCGTGTAAAAGTTTTACCAATCAAATCGTATATGCATTTAATGAACAAGTACCTGATAACAATAATCTCCATGGCTAATGATTATACAGTAGCTGAATTAGACTCGATTGGTATACACTGTCATCTAATAGACACGCCTGCACAATGTCGTATAGCAATCCCCAACAGTTATAATTTCAAAATTATTTCATACAACATAAGGAGTATACATAAAAATTTTGACGCTTTTTTGGTGACGTTACACAGAATGAAGACTTCCTTTGATGTAATAGTTCTCTCAGAATGTTGGCTGAGTGAGAACACGGTAATCCCTCACTTACCGTCGTACACCTCCTATTTTACAAATAAACATATAAATCAAAATACAGGTGTTGTGGCATATGTGAAGGATGGCTTCAGTGTCTGTGCCTCAGAACCGGAATGTCAGGATGCAAACTGTCTACAACTGACTTTAGACAATGAAATCACAATCCTCGGGGTATACCGCCCACCGTCATTCCCTAATTTTAATAACTTTTTTTGTTCATTGGATTCTATTCTAAAAGCTAACTCAAACAAGAACACCAAGCTGATTTTAATAGGCGATATCAACATAAACTTGCTCCTGACAAAAAGTGCTCAAGAATTGGAGTATCAATGTCTCACCTCGGAACATGGACTCCTGCCGGCAATAACCATACCTACGAGAGACGGGAGCTGCCTGGATCATATTTTTGTGAACACCAGCCGTGATGTTACCGGTGTCGTGTGCCGCTCTAATCTAACCGACCACTACATAGTAATGCTAGGAATGGCTACTACTAAAAATGACAAAATTAATTATAACAGGACCACACTTAGACACGATGTGGAAGTAATAAAAAGAGAGCTTGAAAACGAGGACTGGATCGCCACATTTGACAAAGCGGACACAAACCAGGCAGTGAACTTCTTCTGTGGCCGACTTACTGAAATTGTGAACTCGAACTCGAAAACAACGAAATTAAGTCACTCCAAATTTAACATTAAGCCGTGGATTACTCCAGGATTAATACGCTGCATGGAACACCGTGACCGTCTCCATTTACGCACACGAAAGTTTCCCGAAGATCAACTTCTACGCTTAATATACTCACGGTACCGAAACTTCTGCAATAACCTCCTACGGAGGCTCAAAACCGAATATGAAAATCGAGAACTATCCAACAGCACAAATAACACTAAAAAGCTTTGGAAAACTATTAAATCAATATGTCATATGTCCAAAGCTAGGAAAGAACCTCTAGAACTCTTAACACTGAAGGGTAGTATTGATCACAAAGATTCTCTTGATACTTGTAATGAATATTTCTCAACTATCGGAAGAAAGCTGGCTGATGATATCTTAGGTCGACTTAACCAAAGTCAGGAAAAACTAACATATAGGGTACAAAATAAACTTATCAAAGACTCTTTCTTTCTGCAGCCCACAGACGAACTTGAAGTTGAGTCCCTTATATTATCTTTAACAAATGGCAAGGCACCCGGTGTGGACGGTATTACTAACACTATGCTGAAAGATATACGGAAGTCTGTACTAAAACCACTTACAGCAATTTTGAATCTCAGCCTACAATCGGGTGTCTTCCCGGAAGCATGGAAAACAGCATCTATTACACCGATCCATAAGGATGGGCCTAGGGACTGTACTGCAAATTATCGGCCAATATCACTGCTGACAGTATTCTCTAAACTTCTGGAGAAAATAGTAAACAACAGACTTGTGCATTATATTGAATCGAATAAACTTCTCTCCAACAGGCAGTTTGGCTTCAGGCAGGGAAGATCCACGGAGGATGCAATAACGTTACTTACTTCCACAGTTGCGGCTCACCTGGACAGTAAGATGGCAAGCATAGGCATCTTCCTGGACCTAGCCAAAGCCTTCGACACCGTCTCAACGCCAATCCTGTTGCGCAAACTTGAGTGTCACTTCGGGGTGAGAGGTTTGGCTTTAAAATGGTTTAAAACTTATCTGACCGGCAGGAAACAGTGTGTTAGAGTGGGGGGTCAGGAAAGTGGATTTCTCACTGTTAATTTCGGCGTCCCTCAGGGTAGTATCCTGGGTCCGACCCTTTTTATCATGTATATGAACGATATTCATGAGAGTGTGGACGCAGAAATTATCTGCTACGCCGATGATACCGTTATTATCTATAAGGCCTCTTCTTGGTCTGAGGCGTTCTCAAGTGCTGAATCGGGTATGACACAGATCTCAACATGGTTGCAGCATAACTTACTAACATTAAATGCCAAGAAAACCAAGTACATGTGCTTTCACAAAACCACGGCATCAGCCCCTAAACAAAACCATAAAATCAAACTGCACATGTGCTTGAACCGGGCACGCTGCAGCTGTGAAGAGCTACTAAAAACTGACACCATTAGATACCTTGGAGTAATGCTTGACGAGCGCCTTAACTTTGGAAAACATATTGATTTAATATCATCTCGGGTTAGGAAAACTGCTGGCATCATGAGGTTACTTCGGTCATCAGCATTACCAGTGGTTTTAAAACAGGTCTACTTTGCTCTGACACAGTCACTTCTTTCTTACTGCGTAGTATGCTGGGGTAGTGCACAAAAAACCGTCATAATGCAGGCAGAAATTGCGCAACGATGTGTGTTAAAAACCATGCTTAAAAAACCCTTCATGTACCCAACAGCTAAGCTTTACAAAGAAAGTAAAGTATTGACTGTGCGTCAACTGTTTTTACTAAAAACTACACTGAGAGTCCATCGTACAATAGTTAACACCGAGAAATACAGTAAACTGCTTGAGCGTCGCGTTTATAGGTTACCATTGCCAAACATCAAAACCAGTTTCGCTAGACGGTTCAGCCCCTACAAGGATCTATATATATACAACAAATTGGCAAAGTGTTGCAATATAAAGCTATGTTCCACTGGGGAGGCTAAGTTTACTGTCACTCAATGGTTACTCACTTTAACGTACAATGATACTGAAAACCTAATGGTACACCTGGTTTGAGAATCAAATACTCCACTTCGGGGACACATTTTTGCACATAACAATATCAGTAACTACATTGCACTATAGTACACTACACTCCACTGCAACCGCATTACACTGCATAACCAATACACCACACCACACCACACCACACCACACCTCACCACACCACACCACACCACACCACACCACACCACACCACACTTCACTACACTGCACTTCATTAACCTACTTTTAACTTAGGTATCTACATTTACATATTATTTGTTTATATTATATAATAAAGTCTTTAGCAATAACCTCATATTGAACTGTTCAATTGTTTATAAATTGTCAAACTGTAACACTTTTTTAACTTCAACTGTAAATAGCGATAGCAACAGAATACCGAACAGCATACCTTTAATGTTATAACGTAATTGGCACCCACAGGACAGGCTTGCCTAGTGTGGGGTCACCGGCAATGAATGTAACCTTTGTGTATTTTTGGCAATAAATTATTATTATTATTATTATTATATAAGCTGACTACCATATTACAGCCAATGCAACTTGGTCTAAAATTAGACCAAGGTATCAATATCTATACTATGATTGCGTTAATTCCCGTTAACATACATTGGACTATGAAACCAAGGTTCACCAAGAACCAAGCGGTTCGGTGCCTCTTTTATTTGCCGCACCATAAAGACTTAAAATTCTTTACCAGCGCATGTCTTTCCTTCCTCCTATAGACCCGGGGCCTTTAAACGGGGCGTGAAAAAGCATTTGATGAGGCCGTCAAGCTGAGGGCCGCCACTGTAGCACTATCGGTGTATGTAGTGGTGACCCCTGAAGCTTACCATCAGGCGAGGTGAAGTCATTTTGACGGGCCCTATAATAAAAAATGAACATAATATTAATCGCTAGATCAGTCTTTAACAGTGGCACCTTGCCTTACCCACATATCGGAGCTCATACGTATCCGTCACATTAGCATATTTGCGAGCGTCGCGAACATCGGCTGATGGACTAACATTATGAGATAACTAAATAAACGTAAATAATTGTGTTTATACAAATACATCATTCGTTTGATATGTACATTGTAGTACACGCTTTGTAAGTGAGTAAGTAGGTATGTTTGATAATTTTTCATGCTGTACAACTTGATAGATTTGAATAAAATTTATAGTGAATGTAGCAGCTTATAATATTGTATTTAAATCTGATTCGTGAGAAAAGTTCAGTGGAAAAAGGCTAATCGGAAAACACCTTTAACATCGATAGATAATTATTATCCAATCTCTCACTTTATTCAGCTAGGACTGTAACCTTTTCTTACAAGGAATCGAGTAACCCAATCCTACTAATATTATAAATTTGGAAGATTCTAAAGATGTTCATTATGTTTGGATGTTTGCGGCTCAAAACATGATCGCATATACTATGGAATAAGGCTCAAAAGCCTTAGATAAACGAAATTAATCCAACACTTACATTTATAATTTTACTTGTTTTTTGGCTGCGGCTTCGCCCATGTGTAAATGTAGCACATGGAAACCTACTGCTAGATCCCTGTACTAAAGTTCCTTCAGATCCAATCAGCGATTTCTGCGTGAATGAGTAAGAAACATCCACACATTCATACTCACAAACTTTTCGCGTTCATAATAATTATTAGTAAAATGACTAACCATAATATATCTGCAAACGCCCCAAAGAAATCTTTTAATTCCACTCTAAGCCTCAAAATACAAGTTCATTTCAAAGCTACACTAACGTTTCAATATCACCAAGGTACAAAGTTACCAACTAATTGTGATCCTCAACTCTTAAAGAGAAGACATTAACATCAAATTTGAATAGGGCCGCCAACGAAATGAACTTTAGAGAAATCGCGAGTCCCGTTGCTGTCTGAACTTGGAGAAATATACGGGTAAACGTTTCATTACTTATTTTAGACTAGCTCACAGTTCTGCCCGCGTGGATGTCGGTTTTCACGTTTTTTTTTGACGTAGGTACTCAACCGATTTTGATCAAACATGTCTAAAAGCGATGGTGACTGAATAGATAAGGACGCGGCCTCTTTTCAAAGGTATCGAGTTCGAATCCGGCCGGACAGTACCAATGTGAATTTCACTTTGTGAAATTTTATATAATATGCTAGTCACATGATTCACCATCTGCTGACGGTGAAGGAAAAACATCGTGAGAAAACCCACACATGTCCTAGAAGACATTCTAAGGACATGTCCGATCCATCAACCCGCATTGGGCCAGCGTGTGTGGATTAAGGTCTAAACCCTCTCAGTGCTCTCGTTAGAGGAGAGGAGACCCGTGCCCAGCAGTGGGACATTAAATGGGTTGCTACTATGATAATGTCTAAAAGTCTAAGTCTGACCAATCAAATAAAGAAGACGTTTCAAATAAAAATAAAACACAAAAGACAAAATTTCCAACAAAAAAAAATCTTGTTGAGAATCGGTCAAGAACATTAGAAATTTCCTTGTACTTAATATTCTTGGAATCGGTCATAATGATATAATATATAAAAAAAATATATTATATTTTTTTTATTTCAGAAATTTTCATCCATTAATTGTTAGGTTTACCAAGAATTTCTTTGCTAACATCTTCAATATTACCTGAACGTACACGCCCCAAGAACTTTTCCGTATATTACATCTCTTAATGATCACCAACACGGAGGTATTTGCATCCGCGCAGCCTCCCCTCCCAAGGGAAATCAACTACGCTCCTATGACAATGCGTGTCACGGCTAAACTATGTACCCCGACGTTTTGCTAAATGCCTGATATTAATAAAGTTTTAGTTAGGGCTGCATAATTATGCGGTGGAAACGAAATTGTTTTGTTAATAGATATGTTTATTTGTGTGGGATGGTCGGTTGTATGTAAATGAGATGTTTGTATGTTAGTGTCTCTTTGTTTAATGCAAATATTAAGTAGTTGGAATTCGAATGACGAGGTAGACTTTCTCCCGGGATTTGTTAAGAATGGTAGTCGGTTTATAACGAGTGAAACTCTTTAAAAGTAGTAGTAATTTTATCTTTCCCTTCAGGATAGGCAGCGCGTGGGCGATGCCCTTGATGTTGTACACGTCCATAGGCCACGCTGACCGCTTCCGATCAGGTGGACCGTGTGCTTATCTGCCAGTTCATGGTATAAAAATTTTTTTCGGAATTCCGCAATCCTTAAACCTTCGAGTTTTTTTCTTATTCAGTTAAGGTTAGTTATTCTGTCTAATAAAGTTGAGGGCCACCATTATGTCGCTATCGGTGTATGTAATGGGGACACTCTTCCTGAGATTTTATCTTTAACTTACCATCAGGTGAGGTGAAGTCATATTGACGTGACCGATATAAAAAAAAGTTATGAACCGGCGCAGTGTACTTGAATATTTTCTGTGACTCGACATAACCCATTTTTTTTATTATCTCTAATTTAAAAGCATAGCGGACCCGACTGCCAGGCTGTGTGTGTGTGTGTGAGTGACTTTAAACTATCCAGGGTGCTACCCAAACGCACACAAAAAATTCATTCAAATCGGTCTAGCCGTTTAGGAGGAGTTCACTGTCAACAAACGTACAGGCGCAGAACCGGTCGTCGTGGAGATCCTTGGGGGAGGCCTTTGTTCAACAGTGGATGTCTTTCGGCTGAGATGATGATGATTGATGATGATGATGATGATGATGATGATGATGATGATGAAACGTACTGAAGAATTATACATTGTATATAAAGATAGATACAATATATTGTAAACCAGGTCGTTCGTTTCAATCATGTTGTTATTTAGCTGATTATTATTTAACTGACCAAATCATTTAGCAAATAAACATGTATTTTAATTACACTTTACAAATGAGCTCATTTCCATTAAAGTTTGTGTTACTAATGGTGCTTCAAATATTCTATTTATAAATGTAGGTTAGCAATACCGTTATGTTAATTTACTTGATTATCATGGTGATTACACATTTTGTAACAATAATCCTACTTAATATCATAAACGCGAAAGTTTGTAAGAATGTATGTCTGGATGTCTGGATGTCTGGATGTCTGGATGTCTGGATGTCTGGATGTATGTTTGTTACTCTGCCATACAAAAACGGCTTGATGGATCTGGCTTAAATTTGGTACAGAGATAGATTATAGTCTGGAATAACATATAGGCTACTCGGCTCCGCTCGCAAAGTCGATCGGTCGGGATTTCTAGATATATCTTTGTTACTCTTTCACGTAAAAACGGCTGAATAGATCTGACTGAAATTTGGTAACGAGATAGATTAAAGTGTGGAATAACATATAGGCTACTTTTTATACAAGCTAATACCCGCGACTCCGCTCACGGAGTCGATCAGTCGACCCACGGAGTAGATCAGTCGGGCTGTCTGGATGTATGTTTGTTACTCTTTCACGCAAAAACGGCTGAATAGATCGGGTTGAAATTTGGTACAGAGATAGATTATAGTCTGGAATAACATATAGGCTACTTTTAATACAAGCTAATACCGCGGCTCCGCTCGCAAAGTCGATCGGTCGGCATGTCCAAATATTATGTTTGTTCCTATTTCACGTAAAAACGGCTGAATGGATCTGGCTGAAATTTGGTACCGAGATAGAGTGTAGTGTGAAATAATAAATAAGCTACTTTTTATACAAGCTAATACCCGCGGCTTCGCCCATGGAGTCGATCAGTCGGGATATCTGGATGTATGTTTGTTACTTCTTCACGTAAAAACGGCTGAATAGATCAGGTTGAAATTTGGTACAGAGATAGATTATAGTCTGGAATAACATATAGGCTACTTTTTATACAAGCTAATACCGCGGCTCCGTTCGCAAAGTCGATCGGTCGGGATGTCCAAATATTATGTTTGTTGCTATTTCACGTAAAAACGGCTGAATGGATCTGGCTGAAATTTGGTACCGAGATAGAGTGTAGTGTGAAATAACATATAGGTTAATTTTTATACAAGCTAATACCCGCGGCTCTGCCCGTGGGAGTCGATTGGTTGGTAATCGTTTTTTGGTCATATCCCCGGTTCTACTTAACCAAATGCAATCAAACATACGGCAGATTTTATGTAAAACCAAGACCTTTCTAATGAAAAGGCGACATCAAAGTTTGTTCAGCAGTTTTTGCGTCCATCACGAACAAACAGACAAGGATTGCAAAAAAATAGATATTTGTGGTCAACATAACCAAGTTTTTTTTTCAAATATCGATTATTACAACTAAAAGTACTGTTATAAAGGGATAATATATGATGTCCACACTGTCGCCTTAGGTGAACCCTGTAAAGATGGTGTAAGGTGAAACCAATAAATAAGGAAAAAAAAACTGTTGGTCTTATCTCCAAATTTTAGGTCTGACCAAAAAAACCGCACTAAAATCCGTTTAGTACTTTTTATCCGAAAGGTTTTGGCTAGACGAGTGGAGACCAGTGTAGTGGAGCGGAGTGGGGAGTGGTGTGGAGAGTGGAGTGGTGAGTGGTGTGGAGAGTGGAGTGGAAAGTGGAGTGGAGAGTGGAGTGTAGTGGAGATTGAAGTGGAGAGTGCAATGTAGGGTGGAGTCGGGAGAGGGGATTGGACAGTAGAGTGGAGGTGGAGAGTGGAGTGAACAACGGAGTGGAAAGTCGAGTGGAGAGTCGTTTCATTCAAATAGACTTGGTGGCAATACCGAATTTCACGCGGGCGAAGCCGCGGGCGGAAGCTAGTCCTACTAATATTATAAACGCGAAAGTTTGTAAGAATGTATGTCTGGATGTCTGGATGTCTGGATGTCTGGATGTCTGGATGTATGTTTGTTACTCTGCCACACAAAAACGGCTTAATGGATCTGGCTAAAATTTGGTACAGAGATAGATTATAGTCTGGAATAACATATAGGTTACTTTTTATACAAGCTAATACCGCGGCTCCGCTCGCAAAGTCGATCGGTCCCGAACAAACAGACAAGGATTGCAAAAAAATAGATATTTGTGGCCAACATAACCAGGTCTTTTTTTTCAAATATCGATTATTACAACTAAAAGTACTGTTATAAAGGGATATGATGTCCACACTGTCGCCTTAGGTGAACCCTGTAAAGATAAATAAGGAAAAAAAACTTTTGGTCATATCTCCAAACTTTAGGTCTGACTAAGAAAACCGCACTAAAATCCGTTTAGTACTTTTTATCCGAAAGGTTTTGGCTAGACGAGCGGAGACCAGTGGAGTGGAGAGTGGAGCGGAGTGGGGAGTGGTGTGGAGAGTGGAGTGGGGAGTGGTGTGGAGAGTGGAGTGGAAAGTGGAGTGGAGAGTGGAGTGGAGTGGAGATTGAAGTGGAGAGTGGAATATGGGGTGGAGTTGGGAGAGGGGATTGGACAGTAGAGTGGAGGTGGAGAGTGGAGTGGAGTGTGGAGTGGAGAGTGGAGTGAACAGTGGAGTGGAGTGTGGAGTGGAGAGTGGAGTGAACAGCGGAGTGGAAAGTCGAGTGGAGAGTCGTTTCATTCAAATAGACTTGGTGGCAAAACCGAATTCCACGCGGGCGAAGCCGCGGGCGGAAGCTAGTTAATAATAAAATAAGTTATTAGTTAAATACAAAATTATTATGACACCTATCATGACGGACCTGCAGTCGGCCCACACACTCACACACTAGTCAGCCACACAGTGGAAATCGTCATTCGATTTAGTCAGTTTAGGTAGCGAAAAAAATAATACTACATGTCTTGTGTAGTGAAGTTGTGTAAAAAGCAATCCATCTGAGGTAGTACCTCCTATAGAAGACCGCAGCCATAATAACCATAGTGTTGTGTTCCCACCGGTAAGGAGGGTAGCCAGAGCTCACAATCCCCTTCCAGAATCTATGTTCGATTTCACCCCAAAAGATATAAAACAAGTGGAATATTTTCCTTTCTTTGGTGAAATAAGGTTGTATTTACATAAAAGTATTGCAATAACTTCTCATTTTTAATTTATATCCAGCTTAAATACATTCGCTCCAACTTTGCCTTTTTGTTACACTTTTTTCGTTAATTAGTTTCAAAGTAAGTTGTTCCCAGGTAGAAACAGGCAAAAAATATTCAACGTAGAAAACATTTCATATTAAGGAAATGGTCGGAGCGAGGGAATTATCTATTGAAGATAGCCATGATGGAATCGGATGGCTAGTAATGTAATTATCAGATACTGTTACACTAGTATTATGTATTTTAGAAGCATTTATTTTAATTGTAATGTTTTATAGTAATTTCAAAATTACTGATCCCAAAGTCCATAATATTCTCCTTTATTCATTGAAACAACTGTATTTTGTCTTGTGTTTTTTTTCATTAAATATATTGTTAGTTCATTACTTTGCAAAGTCAGAAACCAATAATGAATCTTGAACCCCTGGCCAGCAATAGTTTCGGTTGAACCACTAGACACTAACATAATATTTGTTTGATCCTACTTCCTGCTCTTTAGATGTGAAAGTTGCTGAAGATATTTTATTTCTTATCTTTTATTTTCCTCTCCAGGTTTTGAGTTAATTTATACAGAATAGGCCTCTTAATTACCTCTTAAGACCGCGATAGCCTAGTGGTCTGGGTAATGGACTGCTTAGGCGAGGTCTCAGGTTCGATTCCAGGTTCACCATGGCACACACCAATGACTTTTCGATGCTTTTCGAAGTTATGTGTGTATTTATCGCAGGTTCATAAGTGCCCGGTTAATGGCAATAGGCTCGCCACCTATTACATTGGGACCTAAAAATAAACTAGCGAAATGTGGGTGCTAGCACCTCTGCTTACCCCTTCGGGGATATAGGCGTGAGTTTATGTTTATGTTTATGTTTATGTATATGTAATTACCTTGGCTACAGCCAATCTATCCCAGCTACAAATTGTTTTGCTTATAATATTAGTAACAATTAAATTTCTGTAATTTTTTATTCTAACTGCAACATTTTCGAAGCGATTTCAAAGCACTTACTTGTTTCGCAATACAAAACTTGTCTTGAAGATTGATAATTAAATCACCTGAGTCAATAGGCCACAACTTAAATATAACTTAAATATAATTTCAAAACTTGCCCCAAAAGTACCAATCGTGGTCGCCTTAATTAATTTTATGTTTCAGTTTTGTTGTATTGTATGACTGCCTCTGTGGCGTAGCGATAGTGCATGCGACTGCTACGCAGGGGGCGCTGGTTCGATTTCCGCTCAGTGCAAATATTTCTGTGTGTCCTGTGAAAACCGGTACATGTCGAAAATGTCAACTTTACAGTAGACTAGTTTTTGTGTTTAAAAAATCATAAAATTTGTTAGAATAATTTGTTTTCAAAACTAGTGACATATTTTATTTTATTGTGGTATTGTTAACAACCTACTAGGTTCCTGCTCAAGAGTGTTCAATATAGGGCGAGATATTTAAAAAAAACTATTTGTTGTATCAAAACACACCAAATGGATGCTCGTGTATAATGATTCTAAATGAGATAAATCGATTTACACGCTATGTGAGGGTTTGGTGAGAGGTGATATTTGTTGTATTATCAGGTAGTTTTATATGAAACTAATCATCTCCTGTTCAAAGCTGTCTAACAAACTAGTAATATTTTTCAATTGGCGAAAGCACTGTAGGCACAAAACTCGTAAAAATAGTTTTTTTATCATTTATATCATTTTACTCGTGAATAAAGTTCGTGTTTTTTGATATAAGTAGACTTAAATCTTAACTCAAGTTTGTGTAATATGATACAAGAAACAATCTAAAGACAAAGGTATAAAAATAGAGGAATAAAAAAGAAAAAAAATTACATAAAATCACTCTTATTTTAGGTATTATTGAGTAACACTTGGTTTGAAAGTTGGAATATTTTAATTTAGTTAAAAAGGAAAAACATCAAGGACATAAGTCAACAATACAACATGAACGAAAAATAGTTTCTACCTCCACCCTACAGAATACCATCATGTTGTGTTCCCGCCGGTAAGTACGGTAGCCAGAGCTCACTGTACCCCTCTTCCCCTTCCCCCCACAGGGTTGGAAGACAAGCCTTCCCACCCCTTCCTAGCCCGCTACCCTTCCCTTCAGGGTAGGTTCAGCGCGTGCCTGACGCCCGTGGGGTGACTCACGTCCTTGGGCCACGGTGACCCATCCCATCAGGTGGGCTGTGTGCTTGTCTGCTACCTTTTTTATTTTTATTCAAGATAAGCTTACGTTTGACTACTATCTCACCTGATTGTAAGTGACGATGTGGTCTACTATGAATCACGCTTGCCTAAAAGGAACCTATTCACTCGTGGCTTGAATATTTCCAGGTTATAGCTTTCCGGAAACACAGACTCGGGCAAGGAATTCCACTCCTTACTGTACGCATGATGAACGAGTCGGCAAAGCGCTTTGTGCGTATGAGTGGAATATCGACCATAAAGCGGTGTTGCGTCGCTTTTCGTCTGGTCGTTCGATGAACGAGTCGGCAAAGCGCTTTGTGCGTATGAGTGGAATATCGACCATAAAGCGGTGTTGCGTCGCTGTTCGTCTGGTCGTTCGATGAACGAGTCGGCAAAGCGCTTTGTGCGTATGAGTCGAATATCGACCATAAAGCGGTGTTGCGTCGCTGTTCGTCTGATCGTTCGTTGATGGAAAGATTTGGGGGTATCAGGTTGTGCAATTCCAGACCGCACTCTCCGAAATGTATCCGATAGAACACCGATAGACCTGCAACTTTGCGTCGATTGGCAAGGCTCTGAAGCCTTTTCTCGACTAGTGCAACGTCGTTGATGAGCCTCTTGGCTCGTCTCTCGATCGTCCCCAGCGCGTCAAGGTGGTATTTAGTTGAGTCATCACACAGATACGAGTAGTGTACTCCAGACAGGATCGAACGTGCGCTTAAGCAAATTTATTGCTCCGGTGTGAAGTACTGTCGCACCTTAGACAGGATGCCCAGCTTTTTTGCGGCCAGCTGAGCTTTAACTTCAATGTATGACCCGAAGTTAAGCGTGGACGTGAGAGTTACGCCATTCTGCTACCTACATAGTATATAAAAGAATAACCAGGGGTAAAAACTTGTGTTCTATGGAAATTATATTCGGCAGGTCATGAGCAGCTACGAGCATTATAGTCAACATGCGTTTTGCACGGCAAGAACGACGCTGCAACAATGAAATTTTACATTATAGACTATCATAGAACCTAAATAACTAAGTAAAATAATAACGGTATTCATTACCTACAGATGGTGCAATCCACAAAGACGCTTTGCTCCAATTTTTGGCTGGGGGGATCGCGGGGTACAGTTCGATAGACACTAGCGTCATTCGCCAACTGTCAGCGGATTGTGTGCGCGTGCACTTATAGATAAATAGTGAAGGTATACCGATAACACTCAAATACCAGCGGAAGTATACGCACATTATATTATATAATTAGGTGTTTAGAAGCAATACTGGGGCGCATCTACGTAAATTGCAATGTTTTTCACTTTTACACAATAATAAATAGATTTATTGTATATTGATATAAGTGGAGTAATAATTTTGTGTAAATGGTTATTAGTTCTTGTTATTATGAATATACGAATAATAAAACAGAATTTGTGTAAAATGATACATCTAATAGGTACATTGTGCGCCATGTTGGATTGCTCAGAGAGCGCGCGCGAGCACCTTGTCCAGTAGTATATTACGGCGCTGACCCCGCGCGGGCGGCGGTACCCTCGCACTAGCGCCCCCTGCATCCCGCGCACCGCTCGCGATTGTAACATGTATTACTTTGCACAATATTTTGGATCAAAACCGTTTTAATTTTCTCGTCATTATTGATATAATTTTAGTTGAATTAGTTTACACAAAAATATTAGTTTCCTATGTATGTGAGCAATAATACAACTTTAGTTGTATCGATGCAGTGTACGAATTTACTTTGTGTCAATTGATATAACTAAACATGTACCAAATGACACCTTATTAGAAGGTAATAAATATAATGTTAATAATGATATGACTTGAGATACATTTTTACACACAAATAACTTGAATATTATGAATGATAGATGTCAACATATATTTATTTACACAGTCATATTTTATCAAATCACGCCATTTCGTCTTAGATGTACCACACTATCTCAGAAACTAATAGACGTATCAAAATGGTGAATAGATAGAAAAATAGAGTATTTTTTTCTGATTGAGGTGCTATAATAATATCAAATTCGATATAAGTTGACTTGTACCCCTTTTCACAGGAGGCACAGATTTGTGCATATGCATGAATATGTCTATTTGCATTGGTCTGGGTGTTTCTATGTATAATAAGTATGTATTTACAAAAAAAAGGTATATAAGTATGTTTATCAGCATTCTAGAACCCATAACACAAGCTTAGTTAAACTATGCTTACTTTGGGTCTAGGGAGCGCTGTGTAGAATGTCTGAATGTGAAATTTTTTTTTTTATTTTTTTTTTATACCGCTTAATTCTTAATTTCAAAACTTGCCCCAAAAGTACCAATCGTGGTCGCCTTAATTAATTTTACGTTTCAGTTTTGTTGAAATGTTTAACAAGGTGCTTTATAAATGTGATTCCATTAAATTCTGCGGTAATTGTGTGGTCTGACTACGGGTCCGACCCACCTTTGTGACGTGGTTACGGTCGTTTATCGGTTTTCTGGTTTGATTAAGGTTAATTTTTAGATGGCGGACAAGTGACATATAGGTTACAGGAAAAGGTTCATTTATAGCCATGTAGTAACGTGGCATTTTTGAACAAAAACTTGTAACCGTTTTTTTATTTTTTTTATCTATCATTTAAGTGTAATAAATTCTCCTGAAGGTTAAATTGCTTAAATATTTTTTATGAAATTACATTAAAAATGACCAAATAACGGTAACCTCTTTTCTCTGCCGCACCATAAAAACTTGGAATTCTTTACCAGCACATGTGTTTCCTCCCTCCTACAGTCCCGGGTCCTTTAAGAGGGGCGTGAAAAAGCATTTGATGAGGCCGTCAAGCTGAGGGCCGCAACTGTAGCACTATCGGTGTATATAGTGGTGCCCCCCGATCCTGAGATTTTGCCTTTAGCTTTCCATCAGGCGAGGTGAAATCATGTTGACGTGTCCAATATAAAAAAAAACAACCTCCAAACCGCGGGCATCAGCTAGTTTTGTATAATTATGTCGCTGTCCCCGGCGAATAATATGGTAATCGCAAATTCTAAATTTTACAGGAGAAGCAAATAACTGTTTTATGCTTATATCTCAGTGCAGGTAGATTGCATGGCAATAATTTATATGTCAAAAGAAAGCTAATTTTTGTACCGACTAGTTCCTATGTTAATTTTATTTTAATAGGTTATTGGAATAAAGTTATTTAAGAAAAACATTTTACTGAAATTGTAGATAAAAAGTATAGTACGCAATGTATCATTACCATTTTATTCGCGTTATTCCCATTGCTGTCGTGGTCGGTAATAATGCATTACAGTATTGTTCAGGTAAATATGGAGCTAAAAATGTTTACGGCAAATGAACATTACCATATTATTCGGGGAAATTCATATGGTAGTATCTACGGTAATATAACTTTGCAATACTATTCATCAATATATAGTGTCAACTGATTATTAGTAATATTATATTGCAAATACAATATTTCATCAAATAATACAGTACTAATTAATTAAAATTACATATAATGTACAATATTACAGCCAGTTGATGATTTTTTATTAAAATCTGTAATTTATTGTAAAAAGGCATTACCGATACTAACGGAAAAAAATAACTTTGCACTATCGTTTACGGTATTATTCGTGTAAAAATTGTATTTCTAATTTAACTGAATAAAATTGTAATATTCATTATGGACCTATGGGAAATATTGTATTTTCATAAATATCCACTCAAAAATTACAAAAAAAAATTACAATGTGTATTCGATGCTCTAATAACCGAAAATGCAATAAAACCTAAACTGTTGTTATAGCACATTACCATATTATTCGCCGGGGAGGGCGATGTATGGATGGAGAAAAAGACAGTAATAAAGTAATATAAAGTGATAATCTGCCTACACCTACGAGAGTACAGCGTGTGGATATGAATTTAGGTATATATTGTTTACGATAAAATTCATCATTCAATAACCCTATTTTCGCAGATTCTAAATATGTATTCTTTACGCCTCTTTAGAGAATAAAACGCTCAATAAATATGTGCCTTTAGATTTAAAGGTAGTCGTTTACTATGACGTAACAGTGTTTTAACCGCAGTACATAATATCTTAAAGTACAACATGATTTTTTAAATTTTTTTTCAACTAATAAAGTACACTTAAGTAGAAGACCAAACTAAAAAGTAAAAAGTATAGAGTTATAGTATGTACATAATCGACTTTAAAAGGCGTATGTATGTTTGTACTGGATTATCTCGCATTAAGTTGAACAGATTTTAATATTGTTATCAGAAAAGTATTTTATTCTGGAGATGGTTTTAGTATAGCTACATAACCGACTCAAAAAGGATGTAAGTCGGTTTTATTGTTGTACTTTATAAGTTTGAACTTTTATTAAAGCATGTTTTTTCAACTCTGGTTTATTATTATAAAAAGTCTAACAATAAGAAAATTCCATTTTTTAATCTCTCTTAATTTGGTCATGGTTGATTGTTCACGCACCTCGCATATTTCTATCAACAAACCTACCTTATTAAACAAGCAGAATGGTCTACCAATTTTTACATACATACATAATACTCACGCCTTTTTACCTCAAGGGTAGGCAGAGACAACATACCACCATTTACTTATGTCCTTACATACTTCACGCGCCTCCTCTGCTGTCATTAAGCCAAGTCAATTTCTATAACAAGAAATATTGTTATGTTATTTCTATTACATTTTCTATATGTTCCTTTAAGAAATATTTAAAGGAAAATATTTCAAAGGCTGTTTAGGTATTAATAACTACAACATTTACTAAAATAAAACAAACTTAGACATGAAAAACAACTGTGATAAAATCTAGATTCTAACCTTCGTCCTCGATTCTTAACTACGCGCCTTTTTGCATAAGATAACAAATTCTCTCGTAGGTTTAACAAATTCATGTATAACTTAAAACTTGTGAAGAAAGTCAATGAAATGTTGCTGTTTTCAGAGCGACAAAGTTGTTTTCTTTATACTCTCGTTTTGGCAAAACAAAATAACGTGTTACAATGAGCTCTACCAACTAGTCCCACCGTCTCCTTTCCTATACAGAACAACATGTGCAAGGTTGAAGTATCACCCTTACATGGTGCATACACTTCCATCAAGAACCAAGCGGTTCGGTGCCTCTTTTCTTTGCCGCACCATCAAAACCTGGAATCCTTTACCAACTCATGTATTTCCTTTCTCCTACTGTCCTGGGTCCTTTAAGCGGGGAGTCAAAAAGAATTTGATGAGGCCGTCTAGCTCAGGGCCACCATTATAGCACTATCGGTGTTAGTGATGGTGATTTCCACAAAATTTAAAATAATAATTGCTTCAAATTTTCATTGAAATAACGCAAGTATTTTTTTCATTTTCAATTCCGTCCACTTCAGTCTTTTACCATTTTTTTTATTAGTAATTGACTCGCGTTTGACCACGATCTTACCTGTTGGTAAGTGATGATGTGGTTGACGGTAGAGCACACTTGCCTAGAAAAATTGAGGTTACTTAGTAACCTATTCACTCTAGACTTGAAGACTCCCAGGTTGTAGCTTTCCCGAAATACAGACTCAGCAGGGCATTCCACACTTTAGCAGTACGCACGATGAATGTACCTACTGCCAAAAAGTATTGTGCGTATGAGTGGGGAACCCTGGAGAATTTGACCAAAAGACGTAAATCAGGTCGTCTTGCCGTGAAATTTCCCTAGCCCTCAAGTCCTTACCATACATATTACTTTGAAAACTGATGGTATAGTGCAAGGAAATCCATGTTCTTTGATACCCCGATAATCTCGCTAACATTAATATGTTTATCCGCCGTTTCGCATCATTGGGTGAGGGGCCTAATGGCCGCGGGAGCAGCAATGAAGCCTTTGTACATTCCACTCACGGCGCAACGATTTTAAGAGCCCTTCTTCTCGACCATTATCGTCTTATTTTTCATGTACGCCCTTTTACCGCAGTTTTTATATTATTTAATCCATATTTCTTATGAAATCAAGATAATGTTTCGTGTTGAAAGCGCTTAATAAATCTGGGTTGAAACATACGCAAGAGTGGTGGTAGATCATCATTTAAATCTAAAGTCCACGAATTTGAGTTTAGCATTCTTAGGGCGCGTAATAGACAGTCTATATTATATCGCGATCCTGTCAATAAAATTGTTGTATCGCTTTATTTGCACATCAATAATATCGATTATTGATGTGCAAATAAAAGCGATTTTTTAGTAAATTAAATTGGTGTCTATCTGTAACATTAAAATTAAAATAACATACTTTTACTGACTCATGATGCCGTAGTAACCCTAAAATAACGCAATATTTCTATATCACAATTCAAGTTACTACAAAGCTTTTTTATTACATCTGTCATACAGTTAACATAAAAAAGCCAACCTTCCCACAATATGAACCTTATTATAACTTAATATACATGCGTCTATTCATAAAACGCTTCCTCGTAAAACTCTACACAAAGCTAGATGCGAGTAAATTACAGGAACTTTACCATAATTTTAAATGAGAGTGTGTAATGTAAACGAAACCATATTTTTTGTATGGCAACACAACCTTTGTGTCATTTCTGCCGCCGCACTAAAGTGTGTGACTGGTTTATGAAACCGCCAGCGTGTTAACAAAGACTCTCAAAAAACCCAACTTATTAAGCGGTATATTTTCCCTGTGTTGCTAAAATTTTATGCTAGAAAAAATGTTAACGAGATTTTTTGTAAGTTCTCGGTAGCAGTGCCGAGAAAAATTATAGATTGAATACTAAAAGCTGTCAATCGAATATTTTGCACTTTATAATATCAAAAATCATCATGTAGAAATTTAACAGCTGTTAGTAATTTATAACACCTTATTTTTTACTTTTCTTTTCAAATTAATTATGATGTAGATTTTATTACAAGTACAAGAATTGCAACAGTACCCACCTCTTGACAACCTTATTTTTTAAAACTGTGCGTCACTGGATCGCTTTTCTTTGGAGAAATACGAGTATTTCACGACATATACGATTACATGGTTACCCATGCTAAGTTAATCTTCGTCAGCAGAGTAAAGAATACGGTTCACAGTTATTTTACGTAATCTAGATAATCTTGATCACAGAATGTTAATTTAATTTATAGTGTTGCGTGTTTCATGCTTGCTTTTGTTTTGTTTAGTTTTATAAGGAGTTCAAACACAATGTAAAAATTGTTTATGAATAAATAAATAAATAAATAAATAAAATTCTAAGTTATTTCTAAGTAAGGTCTAAGTAAATTATTCATTGTAACCTTTGGATCATGAATTAATGTTTCTTCTTCTTTTGTTTCAGGTATGAATTCTAACTAGAGATCACTATTCTAAGGGGATCTCCTGAAAATGGTAACCACTACACTGTATGGACTTCATCTGAGCTTACCATCAGGTGGGATGTAGTCAATCGGGTGGACGAAATATAGAAAAAATATAGATATTCAAAAATTTTAAAGATGACGCCATTATGACGATTTGAACGGCCTGGCACGGACGTATATAAGGGGGGGGTTTTGGGGGTCCGGACCCCCCCCATTTATATTCATCTTACTTGTCCAACAGAAAAAAATTACATGCACCGCGCCGATTGTAGAAAACAATAGTTGCTTAGTCCGCCGCAGACCGCGGACTGCGCTCCCCGCACTGCGGCCCGCAGTGCGGGGAGCGGGGGAATGGGCACTGCCTCCGCCGCCGCCGCCCGCGCTTCGGCGGCATGGCGGAGCCCAAACCAAGCTAGTCTGTTTTGTCTCTTCGCGTTGCGCAGTCGTTATACATACTACAGAAAAACTGTGTCGCTTTTGAAAAGTATGAAACGAACAAATCAAGTATCTCTTTTGAGTTTTTTTTCTAAGAAAGATCGACCAAAGGCCAATGAACTTTTGTCAAAAGACAATGTGGAATCTAATCATATTGAAGAAGTAGAAATAAATAGAGCGGGGCCATCCACAGATACTGATGACGATGAAGTGAAGAAAGGTAAGTCTCTTATTTATTTTATTAGGAAGGAACCCAGTTACTAGAATTTAATAGACGCTCTAAAAACTTCATGCTGCTCTTATTTTATTCCCAGATAATTTTGTAAACAAATTTCAAATGTGTTATTGAAATAGTGAAATTACCATTTTAATTAATTTCTGTGTAAATGCGAAATATATCTAAGTTTCAATAAATCATTTCGCTTTTTAACAGAAAGAAATACAATTGTATTTAACAACTAGCTGGTGCCCACGACTTTGTATATATATATTTTTTTTTTGTAAATATTCATGTACTTACAGAAACGGCTCGCTTACGATTTAATTATAGTATGGATTAGTCCTAGGGGCCAGATTCCTGCCTCTGCTCCACGCGGCGCGCCCACCCCATACCGGGGGCGAGTCGCGGACCGCGTAGTCCACCCTCGGTCAGCCGGGGTGCGAGGGTTATGTCGCGAGACAACCTCACCTTCGGCCTAGCACATCGACCCGCAGACTGCGTGCGGTGTAGTCGGTTCGAGTCCGACATAACCTCCCGGAGGAGGGGGTATCCGTGGGGACTTCCCGCACGTAAAAAAAGAAGTATGGATTAGTCACTATTTTTTTTATTAAATACGTTCTTACAATTAAATATGTCGAAAAAGCCGTTTGAAGATGGGTCTGTGCTGTTGTTTTGTTTTAGTCAAATATTTCTTTGTTACAGCCAGGATGGATTTGTGTTCGGCTACGTCCGCAGCCACAGCCAGGACGGGTTATGATATTGCGAAATACGTATATGATCCTCCAAGCAATGACGAGGAAAAGCTGAGGGCATTAAAAGAGCCTTGGATCCCTCCGGATACATTTAAATTTCCAGTTACTGACACTGGTAAAAAGAAACTTTCTTTTCAACGCCATTGGACTACCAGATACTCATGGCTTGTATATTCAAACGTCATGCAGGGAGCACTTTGCAAAGTATGTGTTTTACTTGGAAAAATGCAAGGAGGTCGTGGTCATCAAGAACTTGGAGCCTTTGTTAGAAAGCCATTTACTAACTGGAAGAAAGCTTTAGAGAGCTTTAATCACCATGCAGATACGCAGTATCATAAATTTTCTGTTGAGCAGGCAGCCAATTTTGTAAGGATCATGGAAGGAAAAACACTTGATGTTACAGAGTGCATGAATGTAGAAAACAATAAAATTGCCGAAGAGAACAGAAAAAGATTGAAAGCCATTGTTGAAACAGTTATTTTTTGCGGAAGGCAAGAAATAGCACTAAGAGGAAGTCGTGATTCTGGAGAAATTGGGACAAATGAACCCGAATATAATGATGGCAATTTTAGAGCACTTCTTCGTTTTCGTGCGCGATCTGGCGATGAAGCACTTAAGAATCATTTACTTACACAAAACATTCACAGTAGAGCCATGTATACGTCATCAGGAATTCAAAATGAAGTGATTGGACTATGTGGTAGTGCTATTCAAGCGCAAGTACTTAATAGGGTCAAAGAGGCTGGTTTTTTTACTGTACTTGCAGATGAAACACAAGACATATCACGGCGAGAACAATTAGCGTTATGTTTACGATATGTACACTGCTCATCTGGGAAATCGGTTATACGGGAAGATTTTTTAGAATTCATCCGTGTAGAAGATGTTTCAGCTCAAGCTTTAGCAACGACTATTATATCACATCTCTTATCATATAATTTGGATATGGATAAATGGATCGGTCAAGGCTATGATGGCGCTGCAGTGATGAGCGGCCGGTTACGAGGCGTAAGAACAATAATCGCAGAGCAATATCCGAGAGCGCAATTCGTACACTGTGTTGCTCATGTTCTCAACTTAGTTTTAGCGCATTCATGTGAGATACCAATGATACGTAACTGTATCGGAACCATTAAGAGCGTAATAAACTTTTTTCGCATATCACCGCTTCGCGACGGGCTTTTGAAGAAAATTGCGGATCAAATTAATTCATCTCATTCAACGCTTATCTCTCTTTGTGAGACACGATGGACCGAAAAACACGTGGCTGTCGAAAGATTTGCAGAAATGGTTCCCGTTATACGCGAAACACTTGGGGCACTTCAAGATGCTGCTAGTAGCGACGTCGCTACTCAAGCATACCATCTTCAAACCGCTATGGATAACAGCCAGTTTATTGTTTCTTTAGTTATACTGAGAAAAGTTTTTTCATATACAGCAAACCTTAATAAAGCAATGCAGAAAGTCAATGTCGATTTGACCAACATTTGCGAATATACAAAAACTGTAAAAACGACTTTAATAAATGTTCGGAACGAAAGTCAGTTCGCAATCCTTTTTGAGCAAGCACAGCAGATGAGTTCAACCGATATAGTTGTGCCAAGAATAACTGGAAGGCAAACCCTGCGCAATAATATTGCAGCAGAAACTGCCGAAATATACTACCGACGAAATGTGTTTTATCCTTTCATTGATCATGTTATTACAGAACTCGACGCTCGTTTTAAACCACATGAATCGACGATCGAAGGAATTCAAATGCTTCTACCTGAAAAAACCAGTAATGACTCCAGGATAAAAGAAAATCTTAAAAAGATTGCACAAACATTTCTGGGTGATGAAAATGAAGGCACAATATTTCTGAGTGAATATGAGATATGGCACAATCACTGGAAATCTGTAGCACAAAAACCTGCAACTGTGATCGACGCTATCGATAACTGCGATGATCAGTTTTTCCCTTTAATAAAAAAGCTTCTCATTATTTTAGCCACACTCCCAGTGTCCACTGCAACCCCTGAAAGATCTTTCTCTACCTTAAAGAGGTTAAAAACTTACCTAAGAAATAAAATGGGCGATGAAAGACTTACTGGTCTGGCTTTAATGAGCGTACACCGAGATCTGGCGGTGCAACTTGATTCAGAAGAAATTATTAATCAGTTAGCAATAAAACGTAAAAGACTAAATTTATTACTTTAAAGTTTCAACTTTCTTACTTTTGAATAAATATATATCGCAATACATACATTACATAAAAGTTTTTATTTCAAGTAACCTAAGTTAAATATTATAGACTACCCGCGACTATACCTACTTGCGTGTTATAGTCGCGCAGGCAATATTTAATTTGTAAATGATAGATTTAATTAGTGTTAGAGCTCTGTTTTTTTTTTTTTACTTTGGGGACCCCCCCCTTGTCAATGCTATATCTACGTCCGTGGGTGAAATATAGGTGCGCACTGACTGTGTACATCAACTCATCTCTTTAGTGATGATGTGATGTGATTCAGTTGTGATATATTATATACGTGATATATCATAATGCGTGCGTATATAAAACACGCAGTAATAAACAATGTGATTGTTACCATGAAATGGAGTCTAGAGTCGAATGTTCCATGGTCCACGTTATAAGAGGCGAACTTATTAAAACCAACAGAACATTTTCTCCAGACTCTGTAAGTACAAAAATTACTAACAGAAAAGCTCTAAAATCTAAAAAATTATATTCATTTATAATAAAAGTCAGTATTTCAACTTTTGAATGTGCTCAGTTTGGCATAAACAGAGTTACTTTGAAATTTCAAAGCAGCACTCTAAACTGATAAACATAATAAAATATTTATAGAAAATTTTAACTTTTCAAAACAAATTTTTAAAAGTTTTTGAACAAAATAAAAACGCTATTTACATAAAAAATATATCTCACTTTAACAAAAATTCACTCGAAACTCACGATCTCAGCTAAAGTTCAAATCTCGAAATTCAAATAGAAATTTCTATTTGTGTTTTCAAAATTCGCGGACCAAAGTTTAGTCCTTGCGGCACACCTACTACCTCCACTGTGAGATAAGGCGCGAGGAGCGAGGCTTCTACGCATTGTTATGCAGGCCCAGTGCCGGGCCGAATTGTCCTCGACACCTACACAAAGAAACGCTTGTGGATTCACTCCCAGTACTCCTCATTTTATTGTAAATCTGTGACCGCAATGTCGAACGGCCTTTAGGGTTCGCTAGGAGGGAGTGCCGTAATAAAATTATACGCAATTGTGATCGATCGCTACAATTGTTTTAAGCTGTGAAGTATTTATCTAGTATTTTATCTAGTTTATCGGTCTTGTCAGTAGACTTCTAAGTTATTATCTTTATAATTACTGTACGTTCGTTTCGTTTTCGTTTCAATTTTCCGTTAGAATTTTTAAAGGAATGATATGACCGCAAACTTTATAATTATGAACTTCCCTCTAGTAATGTCAGAGTGATACTTCTGCTGTCATGAGCATTCATAGGCCACTAGTTAACTTCAATTAGATTGATGTTAAAACAATAATCATTTCAGATGTAAATAACATAAATTTTTACTTATTAAAAACCAAAATAATAAAAATAAAAATAACTGCAGATATGCAAGAGCTGATCTCCATAACATCCAGCATACCATTTTCTATGAAGTTCATTTATCACACGAAGAAATATGTACCATTTTCTCAGTCACGTTTAGCTTACACTGACACCTGACATCCCTGAAGAATAAGGTAGAGAATATCGTAGCCATATTTCACCAGTGCACATAAATAATTCTAGGACATACTACACAATTCGGTCTAGACCTAAACTAAGCATAGTTTGTAATATTATGAACTACACTATGCTCATATTTTCTTCTTGATGCATTGTTCCAAATACAATTTAGAGTATAACTTAATATTTAAACATCAAAGATTGTAGATGCCTCTCCACCACATGCTCCATAAAATACTTTTACTTCATATTTATATACAATTGTTTGAAATATAGAAATACCCGCTCCAATACAATAAATGTATCTATGCTTACAAATTTTTGCACGGATCATCGGGTGTAACGTAGCAGTCAAACATCGTCATCTTCGATCTCACAATAATGAACCTGATAATGTCAACCGGGAACTTCATAATAAGAAAACGGGCAAATATGAATCACAACATTTGATAGATCACACATAAGTCAAATTCAAAAACATCTTTATAAAAACCAAGATAAAAACATTGAATCAAGTAAAAGATGCATTGCACCAAGAATTTAAAGTATAAAAAGTATTCAAAACGAGCAAAGTATTTCCCTCGCAATAGCTAATACTTTTTTCTTTGATCCGTACTTTAATATATGAACACTGGCCGTTATGCTCCAAACTAATTCTCTCAAGCCTAGATAACCGACGTTTTTGCTATAAAAGCAGAAATCTTTCTCCTCGCTCCTTTTGTGAGGCCAAGGGATTATTTTGATAATAATTTACCGTTCTTGTTGGTAATATTGTTCGAGTAAATCCTTTTAGTGGCACTATTTCTTTATTTTCACTTTTTTATTTTCCCGGAGCATTCAAATAAAAACGCCTTGTGGATGGGATCGCTTTATTTCTGAAACACTTATAACTTTGGTGGATTTATTGTCTGGTAATGGATTATTTTTAGCTTTTTCTTTTTATTTTAAGCTTGTGTTGTAGATATTATGTTGGATTTATTTGACAGTATAAGTTAATTATAGTGATTGGATTGTGTACATAAATTATACCTAATCCAAATTGCAAGTTTTATTTGGTGACAACGTAACGCTTATTATTATCAAGAGCCCAAGATAATTAAAACTTCTTCGTTTACAAATTACAAACACAGTGTTGTAATGCCATACAGTGGTTATGTAAAAAATCGGTCACTAAAAGTCACGGGTCTCATGGCTATGTGTAACCAAATGATCAGAAATTGCATTGTATTGAGGTAAGATAAAATATAATTATGCTAATTATTGAAATAAACATAATTATGTAATTCCATCCTTAATTCAAAATATGATAAATAACTCCAATGAACAATCCTTCTCGATTTATTACCAAAATGATAATCATAAAAAGATGGATTGAAAACAAATAAAATAAAAATATACACAAACCTCACTTTATATCCTACAATCGGAAAATACACGGCACTTTCTGTTGTGCTTAAAATACCAATACTATTAACATCGATACTGATATTCATGTTTCATAATACTCAAACGAAATTTTATTATTAAATTAAATGTCGCCTGAGGCGTGCAAGCGATAATTTAATGAAACTGTGCTGCATGGACAAAATAAATGAAACATTGAAGTTGTTTTATAGATTACACATTCTCATTTAAAAGATCAAAGTAATTCAATTTAACAGCAATCTAAGCACACAAAAGATAAAATGAAAAAGTTAAATTGTCGACATAAAATCTAAAAGAACACAATCTTTGGTGAAGTTTTCTAAAAATAACATTATAAACTTGATTCAAGTATAAGAGCCCTACAAAAGTCATGGACCTTGAACAGTAAGGGGTATAGGGAGGCAGTAAACGTAGACGATAAAGGGTAACACTTAAAGTTTATAAGCCGTAAAACTTAGTCACTGCATTTTGTTAGAGTGTAAAATTACTAGATTTATGTACATAGTAAACTATGATTTGTATCTGTTTCACCCATCCTTTCTGAATGGAAAATGAGACGGGGAGTGCAACGATCATAGAGATGATATAATACAATAAATATAATATTAGAACTATTAAAGTTAGTTCCATATCAGAATCTTTACGCGGTTGTAAACTTTAGACACCATCGCCGAGTAGGTATACGAAAATATTGACTAAATCTCCAATTACCTTCGATAGAAAATCCAGGAGAGATGGATAGGCAACCTTTTGATAACCCAGCAGTGTTAACTAAAACCGACTCTCTTACAGAACTCTATACTAAAATACTCAGCATTTATTGGAGAGGAGAGTAAGTGACTTAAGAGCTCACCTCAGTTGGATAAATTAAAGCTCAAAAAAGGAACGAAAAATTATTGTACTTTATTCAAATAAAAATGAACACAACTGACATCAAGACTATCGAACGTAACAATTTATATAATTGTATCAATGTTCTAAAATAAGATAATGACTACACAACGTAAAACAAAGAACTTTCGGTATTATTTCTCCAAATAAGTAAAAAAAAATTCAAGCCTCTGAAACTGTTTACAATACAGTTAACAGAATCTCTGCCTCCATTTTCAACCTCAATTACGTACAATCTCAAATAAAGCGATCGAAAAATACCTCCCAAACACTCCTTAGCAATTGTTTAGTCGTTGTAGGCCAATAAAACTAAAAGGGTTCCGCAAGGCCTGATGTAGGGTCCCATCTAACGGCTGGTTGTATCAGTGTTAATTGTTGTCTAATTGGCCTTTATAAGCCTCCCACTAAAGGTAATAGATGGCGCAGTTGGCTTATTAGAGATAGGTTCTGGTAAATTGTTCTAGAAATGAGGTTAAAAACATTGCTGGCGCTTATTATGTTATTTTTATTTATTATTATTATTTATTTATTAAGTTATTTAGGTGTATGTGGTGGTGACCCCAGTCCTGAGACTTTACCTTACTTACTTTAGCTTACCATCAGGCGAGGTAAAGTCATTTTGACGTGTCCTATATAAAAAAAATGTTTTGATTACTTTTTTTTGTAAAATATGGGCATGGTTACGAGTAAGTCCTGTGTAAATGTAGTCTAAAAATGCTGTAGTAGTTTTGATTAATGCTAAAGGAATATATTGAACCTTAAATAAATTAAATGCATGGAATGGAATAAAGTGGATTATTTTTTCAATAAGATTCAGCACAATTCGTTCACCTTTAGTAGGAGGTAGGACACGACTGTATCTCCCGTCCAAAATGAGCTGTCCGACTGGGGTAGTACCTCCGCCCTATAGAACACCGCGGCCATAATAACCATCAGGTTGTGTTCCCGCCGGTAAGTAGGGTAGCCAGAGCTCACTGTACCCCTTCTCCTTCCATCCCTTCCTAGCCTTCCCGCCCCTTCCCACCCCTCCCCACTTCCCTTCAGGGAAGGCAGCGCGTGTGTGACACCCTTAGTGTTGCACACGTTCATAGGTCTCGGTGACCGCTTCCCATCAGGTAGGCCGTGTGCTTGTCTGCCACCTAAGTAGTATAAAAAAAAAACCTTTTTTTTTCGTGAAAGTAGTTAAGATTATTTTGTAACAATATTCTTCATTATTCCGAAGATAAACTAACTTTAATCTGTCGCTATACTACTCCAAAAATCAGATAACACTAAGAAGAAAACCAATCTACTTCGCTTAACATAACATTTAAGAAAGCTTGGCTATATTAATTGTAGGTATAACCTATTGGTATTCTTAAATTAAGATCACCTAAATAAAATCAAAGAAACCCATTAAATGTTTATACTCGTAAGTGGTTTCAGAAAAAATCTATAAGAAGAAACATAACAACATCAAGTGCAGACATGCAAAAGATATCGTTAACCTTAACACGAGTGCCATCGAACATTACGACAGCCGCCAATACAACTGAATAAGTACCTCGCACTCAAAGCGAATTGCTCCGCACTCGGTCCATCGATCGGAAACTATTCACAGGCAATTTGCGAATCCTGTTAACGTGGCAATGTATAACAACACATCCGATAACGTGACATTATCTACACTAGAGTTTAGACTTAGTGGTTCTAGTTCGAAGATCCATATTCGTTTGTTCCGATTAAATTTTTATATTCTTCTCTTTTGAATGCTTTAGTAATGAGGCTTCTTTTATTTCACGAGAAGTTTTAATTGTGTTATAAAAAGATAATTTTCCCTTTTCACTTCTTTTTTAGATGGGCGAAATTTGTAACGTCTAAAATTAATTTAATGTGAGCGAATAAATTAAAACCGTCAACTTCATGATTACTGTAGACCTAAAAGGGAACCATAAAAAATATTTTAATAATTAATTTTTCAATAATATGACTTTTTTGCATGATGACGAATAATAATCGACTGTTCCTTTTGATCTATTAATATATATCATGAATATTTTTTTTGTCTTTTCTTTGTTTCTTTTTTTGTACCCATCCGCGTTTTCTTGTTTTGTTTAATATATTATTTTTATGTAATAATTAGCCATTTTTTTACCGTGTATGCCTTGTATATTGTTTGTATTTAGTTGCAATCAATACAACAAAAAATACTTTTATATATGTACCTATTGTGATTAAACTTCAAGTTCCAAAACAAAAAAAAATAAGACAAAAAAATATTGCCACGCAACCAAGGCTTTACTTAATGATAGAAATTCCCAAATTTCCCGATCGTGCGGAAATCGAACGAAGTAATGTCATTGGTTTCAGAGGCAGAATGTGATTGCTCTGAAACCAATTTACCTAATTGGAAGGTACGGTATTAACTACTCTAGCTGACAATCAGTTAAATACACAAGAAGAGTTTTATGGTCAGATAAGCAAATTGCATCTTTATGCAAGAACTAAATAAGACATTTTATCGTGTTCTTTGTACCTTTGATGATAGCAACCCATTTATGTCCCACTGCTGGACACAGGTCTCCTCTCTTCTAGTGCTGAGAGGGTCTAGACCTTAATCCACACACGCTGGCCTAATGCGGGTTGGTGGATCGGACATGTAGTGTTTGTCCTATCGAACTACCCTCTAGTCTCGGGTTCACGGGTAGTGGGGAGACAGTCACGTGAGAGCGCGCAGCGAGAGCGGACGTGTTGACCCCAGCTACTGGTGACGTAACGAGCCGATTACTACACTGTGTTCACCCTGTTAGAGGGAGCACTACAAGTGGCGACGAGTAAAAAGGTCAGTGCAAAATGAAATATTTTGTACTTTATGATGTTAATAATTTTGGAAAAAGTAAAGAGGGTATGCAGCTTATTTTGTTAACAGTACTTAAAATAATAATAAATCTGTAACAAATCGCTTAAATGAAATGAAATGAAATGGAATGAAATGAAATGAAATTATTAAGTTCAATCTATAAACTCAAAATCGAGTCGTGTTGGGTGCTTATTTTGTTAACAGTACTTAAAATAATAAAAATCTGTAACACATCGCTTAAATGAAATGAAATGAAATGGAATGGAATGGAATGAAATGAAATGAAATTATTAAATTCAATCTATAAATTCAAAATCGAGTCGTGTTGTGTAACATCACGAACAAAGAATAGCCGTACCTAATCTCATAGTCATTACGAGTGTTATATTAAGGTAAACAAAGCGACACTCGTCTACAAAGTAGGAGCAGCGTCGGTCTATAGTTTTATTGTTTAAAACCTAAGCTAGGATATAGATAGCTTACGTAGGGTCGTATGTCTATAGAGAAAAACAAACTACTTACGACCGCCAACTTTTTTTAAGCGTTCCATTGAAAGATTAATATTGACCTACGTAGTTAGATACAGGAATTGAACGTCAAAATGATATATAATATGTAATGAATATATAGGCAGTGAGGTACAAGGACAATATATCTACCTAGCGTTTATTTATATTATGGGACAAAGTTTTAAATAAACAATGCAGGTAGTTGTAGGCATAGGCGATGCCGGGTCAGGAAATGTAATGTAGGCACACTGTTATAAATACCTACGTAATTGGTAGTACAGGCTACCACGAAAATGTGAGCTGTGTGTACAGGAGTTGTGGGCAGTACCTACGGGCCTTCATGAAATTGTAAACCGTGCGTCATTGAGTTGCAGGCAGTACAGGCCTTCATAAAATTGTGAACTGTGCGTATATATGTAGTGGGCAGTACGGGCCTTCATGAAATTGTAAACCGTGCGTCATTGAGTTGCAGGCAGTATAGGCCTTCATGAAATTGTAAACTGTCCCGTATATATGTGGTGGGCAGTACGGGCCTTCATGAAATTGTAAACCGTGCGTCATTGAGTTGCAAGCAGTACAGGCCTTCATGAAATTGTAAACTGTGCGTATATATGTGGTGGGCAGTACGGGCCTTCATGAAATTGTAAACCGTGCGTCATTGAGTTGCAGGCAGTACAGGCCTTCATGAAATTGTAAACTGTGCGTATATATGTAGTGGGCAGTACGGGCCTTCATGGAATTGTAAACCGTGCGTCATTGAGTTGCAGGCAGTACAGGCCTTCATGAAATTGTAAACTGTGCGTATATATGTGGTGGGCAGTACGGGCCTTCATGAAATTATAAACCGTGCGTCATTGAGCTGCAGGCAGTACAGGCCTTCATGAAATTGTAAACTGTGCGTATATATGTGGTGGGCAGTACGGGCCTTCATGAAATTGTAAACCGTGCGTCGTTGAGTTACAGGCAGTACAGGCCTTCATGAAATTGTAAACTGTGCGTATATATGTGGTGGGCAGTACGGGCCTTCATGAAATTGTAAACCGTGCGTCATTGAGTTAGAGGCAGTACAGGCCTTCATGAAATTGTAAACTGTGCGTATATATGTGGTGGGCAGTACGGGCCTTCATGAAATTGTAAACCATGCGTCGTTGAGTTACAGGCAGTACAGGCCTTCATGAAATTGTAAACTGTGCGTATATATGTGGTGGGCAGTACGGGCCTTCATGAAATTGTAAACCGTGCGTCATTGAGTTAGAGGCAGTACAGGCCTTCATGAAATTGTAAACTGTGCGTATATATGTGGTGGGCAGTACGGGCCTTCATGAAATTGTAAACCGTGCGTCATTGAGTTACAGGCAGTACAGGCCTTCATGAAATTGTAAACTGTGCGTATATATGTGGTGGGCAGTACAGGCCTTCATATAATTGTAAACTGTACGTACACAAAGGTACGGTAAGGTAAAGTAATAAAGGTAAGTACGATAAGGTAAATAAGGTATACGGTAAAGGTTAAGTAGATGGTACAGGCAGTATGGGCCATCATGAAATTGTAAACCGTGCGTCATTGAGTTGCAGGCAGTACAGGCCTTCACGAAATTGTAAACTGTGCGTATATATGTGGTGGGCACTACGGGCCTTCATGAAATTCTAAACCGTGCGTCATTGAGTTAGAGGCAGTACAGGCCTTCATGAAATTGTAAACTGTGCGTATATATGTGGTAGGCAGTACGGGCCTTCATGAAAACGTAAACCGTTTTTCATTGAGTTACAGGCAGTACGGCCTTCATGAAATTGTAAACTGTGCGTATATATGTGGTGGGCAGTACGGGCCTTCATATAATTGTAAACCGTTTTTCATTGAGTTACAGGCAGTACAGGCCTTCATGAATTGTAAACTGTGCGTATATATGTGGTGGGCACTACGGGCCTTCATGAAATTGTAAACCGTGCGTCTTTGAGTTACAAGCAGTACAGGCCTTCATGAAATTGTAAACTGTGCGTATATATGTGGTAGGCAGTATGGGCCTTCATGAAATTGTAAACCGTTTTTCATTGAGTTACAGGCAGTACAGGCCTTCATGAAATTGTAAACTGTGCGTATATATGTGGTGGGCAGTACAGGCCTTCATATAATTGTAAACTGTACGTACACAAAGGTACGGTAATGTAAAGTAAAAGTACGATAAGGTAAATAAGGTATACGGTAAAGGTTAAGTAGATAGTACAGGCAGTATGGGCCATCACTTTTAAGTGTAAACCATACGTGTGTGGATGGCGTTGTCCATTGGTAGCTTTTGGGGTCGGGTGGCCCCGGGTACCAAACATGACAGGTTTGCTTCCACCGCCGGAGAAACTTGACCTTGAAAGCGACAACGCCACCATTGCCTTGCGTTTAGAAAGATGGAATGGGTCGTTGAGTGTCTTCCTGGAGGCGACGGAAACTCGAGGCTCGGCGTAGAGGAGAGCCTTGTTACTATTAGAGGAGATATAGACATGGTGTGTGTCCGGTATGTGTTTACCATTGATTTTGCAGTGTTATCAGTTTAATATTATTTTATCCGAATGGATCGTTGGCGCGGGTAGACAAAGTATCGTGCGATGGTGCCGTGTGCTCCATCGACGCTCACGAAGGTGCAGGGGGCGAGCACGTGTGATTCTACCTAGCACGACCCCGGATGATTATCATAATTTTCATGTAGTACAAAATCATGAAAAAAAATGTACTTTTTGTACCATAGAATAAAATAAATGTCAGTAGCTCGGTTGTTCCAGGGTTTCAGGGTGCGATCTGCGATGGTGCGGTGATTTACTTGTAACCGTTTTGTTATAAGTGAGCTATTATAGTGATACCCTGTGTAGTAATATTTGCAGACAGTTATTTATAATGTTAAAAGACGGGGGTATGTTGTACTTTTGTTACATTATTAATGTATTACGGTATAGTAAGATATTTAGTGTTTTAGTGTAATCCCACTCATTACGTATTAATGTAGTACTACCTGCAGATTATATAAAATAAATAAGGTACTACAGTAAATGTAATAAATAGTGGGATGTATTGGGTGGTGCTGGCTACATGCCTCGGGGATAGTTTAGGTATTCTATAATAGTGACTACTATATTGGCGATACGAGTGGGTTGCCAATGGTCATAAGACTCATAAGTGCTGGTTCGGTCCCGGTGCGGGGTACCTATGTGATATTCATATTATAATAGTGGCTATACCAGTCTTGTGATACTGTTGAGTATAAAGGACTGGTTCGATGCTAGTATGACATATGGTATGTGTTACTTGCTGTGTCGTGGCGTCAGCTGCAGGCCTGATGAGTGGTGCGATACCGGTGTGTATTTATGTTGCAGTGTTCGGCTACAGGCCGGGTGTTGTATTTGTAGTGTTTCTTAGGGGAGACGGGCTGGTTTCTTGTCAGTTATTTTCCCGGCAGATAGTGTCCACTTTGAACTGATGTCTTGTATTATGCCCTCCTAACCCATCCTTGAATAATTCATGGCTCGATTATGGTTGAGTAAATGATGGACAGTGTATTTGCTGTTTTATTATATTGTGATGTTCCTCAAGTTATATTGATGGTTGTCATTCACATTATATATGTCCTGACGGTGTGTATGGACCGTATAACCTATATTTATGTGGGCAAGTATATAATGGAACCATGGTTTATTGAGGCAATGCTTTGTGTGATTGCTAGGAAAGGTGTGTGTTTCAGATTGGATCTACTCCTGCGAGGTTTGTGCCTTGCATAATATTATTTGCCTATTGGGACGGGTGTCATGCCGACGCATGTGTCAGCAGTTCGTGGTGGTCGGAGTTCGGCAACCATTCCAGCATTATTGGCTGACGGAGCAATCAGCTGCTGTAGTATCTGGCGGGGCTGCGCTGTCTACACTGTGTCTAGTAGGGTGGTTGGCTTCACACCTCATATGAGGGTTGAAGTTGTTGCTATGTGCAGGGGTTCGGTGTTGTACTTGTTTCTCCATTTAATAAGATGCTGTGCCTAATAGCGTATTTATGAATTGGTTGATGACTGGAATCATGAAAAAAAAATTGGTTGCCTGTAAAGTCGGTATACGGGCGAAAGTTTTACGTGACAACGACTTTGAGTGGTAAAATAATTTTTATGTCTGTCTCTCTCGCTCTTAGGCGGGCTAACCATGCCCGAGTGGAAGGGACGCGTGCCTCTCACTCGCTCTCATTGTGAGCGCATAACGTGAGTGGAGCGTAACGCAGTTTCTTGAAGTGTCACCCGGCAAACCAATTTATAAGACGTTGTCACGTCAAAAAAGGAAAGTGATTAAGATTCGTTTCTTTGCAATAGTATCATATTTGGTTTTGACATGGATCACCATATCGTTTTGCATAGTGCGTGGCAAATAGAATGCACTTTGGTGTCTTCTGTATCATCCGTCACATAACGGTGTAGCACTTTCTGTATGTACTTGAAGTTCTTCATTTTTCAATGATGAGGATTATTGTAGGTAATTGTATTTAGCTAATGACAACGCTATACGTATACACGTTATTGTGCTATTCTACCTGCTTCCTGTACAAATAATTTGTTCGTGATACTTGATAATGGTCAATCCATCTAGCATTTTTAGTGGATAGATCTTATAAGTTGATACTTTTGAGCTTATTCTTTTACGTGGTTTAGGTATAGCAATTATTCACTTCAAGTGCTAAGCATTTAAGATCCGGCTTTATTTGGCAATTTGGAATGTCACTTTAATAATTCTTAACTTGCCTATAAATGTGCCTAACCATAATTTATGGTGACGATCAAATGGCTTGTTTCATAAAATGCTTGTGTGTAAAACTATATTCGAGTAATAATATTTTAAGAAAAGATCTATTACTTTTCAGATGCGTTGCGGATGTGGTTCATTATTTCATTGGCATTCATGTTCAATACTTTATCTGATTATAAAGCTTTGCATTTAACCTCTTTGAACCATCTCATTTAAACCCTGACAGGGGCGAGGTTGCGAATTTTATTTGACGGTTCCTATGCATGTCCTGGGGGATATCCATAGCTGGGCACCGTTAATCAATAGTTAACTTCGTTAATCGCTAATCCGTTACTGAAAAAGTTAACTTCGTTAATAGTAAAGCGTTCCTTCGAGGGCAGAATTTTCTATTTCTATGGGTGATGTTTTTCGACTGTGTGTATGTATGTGTGTCCATTTCTTTGTCACGGCCGCAGCCTGAACGGCTTGACGGATTTCGGCATGCGAGGTATCATTTGATTCGTCATGATTGTGTGGGTGACGCCGGCATTAGGATTTCTAGAAGATCAAAATGGCGGATTTTGCCACCAGAAATGTATGACCGCGATGGACGCTGGAACGGCTGGGCAGGTTTCGATGCGGTTTTGTTTGGGGGGTCTTGGTCAGACTTGAAGTATTGCGTTTGTTTCATTGCAATCGGTTTGGTGGGGCCGGATATGTGAGCAGAAGTGGAGTAGTTAGACTTGGAATTCGGTGACGTCCTTTCACGAAATTATTGGCTCCATAAAGGGTGGATTAACGTAAAGGTTAAAAAGTTAGTAAGTATTGTTATCATAATGAGGAAAATGGTCAAAGGCTAAAAAAAAAAAAAAAAAAAAAAAAAAAAAGAGAGTGGGGCGAATGGAAAATGAGGAATGGGGTTGACGGAAGTGAACGGTTAAATCAAAAAGGAAATGAAGAATCAAAGTCTTGATAGTAGTTGGTCGATCAGTTATGAATTTGATTACCTATGGGTTAATTGTTTTCTTTAGAAATAAAAATGTGATGAGGAAGGGATGTAGTGTTTGTCCTATCGAACTACCCTCTAGTCTCGGGTTCACGGGTAGTGGGGAGACAGTCACGTGAGAGCGCGCAGCGAGAGCGGACGTGTTGACCCCAGCTACTGGTGACGTAACGAGCCGATTACTACACTGTGTTCACCCTGTTAGAGGGAGCACTACAGGACATGTCCTTAGAATTTCTTCTAGGACATGTGGGTTTCCTCACGATGTTTTTCCTTCACCGTCAGCAGATTATAAATCACGTGATTAGTGCATATATAAATTTCGCAACGTGAAATTCATATTGGTACTGTCCGGCCGGATTTGAACTCGATACCTCTAAGAAGAGGCCGTGTCCTTATCCATTCAGCTACCATCGCTAGCTACCTGTGATTATTTTAATGAAATCTTTTTATCACGCTTGTTTAACTTCGTATGTATGTTTACATGTTTATCATAAAAATGTGGGGTACTGACAATTTCTTTTTCATAAGTGAATATTCTACACAGCGCGCAATATAGGGTGCTGGATGATGGATGATTATTGTATTATATCCATGTCTATTTATATTGGTCTGGGTGTTTTTATGTGTAAATAGTATGTATTTACAAAAAGTATATAAGTATATTTTTATCCGTAATCTAGAAACCATAACGCAAGCTAGTTAAATTATGCTTACTTTTGGTCTAGAGAGTGCTGTGTAGAATGTAGTAGAATATTTATTTATTTATACTTAATCAATTTCATAAAGATTTTTAAGTTTTATTGCAATTAGCATTTAATTTTAAAGTTAAATCTTAATTTTTTCGAAATAACAAAACAAAGATGCACGACCGATTTCGATTCGAAACAGATCGAATAGCAGCTGTAATCGAGTGACGCTATAGTGATTCCAAGATTGTGATCCCGAATAGGACAATACAACCCTTTGTGATAAGGCAGCAAAGGCTAATAGCCCTTTTGAACCGTCGTCGTCTCCATTCAACGTCTTCGTATCTTGGTACCAATCGGTTAAAGGTGAATTGTCTGTCAATTGATACGTTTTAACAGTTTTGTTATTTTTTACTTAAAATTCTGCAGCTGCTAAATTTTATCACAGCTAGTTAAAGCTGTTTCTCGCGGTTTCGCTCGTGGCATACTGAGGCCCCGTGGCAGGATAAAAAGTATCCTATATCTGCCTCCTAATTCTAAGCTACCTGCCCATTAATTTTCAGCAAAAATCTGTCTAGCCGTTCACGAGTGATACCGTGATCAAGGGAAATAGGGATTCATTTTTATCTATACTATCTATACTAATATTATAAAGAGGAAAGATTTGTTTTTTTGTTTTTTTGTTTGTAACGAATAGGCTCCGAAACTACTGGACCGATTTCAATAATTCTTTCACCAATAGAAAGCCACATTATCTGTGAGTAACATAGGCTATAATTTATCCCCGAAAAATTTAGGGATCCTTACTAAAACTTTAATAATGTAACCCAAGGTGTAAAAAAATGACCTAAATAAATTACTTACATCGCGTGCGCTGCGAAAACTATTGAAGATAGAACAAAATAATGTACTGTGGAAATGTACAACTTAAAAAGGTCTACATAAAAGTCCGCGATAGCATATGTCTACCTAATAAGGGTAGCCCACAGTAACCATTTTTATCTTTACAAATTACAAAAAAATTAATGTGTCATTTTCGAAGCTAATTTTAACAATACAGTATTATTTCTTATCCAATTAAATACGTTAGATACGTTGTACGTTTAATGTAGATCAAAATTGCCATTTACACTATATAATTACCATAAATAGTTTAAGAGCTATCGCAATATGAAAAATAATGCGCGGCGAAATAAATGCAAGTTGAAATGCGGACGTAAATCAAACCAATATACTTCGGGACATTATAGGTACGTAGATAGGTATCTAAACTGTGCTCAAAGTATTATGCTCTATACACGCAGTACAGTTTTCTTGGGTGCCTTTGAGGATAGCACGGGTGCTACAGCACTGGACGAGCTCAAATTCACCAATCATGGATTATTGCAAAACAATCCGCTCGCGCCAGGACGTCGTTTGTCTCACGAATTATACCTATCTAAGATTATGTTTCCTTATGTATATCATTGTATTATCACTGCGATGTGGGCGAGGAGTCAGGGCTGCACACGTTGGCAGAGTGTCCGGCGTGGGAGGTGCCGAGACAGGCCCTCTCGGCAGCCCTCGGGGTGGGAGTCCTCACACTGCCGGTGCTGATCGCGGCGATGGTGCAGAGTGCGGACGCGTGGTTGGCCGCCGCCTCCTTCTGCGAGCAAGTGATACTCGAGAAAGAGGCGGCGGAAAAGGTTCGGGAGGGGCTGCACAGAGCTCTCCCGGACGGAGGCGGGCGCGGACGCCTATCGCGTCGGGGGTCCGACGACCTCCGTCCTCCATGAGCGCTGGCCTGGGGGTGACAGGTGGAGCCGCCCGTCACCCTAGCAGAAGCAGGCCGAGGCGGCGGCGCGCGAAGGCGCCCCCCCCCCCCCTCCTATTCCGGGTCATGACGGGAACCACGTGGTTCTCAAACCCGAGGGGGCCATCTCGAATCCGGAGATGGCCCGGGTCAAGCCGGGGTGCGAGGGATATGCTCTTTGGGCCACCTTACACCCTGGCGTCTGAAGACCCTAGATGGCGTGCGGTTTTAGTCGGTAAGAGTCCGACATAGCCTGCCCCGCTGGCCGCGGGGTGGGTTTCTATGAGGATTTCCGCACGGAAAAAAAAAGGTATATCTTTGTATTCCCATCCAAATAAATTATATCTTAATCAAGACTTTCAATAATATTGTGTAAAAATTATTTAAAGACTGTTTGAGTTATTGAAATCGGACGTCAGAGGAGGGGATTGGGGAGATAGGGAGGGGGGTTGTGAGCTCTGGCTACCCTTCTTACCGGCGGCGGTAACACAACACAATGTCTATTATGGCTGCGGTCTTCTGTACCCCCTGTCACCCCATCTCCTCTTTTCCGGGGTTCGGAAAAGAGGTAAGGACATCATGCTTTTTTATACCATTTAAGTGGCAGACGAGCACACGGCCCACCTATGTGACCTATGCACCTATGGACGTGCACAACATCAGGGGCGTCACACTCGCGCTGCCGACCCTGCAAAATCCTTCTAATGCCCTTCTTGAAGAACCCCATATTATAGCCGCCAGGGAAAACCACTGCAGGGAGATCGTTCCACAGCCTAAGCGTGCGCGAAATGAAATTTTTTTCATACCTTACAGTACGCACTGCAGACGGATGCAACGTGTGGGGATGAATTTCCTGCCTGTGGCAAGCAGTGCGATGATAGAAAGTGGCTGTAGGCATCATAAATCAAACAATTCCCATCCCAGGGTCAACTGGGTAGCGCGGGATATGCTCTAAGTACTCTTACACCCCGGCAACTGAAGACTTGAGACGGCGGCGTGCGGTTTTTTGGCAAAAAGGCATTTGAAACAGAATTCGCAATCCACGCGGGCGGAGCCGCGGGCAACAGCTAGTATTATATAAATTGCCTTTCCAAAATCGTGTCGCCCAAAAGAGTGTATCTTTTGGGCCGCACGATTTTATGGTTCAATTTGAAGTCAGTGGTGTGCAAACTCCTAGCAACACATTAGAGGCGCAATTCAACTCCACCTGCTGCTAAACAATAGTACAGGCTTTCTTCTCAGCATTGTGATGTCAGACGGCAGTCGCTCCCAAAAAAGACCATATACCAATCAAGAACAGAAGCAGTCCCCAGGCGCCAAAGTGTTAGCTTTGAACGCAACTGGCAAATCTCTATAAGGGTGATGATCTTGAAAGTCGAAAAGCAAATAGAGATGAAAATGTCCAGCACAAAAAAAAAAAAACATTTTCCAAATCCAACCATTAGTTCCTGAGATTAGTGATTAGTTTTATTAGTGCCTCGGAGAGCACGTTAAGCCGTCGGTCCCGGTTGCCATACAAACATCTATGGCAGTCGTTACGGGTAGTTGGAGCCCTCAAAAGTCCAACCAGTCTAACTTGGAACTTCGATATCGCCATTGGTTGTGGAGGTCAGATGGCAGTCGCTCCACGTAAAATATCGAAGTTCAGCCGCATCACAGTTAGACTGGAAAGCCGACCCCAACTCAGTTGGGAAAAGGTTCAGAGAATGATGAGTTCCTGAGATTAGCGTATTGAACCAAACAAACTCTTCAGCATTATAATATTAAAGTATAGAAAACGTGCAATTATATAATACAGCCTTTAGAAGACGCCAGATGTTTTAGAGACTCCAGCCAATGACTCATGAAACGATATTTTTTCTCTTTCAATTGCGAACAAACGTCACGAACATCTGATCCCATTGAAAACAACTTATAAAATCGTGGATGACTCTGAAATTATCACAATGAGCCCGGAAAATAGGCCCAAACTTTTAAACGGTAAACTAAAATCATCCTTATTTTAATTTCAGAAGGTACAGTTTCGTGTGCGCAGATTAGGGCTATTATATTTATGGGCGTTAATATTCTTTTGAAATAACAAAAAGTGTTTACCTAAAGGGGAGATTGGGCTCTCGAGTCGTTGATAACGGTATCAATTACAGTTATTAATTTTGCATTTCAGCCGTGTCCGTTGTTCCCCGGCTTCCTCTCTAAATAACAATCATTATCTTTTGGGTCCGCTGCGGGCCCAGGAAATGAACTCTGCATTGTTTCTATGTTTGTGTTTATTTTGGGCTCTGGGATTGTTTGGGAAATATGGTTGCCATAACATTTGTAAAATAAACTGTGACGCTCCTTCAGAATGATCTCGAAGAAGGGTTAGGAAATGTTATTTTTTTATAGGGTGTTTTTCGGTATGGGGAGATGAAAACTAAATGGGTTAAGTTTGTTTTAATTAATGACGAAAATTGATAAAATAAGGAATCATTTTATGAAAGTTTCAATTTTGCACCAGTGAAGAAAAATTTGAAAAGCGAGCGGCTGAACTTTTTTTTATACATCTTCGGTGGTAGATAAGCACAGGGCGCACCTGATGGGAAGTGTTTACTGTGGCCTATGGACGTGTGTAACACCAGGGGCGACACACTAGCCGCAACCAAAAAATTCAAAATCAAAACAAACGAAGGTAGTATTAGCAAAGCTAGTATTTTCTTTCTTGATCTTTAGTATAAAAAGTAATATAAAATTTGCAGTGTTACGATCTTTTCTACATCTTTATTATGTGTAGCAGATGCAACAAAACCTTTTGAGAGAAACTTCGTCGGAGTTCGCTTGGAAACTAGAAGAAAATAAACTAAATTGATGTTCGCGTTATAGGAGAAATTATGCTACGTTAAAAATCTATAGCAAATGAAGCTAATGGAAATAAAAATAAGGTTGAATTAAATAGTTAAAGTGAAAACGTTTTAACCGCGGTAGCCTAGTGGTCTGGGTAACGGACTGCTGAGACGAGGTCTCGGGTTCGATCCCAGGTTCACCATGGCACACACCAATGACTTTTCGATGCTTTTCGAAATTATGACATGTGTGTATTTATCGCAGGTTTATAAGTGCCCGGTTAATGGCAATAGGCTCGCCATCTATTACATTGGGACCTAAACATAAACTGGCGAAATGTGGGTGCTAGCACCTCTGCCTACCTCTTCGGGGATATAGGCGTGAGTTTATGTTATGTGAAAACGTTTTGAGGTGATAATTTTTGGAATAACATAGACTAATTTTATTCCGAGTTCCTATGAGTTGCGGGTAACGGGATTCGAATTCCAAGCAGGTAAGTCCGCGGGCAATAGCAGTGTCCATTTATCCTACAATAATAAATGAAAGTTTGTGAAGATGGTTAAATGTTTAGATTATCTAGAAGTTTGGTTTCGAGAAAAAGTTCGTTATTAGAATTCCACGCGAGCGAAGCCATTGGCTAAAGCTGGTGTATAATAAATATATTTTTATTAAAGAAAACCGTAAATTTTCTTCACCCCCTACAAAATTTATTCACCCCCCCAGCAATCATACGTACACATAATTCGGCCCGCAGTGTAATCATTTCACAATCAACGCCGGTACAATTATCTGTAGCTCGCTAACGATGCCGGCTGTTTCGCTGCTCATTCTGTCATCTCATTGTACCGAGCTTGTACTAATGATGCTTCAATACAACCATGAAAGGCAATGAAGAAATGATGAGATGAATATACGATGATGAATATTCATTATTCCCAATTGGCCACCGATAATCGTCCCCTACAGGTGGTCGTTGGGAAAAAATTTCCCAATCACCCCCAGTGTCCACGTAGCACTCGCTCATCAAAGCAATCAAGTTGACACCTTTCAATTTGATTTTTGTTTTTGTCGCAAATCTGTCATATTTTTGTACCAAAACGAATAGCTATTATAAAAGCATATTGATAAATAGATATACACGGGACTTAACAGGTGTACAGGACCCTATTTACACCATTATTGGGGTCTTAACAAACCTCACTTGCCAGTCGATGTATTTTTTTGCATTTGTGAATAAAAAATAGCCTATATGTTATTTCAGATTATAATGTACCCCTGTATCAATTTCAGCCCAATCCGTTCGTCCATTTATGCGTTATTAAGAAACAAACATACATACAAACGCCTTCATATTTATAAGTGGAATTTCTCATTTCAACTTATAACAAAATAGGAATTCGTAAAAAAAGATTTTATGCCGAATACCTTCAAACCTCTTGGCCACAGAATTAACCCTAAACCGCTCGATCCATTATAATCAGTCGAGAAGCACCACAGGTGCATAATCTATCACTCTCGTTCAATATTAAGCGAGTTTTACCGCCACCCTTAAGTTTAACCCTCGAAAGGTACACTTGCCTCCCCGGAGAGGTAAAAAGGTCAATGCTGAAACTTGTTATAGTTTGTAAAGGAGGTGAATTACTTTGTGATAGAAATGAGAGTGTATAATTCAGTGGGGGAGTTTTCGGAACAAAAAGTGAAATCTTAGTAAGCTAGTTTATGCTAGCAGGTAGGTATGAGTTGTGTTTAATTTAACGGCTATAATAATAATAGCCGTTGCAAAATAGTCATGACAATCTGTCAAGCAGTTTTAGGACAGTTTGACAACAAACACAAGGTTTATTAATGTCAGATCTGTCAGATTATCGGATCTTATTAAGTTTATATATACAGAGGCAAGAACCACTAAACTTATTTAAAAATGATTGCTTCATTTGAAAGGATTTTAAATAAACGTGGCTACATTTTGTTTCATATTTTCTTGTGAAGAAAAAAAAACATATTTAAAATTTAATTAAGCTAGGTATATTTACCTTACCTGTAAAAAGTTGTTCAACGAATTATCAAAGGAAATAATATTAATGATATACAATCAACGTCATAAGTAGATAATCATAATCAAATATTTATAATTCGTTTTTAGCAAAGTAATTTTTCATTCTTGGTGCAAATGTTGTTTCACTACTTAGTGTGTTGTATAATCTTTTTAATCTTGATTATAATATATTATAATGTGTAATTTGAAATTTGCATTTATAATTGTGTCACAAAATGTCTAAAATCTGTACAATCACCATCTAATTTTGATACTGACTATACATGCTATTTTTATTAGACCACAAAATGTCATAACTTTTGACAGCACTAAATTTGTTAGGCAGTCTATTCATTAATAAAATAAAATTCAAGCAAATAGGTCACAGTTTCAAACCGCCTTGCTAAGTATAGATGCCTGGTAGTGGCTCAGCTGCAACAAAAAAGCGAAACCTCAACATGCATGTCCGGATATCGACAGCTGTCTCAAACGGAATGGAAGGCTACATACGACAGCCTTTTTCCTGACCTCAATATGCATATAGTGAAATAGTATTTAGTATTTTGTGTGCTATATTTAATTGAGATTGAAATAACTCAACAATCTTTTGACTACTGTCATCGTTTTAGTGTTATATTCTTGGTTACACCTAAGATAATACTTCGAAACACAGGGACTGAATTTTCTCTCTTCATTTTGATTTGACTGACCTCGGCTTTTATGGGAGCTAAAGCTATCTAATTCCCTAACTGCAAGGGGACGCTTCGTCAGATCAGTAATGCCTTTTTTCTTGCGGAAATGACAATGAATAACACCCCTGTCGGCCATCGAGGGTGGCTATGTCGGACTCAAACTGATTCTTTAATTAATAATAATAATAATAATAATAATAAATCTCTTTATTGTACACCAAGGACATAAGAAAAAAAAGAAACACAAGTTAGAGGTATTTTTATTAATTAGGTTTAGATTTTAGGTTTAGTTTAAGAGAGATTAATTAGGTATTGAACTGTCCATCAGAATATTACGATAAAAAAATGGAAGTTGCCAACCCCATCGACTGAGCGATTTCCGCGTGAGCCAGCTGGCAAATGAGTCAGTTTTTTTATACCACTGGCAGATAAGCACACGGCCCACATGATGGGTAGCGGTTGCCACTGTCTAAGGACGTGTGCAACAACAGGGGCGTCATACTCGCCCTGCCAACCCTGTAAAAACCTTCAAATATCCTCCTCGAAGTAGACATCTTTATAAAAGTAAAATACTAAACCATCGTTCTAAAAACAAAAAAGTTCATATATTGAGGATAATACAATCTAATCCAAGCAAGAAAAAATAAAGGTAACATTTTACTTTAAAAAGTTTCGGGTATCGATTCCGACCTAAACGATAACTCGTGAAACATCTTGTCAGAAGTAATTGCTCTAGATTTTCGATAACAGGCTGAAATCTTTTACAATTTGTGAATTACTTTTTTCCTGTAACTAGAGTTGGGTCGGGAAATCCCGAAACCAATTTGTAATGCGAATTGCCCCGCGTTTTTGGACGCTGATCCATGTAAAATTATATTGGCAAACCTTTTTGCAGCATGTGTTTTTCATAATAACAACACAGAAAATATATTAAGATACAGGAAAAATATGGGATACTTGGAAATAAAACAGTATCTTATCCTACTAATATTATAAATGTGTAAGTTTATGATGATGTTTGGATGTTTGTTGCGCTCTAACAGTTGAACAGATCTGGCTGAAATTTGGTATAGGGACAGATTATAGTCTGGAATAACACATAGGCTACTTTTTCTACTTTTTTATATAGGACACGTCAAAATGACTTTACCTCGCCTGATGGTAAGCTAAAGAAGGCACAGTCTCAGGACTGTGGTCACCATCACATACACCGGTAATGCTACAGTGCATACATATTATGTACAGCTGTGCCGCCGACTTCTTCCGCGTGGAATGCAAAAAAAAGTAGCCTAAGTTACTTCTTATTACATAAGCTATCTGCCAGTGAAAGTCCTGTCCAAATCGGTCCAGCCGTTCCAGAGATTAGCCGGAACAAACAGACAGACAGACAAAATTTTAAAAAATATAATTACTTGAAATTATATTCCCATGGCTAGTGAGAACGTGAATAAAACTCCACCCGGGTGAAGCCACGGGCAACAGCTATTTTAACGCTATTTAACGCTAGGATGAAGAAGATCCCTTGTGGCGTAGCCGAAAAACGTTTGACAGCTATGCTGGTGGTCACCGGTTTCATTCCCATTCAGTGCAAATATTTTTATGCATGAATATGTTTATTTACAATGGTTTGAATGTTTCTTTAATAAAATTATTAAAAAGTTTATGTTTGGAGGGCAGGCCTCCGACAAGGTGGACCGACGACCTGGTAAAGGTCGCAGGAAACCGCTGGATGCGAAAGGCGCAGAACCGGTCGTCGTGGAGATCCTTGGGGGAGACCTTTGTCCAGCAGAGGACGTCTTTCGGCTGATATGATGATGATGATGATGATGTAACTAGTTAAACGAGATTCTAGTAGGAAGAAAAGTCTGCCTGGATGGATAGAAGCCATAAAAAAATATCTACATACATTATTTCCTTCTACTTTCGGAATAATTGTGATAAATCTCGACTCATAATAATTAGAATTTTGACCCAAAACTTCGTTGACTCACAGCAATATGATCTTTATTTATAGGGTCATATACATCATTTTGCGTAACGCTGTACCAATAACAGGAAATTGACATATTTGGTAATGCGTCACTGTCAAATTTAAGCAGCGAACAGATTTGACGAATGGTGAAATTGATAGGTTCTGATTTTGAATACTGCAAAGTTTGACAGATCGAGCGGCAGGCTTGTTTACACATAGTACAGTCAACGACAAAAGTAAATGATAATTACACTAATAAAATTTGTAATTAAAAATTTAGACCAGTTTTCATCAGGTTCCGTATACTTGTCTGCCACCTTTAGCTTACCATCAGGCGAGGTAAAGTCATTTTGACGTGTCTTATATGAAAAAAAATATGGAAAATAATGATGTATGTATATTATAATGTCTTGTCTCAGCCTAAATTGTCAAGAAATTAAACACTTCGTTATTCAATTCGTGTATCCCATTATAATGCAACACCGAATTCTTAAGTTAGTATTCAGGAGATACTTTTAATCAATACCAAAATAAAATTCCTTATCCTTCGTCCGACTCAGGAATTTAATCTTCCCTTTGTGAGTCAAGTGGCTGAACATTTAATAAAAAAAACTTTAACAAGAAGATCAATGGGAGGACGAACGTATCAATCAAGGCGAAGTTACCTCTTGGGAGGTTGTGTACAATGCTGTTATACTTATAACAAAATATTTTGTGATGTCGGATGTTATAAAAAGAAGCAATTGGTATGCTAACCTGTTCCTCATGATTTTGATTGGAAAAACACAACATTCAGGATTTGAACCCGTGTCCAGTCTCTAATGGGCTACTCTGACCAAATGAGTCATCTTGACGTGATCTCTATTTCCAACCGAAATCTAAAATAATGTAAACATTTTTGACTAAACAGAAAATAAATAAATACTCAAGCTAAGGTTGTATCAATACATTTGCTACGCAATCTCTTGCTGCCAATCTTACTTACAAACACAGAATACTATAATACTGACGGCCGTCTACATGCAAGCAAGAAAGCGGGAATTTTGATGCAGTTTTTTAATTAGAAAGATCTTGGTGAGACTTAAATCTACCTTACAATTTGATTAGTAGAACCGGAGATATGACCAAAATACCACAACCGGCCTTCGCGTTAACGGCTTTTAGGGTATCAACTGTACAACTATGTAGGTATGTATTTAACTAATATCTCACAGTCAATAACATCTTCACTCTAATAACTCCTGAAGCTTAAAACTCCATACGTTTCAAAATTACAATCAAAGACGATTCACCGTCATATTCAAAGGAATAAATCTCTCAAGATCCATGGGTTTCGCGTTAATCTCTCATTTCAATAATCCAGACCTCGGGATCTCAGTTAATGGGCCGATAAATCAGCAGCTGACCTCGTCACACGCAGTTATTAATTGTGTACCTTGGGCCTCTGGAATACCTGTTGTTAGCAGCTGTTGGAAGTACTTTAAGGACGTCCATTGACTTAGAAATAAATGGGATATTTGCACTTGACAAAATTTTGTTATCTATAACTGTCGGATTAGGGATTGTGGACTTTGAGAGTGAGGTTATAAGAGGTTGTTTTGGTTATTAAGTGGTGTTACCGACTATCTGTTTCCTAAGTACTATTTGTATCATTTAGTATCATTGCATTATAGTCTATTATGCCTTCGATTAATGTCATATCTGAAACTGTGTTTAGGAAATTTATAACTTGAGAATCTTAAGTCTAGAGTGAATAAATTGCTTTAGGACAAGCGTGCTCCATCGTCGATTACATTGTCACTTACCAACCGGTGAGATTGTGGTCAAGCGCGAGCCTTACGTTTCTAAAAAGGACTGTGAAAGGCCTAATACAGTAGTATTAAAATCGTAAATTTTGGTGTTGGTAATTTAGAGCTAATGTGAAATTATAGGATGTACATTATTTGTAAATACATATTCCCTTGTACGAGCGATACACATACTGAACAATATTTCGTACATTCTATTTACTGAATTCGAAAGGGTGATAATACGGTGTTTTTCATATATAACAATGCCTGGTTGGATTTTTCGTTTACTAGCCATATAGATCAAATGATCAAAATCTCTCCATTAGTTTTTGATCCAACCGCGCACAAATTTTGGTGCGGAAAGACAAACAGACAAACAGACAAAAATTCTAAATATCATCGTTTTGGCATAATATGTATTACATTCATAAAGTCCACTAATATTTTTTTTCTCATTTATATCTTCCATGTACAGACACCGATCAGTTAGAGATTTATTATGATGTATATAGATTTAGGAATAAGAGCATTTTCGCATTGGACTTTGTCTGTAAAAGCAATGAATCTATTTGTATTTTTAAATAAAGAATCTGAGGGCCACCATTGTAGCATCCCTCATTCCTGAGACATTACCTTCAGCTAACCATCAGACAAGGTAAAGTTATATTGACGTAACCAATTTAAAAATTGTGATTATATAACAAAGGTATATAATTAACCAATTTAAAAATTGTGATTATATAACAAAGGTATATAATTAGTAGGGTGCTGTTCTGAATCAGACCCGTGACGTCATGATTAAGATTAATTATGAGGCTGAAGTCCGAGATCCGGATTAAATTTATATAAAAGCCTTTGGAATTAAGAGATTTCCAGTTTTTAAATTATGAGTTTTTCCAGCGCGCCCTAAAAATTACCAACAAAATGAGGCGAACATTTTAAAACTTGTATTTTGTGAAATGCAAAGAAGTTAATGGGAAGTTATTGAAGAAAACATTAATACTTCTACCCATGTGTTTTTCATATCAATTAGGTGGCAGAAAAGCAGACGGTCCACCTGATGGACAGCGGTTATCGTGGTTTATGAACGTGTGCAACACAAGGAGCGTCATACGAACTGTTGGCAGTAACCCTGTAAAAGCCTTCCAATGCCTGTCTTGAAGTTCGCTTGTATAAAGCCTGGGGCCTTACTCCGAAAAACGAAAATATTCGTATCCGTTGACGTTTTGACCATTTAGCTACCCCGAAAGTGTTTCGTTTCGGATTTCGGATCCGTCTTCGATCGTTTGACATTGAGGTTGTCGATCGTTATCAGTACACCACCTACTCGCAAAATACATTTTGACGTTTTCGCTGTCTTTGTTTGACAAATGGTCCGTTTTCGTTCGATCCGAAACGTTCATGTTCGATTTTCAGAGTAAGGCCCCTGTATAGGACTTATAATATGATTAATCTTAGATGACGGTCGCTCGCGAAAAGCCGACATATCAAACAATAATGATAAACACTTTGAACGCATCTGATCGCACTGTAAATGATGAATTAGGGTAGAATAACGATTTGAATTCGAACTAGTCTTCTCTCGATCGTAAGACCAACTCCCTAACCATTAAACTACTAACGCTTATTTGACTCCAATTTACGCTAAATCAAATAGTGAAGCGACAAATAGACTCCCAGAGGGTTCTCAATATAATGCATTTATCATGAAAAGGGTCAGCCCTATAAATGACACGTGCTCTCAATAAATCTATGCAGAACCTTAATATGTTAGACCTTAGAGGAATAAGAGATCCGTGATCTTACCTGATTCTGTCTAGGCCGAATTCATTCCAAGCTGCCAGCATTACGTCATTATCTGCCATTGTTGTCTGTTTCGTAAAGCACACGGCCCACCTGATGGGAAACGGGCACAGTGGCCTATGGATGTGTGCAACAACAATGTGATGGGCCACCTTACCCCTAGGTGTAAGTCCCAGATGGGACCCTAGATGGCGTGCGGTTTTAGTCGGTAAGAGTCCGACATAAGTCGTGGGGGGGTATCCTTGAGGATTTCCGCAAGGAAAGAAAAAAAAGGGGTGTCACACTCGCGCTGCCGACCTAGGATGGGGATTGGGGAGATTGGGGGATTATTCGTGTCATTCACTTTAACACAACAACAACTGTTGATAACAACAACAGAACTGTTATCGTGTATATCTTGCTCTAAACTTCAGTCAAAATTTACTTTCTTGATATGCTCACGTCTTTTTTCCTCCGGGGTAGGCAGAGACAACCCGCCATCTGCCTCTATCCTTACATACTTATACATAAATACAATGACCAAAATAAGGAGTATTGAAAAAGGGCAGGTTAGAAGCACTCGGAACCGGTGAGCTTGCATGAAAGATTTAATGTCAGTAGAGGAAGCGCGTGAAGTTTTATTAAATTAGTTATGTATCACAAGGTGTATGAACCAATTGACTCAATGATGTCAGAGGTCTTGTGCCACTCGTCTTTCAGTCCTACTAATAACTTTACGGCATTAAAATTGAAATGAAAGAATCGAAAATTCAACTTAATCTCATTCCGTTGAGCCAACCTTCTCAGAAACACGTTTTATCGAGCAAAAATTTCCCGTAGAGGTAAAAAAGCGGATCTTTTACAATCACATTAAGGGTGGACGCAATTTTAACGCAATCCGGGTATCTCCGGATCTCCGCGTACAGATCAGCAGATCACCCGGGTCTGCAATGAATTAGGTCCCTAGGGAGGCGTCATTCGTTCGATAATTGTTGGATTTCTATTGGAAATAGGGATGCGAGTACATCCCGGGATTGAAGAGTGACAAGATAATGATAAATAAATTTAATAATAAATAATAATAAATATTCTACGACATTCTACACAGCGCTCCCTAGACCCAAAGTAAGCATAGTTGTTTGTAGTAGCTTGTGTTATGGGTTCTAGAATGCTGATAAACATACTTATATACTTTTTTTTTGTAAATATATACTTATTATACATAGAAACACCCAGACCAATGCAAATAGATATATTCATGCATACAAATATTTGCACTGAGCGGGAATCGAAGCTTACCGTTTTAAAATATTGGAAATCAAAATTTATATTTCCCATCAAGTAGTTATGACTTTAATCCTACTTCATGCTATTATTATAAATGTGAATCATTGTGATGATGTTTGTTATTCAAACAGGATCAAACGGCTGAACGATTGTAACTTACACGATAAATGGGGATAGATTATAATTTAGAATAACAGATAGACTTTTCCTTCCTTCAACCTTCAACCTACCGTTAATACCAGTCGCATCCAAAGCTTTCACCTCAGAATCTGGGGTCCGCTTTACCAGTCTTAACTGCGGATTTGGCTAGACCTCGATATTTTTCTGTGAAGCAACTGCCATCTAACCTTCACAACCCAATGGTGACATTAGGCGATATCGGAACATTGCAGTTAGAGCGTTTTTGTTGGACTTTTTAGGGCTCCAACTACCAGTGACGACTGCCATAGATGTTCATTATGGCAACCGGGAGCGACGGCTTAACGTGCTCTCCGAGGCACGGCCAGACCAATGCAAATACCCATATTCATGCATACAAATATTTGCACTGAGCGGGGATCGAACCCGCGCACCCTGCGCAGCGGCCGCGTTCACTACCGCTACGCCACAGAGGCTGTCCACAGATAGATTTTCTATCCTTGGAAATAGTTTGGGATCAGCACTGATTGGATTCTTTAAAAATATTTCAATCAAAAGGCATTTCATTTGTAAACATACAATATTCCATATTAAGCCCATAACCTGCACCTTATAAAAAACTAATTTTCTCACGCTTCAACATAGACCGGAAAGAGACCTTTGTAATGTACACACTTCGGGTAAGGCCAGGATTATGGTATTACCCAAGCTTAGGCTGCACTTTAGCCTTAAATAATTAATTACATAGGCAGACCCTCTCAACAAAAAGCAATTTAATGCTGTTAATACTGTTTGGCTAAATGTACAGGTAATATATATGCCATAAAATTTATAGGCTACCGTTCCGCTGAAGAGTATTTCTGTATAAAATTGGGTAAAATAGTGTACTGGTAAAATACTGATAAGGATATAATTATGTTTATGTATATTTGCATTAGGCTGTGTGTTTTTATGTATACAGGGTGAATTTTTGAATGAATAACTAGGCGTGAATGGCCAGAGTCGAAACTATAAGCAATTGGGGAAAATGCTCAAATGTGTCTTCAGGCCGATTTCATGAAAACTACAACTCCATAGATAGATAGATAGATACTCTTTATTGCACACACCATCAGGATAAAAACAAAGCGGATACAGAAAAAAAAATTGTACATAGGGCGGTCTTATCGCTGTCTGCGATTTCTTCCAGACAACCAGTGTGGACTGTATTATGGGAATCTGGGTAGTTCCTGGTGTACGCTAACTTTTAACAAAGAGAGAGAAAGAGAAGGAAAGGAAAAAAAAATCAAAATAAACAAAATATGAAATACATTATATCATTAACCCCATATCATAGCTTTTAGCATAGCTTCATCAGTAGATTAAAAAAAAACAATACTCCTAGACCTCTTGACTTTGACTTTGAATTTGCCACTAATAAGGACCGCATTGTGGGAAGTATTAATATACTTAATATTTGTGTATACTCATTTAAAAAAAAAACATTTTATGGTCTGAAATTTTTCGGATAAAGTTAGAACTGGTGTTTACCGGTGGTACTTTTCATATACCTACATTATAAATATTTTAAATTTTCATTAACTGTCATAAAAACCTTTAAAAATGTCAAAAGATGAAACCGGTCAAGTCATAAATAAAATATTGTGGCAAACTACAAGTACCTAATTTAATTAAATATGTAAACTTTTATAATTTTGATATTAAAATGAATTGAAGTACTTCACCTCAGTGAATCGTTTGTAATTAATTAGATGAGGGATTTTAATTTTAATCTCATTAGTTATTTAATACACGTCAAAGCATTAATTCACTCAAGTTTGCGAACAAGTTTTTTCATGGCTTAAATTCAATTTATTGAAGACTGTACTAAACTTCTAAATTTACTTTTATCTAATAAAAATAAATTATAAAAGAGAGCAGGTAAAACGAAGTTCTAAAAATCAATAAGTAAGTTAAATTTGAATCCCGGGATTTATTCCGATCCCGGACTTTGGCAGCTTAACCCAATGCCGACATTGCTTTTTCCTACCATCTTGTTAGTATTCTACAGACGGATTAAAATTTGGCTAATTTTGAAAGTGTCTTTGTCATAAATCCGAAATTTCAAGATAAGTAATAGTGAATTTGGTTTGAATAATGTAAAATTTGGAAGGAGTTGTCTTTGCAAATTTCGGAGTGACGAAGTATTCAGTTCTGTAATACTCTAAGAGAATAATATTAATAATTTCATAATTTATGATAATTTGAACGAAAAAAAATTATTTCATCTTCTTTCTTGCTTTCTTTGTTTTTCTTTCTTTTTTATTTATTTCTTATATATCTATATTTTCGTTAGAATTCTTTTTTACGGATTATTTATTATTTAAAGCATTGTAGCAATACCTACATATTTTTTTCGCTGAGTACTAATAATATTTCTTCTGAAACAATAGTTACCTTCTTGGTAAGAAATATAATGATTATGAAATATTTTATTACCAAATCTCTTCCAAATGATTAATTAATAGTAATTAACTTATTTATTTATTTATTCCTTACTAGCTGTTGCCTGCGGCTCTGCAAAATTCTGTTCCCGCTATCGTGACCCACGGGAACTTATTCCCGGGATGAAAAGTAGCCTATATGTTAATCCAGACTAATATCTATTTCTGTACCAAATTTCAGCCAAATCTATTCAGTCGTTTTTGCGTGCAAGACCAACAAACATACATCCAGACATCCATTCTTACGCGTTTATAAAATTAGTAGCATGGATCTCTCTAAGTAACTAATATATTTATTAGTACTTACATTTATATAAAAATATGGGAACTGATAAAGAAACCTATTATTCTAAATCTATTAAAGGTTATATTATTTTGTAAAAGCGTTATTATGTTATTTAAATATGTTATTGCGTAAATATCCAATGGATTGACATCATACGTTTACCATCATGATTTATTGAACAAATTACTTCTTTCGGTAAAAACATCCATCTTAAGGCTGAGAATCAAAACACCTAGTCTGTACCAAGGACAGACGGAAATTCGATTTAGGGCGACACTGATTGAGATTAGAAGTGACATGTAATATTCTGCGGAAATGTTTTTGTGCAAAAATCCGGCACAAAGGGACCTAGGACAAAATGTAAGTAACTGGAACAGAAGCCTTGATAATATGATAATACTCGTAGTAATGATAAAAGCAACTAACTAATAATGTTATTATGAGTAACTAATATTACTTCTTCTTCAACCTAGCATTAATCCCAGTCGCATCTCTCATCTCGAAGTCTGGGGTCCGTTTTACCAGTCTTAACTGCGGTAAAGTAAAAGTAAAGTAAAAAATGTTTATTGCGTTAAAATAGGTACAGATTTACACATGAGGTACCTAATTAACTAAGTTAAAATAACTCACTACAGATTTATCTTACAAAGAGTGAACATCCAAGACGAGAATCGAACCTGCGAGCAGTCCTTTACAGGGAGAATTCTACGACCAACTCAGTTACCTAAATACTTTCAATATTTTCAAAATTCAAAAAATACCTAGTTAATAAACTATTCCATTTAACAAAATTTATGAATAATGCAGAAATGTAGATTTCGGTCATTTTGATGAGTATAATACGGAATGTCGACGCACAAAATATCGATAAATGTTAATACGATGCTACAAAATTGCGATGCACGTTACGGCGAAAGACTGTCTCTGCGAAGCCACTACACTTCGATGCACTTTACCGCGAAAGATTTTCACCGCGATACATCTTAACTTCGATGTACATTACCGCGAAAAACTACGGAGCGACTCATCGAAACATCGTTACTGAGAAACTATATCATAATTTATTAATATGTTTTGAATGGGTCTATAAAATTATAAACCAAAACGTGAACTAAATAATGTATATTACAACTGTATTACTTAATGTACATAACAAAACCGGTGACTCCCGCAGCTCCAGCTCATGCCTGGGGCAACGGTTGGCCATAGCTATTCAATGGGGCAATGCCGCCAGCGTCATGGGCACCTTTGCACCAGGTACGATGAGGGGCGGGTTAATAGATTAGACTTTTTTGGACTGTTATTTTGACTTTATTTAATGTATATTATTTATAATTTTGAAATAAATTTGCTATACCTATTATGGTAATTTTTAAAGAATGAAATAAAAATAATATTCATTATAGGTAAAAAAAATGTATATTATATAATATTACATAATGGTTTGTACATTACATAATAGACAATCATAATATAACAAAAATGTTATCGAAACATAAACAAAGTTTTAATAATATGTTATTGATTGATACAAAAATATAAAATAATCAAAGAATTCGTAGGGGAAATTTTGTTTTATTTCTTTATGTAGCATATATTATATGCAAGACCATCTAAATATGTTAACATATCCATATCACTTTTCTTATTAATATGCTCTTGGAGTTTTATGTAGTACTGCGTTTTTGTTTTTCCTTTTTTTCCATCAGACCAGCTAACCTCTCTATTTCATACTCTGTATTTTTCTGCTCTTTTACAAGTTCTCTCGTTGTTTTGTATTTATTTATTTTCATTCTGTTAAGTAAACAATTCCAACGTTTATTCCAGCTTTCAACTGCATTCCAGCTTTCAACAATTACTTTAAATAATTTTATAGACCAATTCAAAACATATTAATAAATTATGATATAGTTTCTCAGTAACGATGTTTCGATGATTCGCTCCGTAGTTTTTCGCGGTAATGTGCATCGAAGTTAAGATGTATCGCGGTGAAAATCTTTCGCGGTAAAGTGCATCGAAGTGTAGTGGCTTCGCAGAGACAGTCTTTCGCCGTAACGTGCATGGCAATTTTGTAGCATCGTATTAACATTTATCGATATTTTGTGCGTCGACATTCCGTATTATACTCCATTTTGATGCTCTCATGAAATGAGGGGCATTTTCTTTTGAACTTTAACCGATTTTGAGTTATTTAAACTTTTCTCACTAATATTTTTCCAGAATTTTTGCATCCCTAAATGCAGTTCAAAATATATATTTTTATAGCTGTTGCCCGCGGCTCCGCCCGCGTGGATGTTGAAATCCGTTTCAAAAACTATCCTATCTCTCAAGTTGGATCGAACTGCACATGGTGTGCGAATTTTATTATAATCGGTTAAGTGGTTTAGGAGTCCATCGAGGACAAACATTGTGACACGAGATTTATATATATTAAGATATATTTTACAGATGGCAGACAAGCACACGGCTTACCTGATGGGAAGCGGTCACCGTGGCCTATGGACGTATATATCATTAAGAAGTGCCAGATGGTCACCCAGGATTTTTTTCTTGTACCTATAACGGTTAATCCACCTGTATAATACATAGATGGGCATTGTACTTATATAATGACCATATTGCTATAACCTTAGTTTCCCACTGTGTTGATATTCAAATCAGCTTGTAGCAACACTACCTTCAAAGTTCTGCCGCTCGTGTGTTAGTTAGAGGTGATTGACATTCACATGTGCCTCGGCGTCAGACTAATGAAGACATCGATAGACTAAGATTTACTCGTTGGCTCTCTTGTCATTACGGAATTTTGAAGTAGAATAGAGTAGAATAGAAGAAGAAGAATAAGAAAATGATTGTACACAAATTAAACACATAATATATAATTATAAACACAGTACCTATTGATATATCTATCTACTCACGTTGGGGTAGACTATTAGAACATTGTTTTTGTTCTGTAGGGTAAACAGAGGCAAGGCTATGGCAATATGATACAGTCAGCTATTTACAGCTGAGCATCTGGCGAATAAAAAATAATTTTTGATCATAATTTTGGGATTTCCTCATTATGGCTGTCTTGACCTAAACTAAGTATAGCTTATTAACAACAGTTAATATACATGTAAATATTAAACATAAGACAAACGAAAATGGCGATGACAGAACATTTTCACGTACCCATACAATTATATACAATCATTATACAATGTATAGAATGAAATTCGAACCCACAAATACTAATTTAGCAATCGAATACTCTGCCCATGCTCTGCCATACGCAATACAGTTGAAAAAAACATACAACCCAACACACATATATTTATGCATGTTCACCGTCCTATCAAAATATTTGCACTGTGTCGCCGCACACGGGCCACACGCCACAGCCACAAACGCCGCCACAAGTGGCAAGAAGCGGCCACAAAAGAAGCTGAAGCGCGCGACAGCCACTTGTGGCCGATGGTCGACACAACTTGCGGTCGGTGGTTGCTACTTTTTGCTTGTTGCTACGCGCGTGTGGCGTGTGGCGGCGTTTAGTAGCCGGTGCGAGCCACAAGAAGCTAGCTGCGGCGATTTGTGGCGTGTGGCCGCCACCGGCGACAACCGTGTGCGGCGAGTCCATATAAAATGTATGAAAATTACAGGAAATATGCCAGTGGCGGCGTTTTGTGGTTGTGGCCGGTGGCTCGTGTGTGGGAAGCCTAAGCGCACTGAAACCCGTCACCTCTGATTTATAACAACGGAACGGTCAACCACTACACCACACATCGTCGATAATCCAATAGCACTCAAGACCAGTGGACAAGCATAAAGAAAAACCTTCGTTTAGTCGTAAAAATAATTCAAAAAGACCAATATCTCAATTGTTAACCATTTCACAACTGAAAGTGTTCCAAACTTTATTAGTTCAGTAATCAAATCGATATCACGAACTACTCCGAACCTGCCAATGCTAGTGGAATTGGCAATTACCGGCGGTGTGAAGACGTTCTCATTGGAACCGTTCACAATCATGGCGGAACAACTTCGGTTTCGAAATGGGCAGTAGATAGATTGCTGGCTATTGTTTCGGATTTATGAGCGCTGGACGGATGGGAGATGAGTTTCCTGTTTCCTTATAATGCTACGATGGTTTTATTGGGCGATTATTAATCTGTTTAGTTAGGGGATGTTCGCTGCAAACTGTACAACAAAAAATATATCGAGAGCATCATCAAGATGGTTTCGCGTAGTAGAAGGTGAGACTTTTCATGCCGTTGCAGTGTCTTCTGTATACTCGTAAATACATACAAATACACCTTTTCCCCATTGGGGTAGGCAGAGACAATATCTTTCCACTTGCCACGATCTTGACATAAGCCTTTCGCTTCTTCAACTTTTATAATTGTCTTCATACATGCACGCCGGTTGCGGGTACTCTTGACCTGGCCTTTCTCTAAAACGTTTTGGATCTGATCAACATACATACGCCTAGGTTGCCGTTTACTGGGTTCCCTATTCACCCTCGCCTCTTATATCTGTTTCATCAATCTTCTCTACATGTCCGAACCATCTAAGCATCCCTTTCTCTATCTTGGTCACTATATCTTGAACCATACCCCTTATCACGCTGTTCTGTATTTGTATCTTCTGTATAAGACACAAATCCATTACAGCGTAGAATACTGCTTTTATAATCTGCAATGACTCTGCATAGTAATTATCACCCATATACGGGTGCAAGCAATTCCATCAAGAACAAAGCAGTTCGGCACTTCTATTTTTGGCCGCATCCTAAATACTTGGAATTCAGCTCACTTGTTTCCTTTCTCGTATAGTCACAGGTCCTTGAAGTAGGATGTCAAAAAAGCATCTGATGTGAGAGCTAAGGGGCACCATTGTAGCATTATCGGTGTCTGTAAAGAAAGAAAGAAGAAAGAAGAAAGAAAACTAACTTTATTTATGAACACAAAACGTACACAGGTTATAAGCAATTCAAAAACAATACCATGCAATAAGGTTATAAGCAATTCAAAAACAAAAAACAAATACCACCAACAGACGCAAAAGCCCACGATCCACGACCCACCAACCAATAGACCAATCCGTCTTTGACCTGTTTGTCTATTGACGCCGCGCCTGAGTTAGTGGGACGCGAACTAAACATAATTATATGACATTTATCACACGTGTAGTATAATAAAGATAAGTAATATCATGTGGCAGCCACGTGGCAACTTGCAAAGCACATGTTCAACAATTACGTTACGTGTACGTGAAAGTGACTCCGTATTTGTAAGAAGCGATAAGGTAAAAGAATCAAAATTAGCTTATAGCCATGCTACAGATAGGCCTTTAAGCCTGGTTTTTAATGTTCCCTATTGCCTTTACAATTGATTTTTATATAATCTTTATTTTAAGGAGCTTAGCCAAAATATGACAATGTCACTCCATCATTGCCTATAGGTATGTTTACAACAGACTCACCATGAGTAATTGCAGACAGGTTCTAACCAAAATCCAATTATCTCCTCAAACATATCGGCCCTCGCGCATAAGGGTAATTAACCGCTGGCGTTAATTGCATGGACATCAAACATTGGCTCAAACGTTTGTCTGGCCTAATGTCATTATTGTGACATTGTTTGATTCACGGAATAAAGAATACCTGTGGTTTGATTTGATTTGAGGTTAAGGAGACCGTCGTTTTAAGATCTTGTATTATCGCTAACTTGCTGCTAAATGTGTTGCTGTAAATGTATGAAGAAACCGGGGGAGAGGTATCACCCTTCATGCAATCAATTTCACCAAGAACCGAGCGGTTCGGTGCCTCTTTTATTTGCCGCACCATAAAAATTGAAATTCTTTACCAGCGCATGAGTTTTCTTCCTCCTATAGTCCCAGAGCTTTTAAGGGAGGCATGAAAAAGCAATTGATGAGGCCGTCAAGCTGAGGGTCACCACTGTAGCTCTACCGGAGTATGTAGTGGTGACCCCAGCCCTGAGACTTTAAAGGTAAAGTCTTACCATGTAAGCTTACCATCAGGGGAGGTAAAGTAATTGTGACGTGTCCTATGTAAAAAAGGGGAGGAGGAGATAAATAAACTCTTGGAATTTCTTACCATCACACGTGTTTCCTCCTTCACCATAATATGCCATAATAACCATCATGTTATGTTCCCGGTGGTAAGCAGGGTAGCCAGAGCTCACTATACCCCTCCTACCTCCACCCCTCCCTAGCGTCCCCACCCTTTCCTACCCTGGGGTAGTAAAGGGTAGCGCGTGGGTGACGCCCTTGGTGTTGCACACGTCCATAGGCCACGGTGACCGCTTTCCATCAGGTGGGCCGTGTGTTTGTCTGCCACCTACGTGGTATAAAAAAAAATTGTAACCTACATGAATTAAATAATTATAATGTCATTTCAATAAAAGTAAAAATTACTAGTTTTCAAATTTAAATTGCGAAACTTCACAATAGTAATACAATTTGAAACTGAATATCGATACGGACAGAACGAGAGCTCTTTGAACTCTTGTTAGAAATTAATATTAATATCTATTTGCATACTACAATTTGCATGATAATTTCCAATCAGTAGGAGAAAATCTCATTTTAGCTGTTGCGAACTTTCAATCCAGTACTCCGGAGTGTTGAACTTTGCCCTCGCGCTTATCAATGGTATTAAAATCGTTAGGTAATATTAGAGAAATCTATTTTACAGCTTCTGCATTTATTAAATAAATGGCTAATATAATCCTGTTTTTAAATAAACTTTTTAGAAGAGCATTAGTAGGTTTGTGCAGGGTTGCCAGCGGCGAGTGTGACACCCCTGGTGTTGCACTGGTCCATAGGTGACGATGACCGCTAACCAATTGCCGTGGCCGTGCAATTGTCTGCCACTTAAGTGCTGTAAAAAAATTAGACAAATCTTCTCCTTTCGTGTCAATATTTCACTTCAAATTAGATAATTCCAGCGTAAAATTCAGCCATAGCAACCGCGCTATCATTGGCCTCATTTAGGTTTTGTTTAGTGCCAGCAGGAGATGAGGCAAAAAGGGCACGAAACACAAATGAATTGAGTCCAATCATGACAGGTTTATTATGTTTCGTTCACAAGTTATTATGGACACCTTCTGACCTCATCATCAGAGGAGCTTCCAAAGAACCAAAGATATGACCAAAAGTTAAGATAACCGAAATTCAAGCAGGCAAAACCACGGGCATTAGCTATTGAGATATAAAATAGTTGCAAAATAGTTTGACATTGTGAGCAGACTCTATAAAAATATATTACGGTCGAAAACTAGAAACTTATCGGCAATTCAGGATTACTACTTGAACAACTTTCTAAATGGTATTGGAGTCAGACGTGGGTATAAGTGTGCGTCCGGAGTGGCGGCGCTCAGCGTTCAGCGATTAAAACAAATTGACTGATACTCGCCGATAGTAAAGGGGAAAATTTAGTAAAAATGTTCGGGGTATCGACATTGTAATTGTTGGATTTTTTTTTTATTCATGATAGGCTTACGTTTGACCTTAATCTCACCTGATGGTAAGTGACGATGTGGTCTACGATGAATCACGCTTGCCTAGAAGGAACCTATTCACTCGTGACTTGAATACTCCCAGGTTATAGCTTTCCGGAAACACAGACTCAGGCAAGGAATTCCACTCCTTAGCTGTACGCACGATGAACGTGTCAGCAAGGCGCTTTGTGCGTATGAGTGGAATATCGACCATATAGCGGTGGCGTGACGCTGTTCGTCTGGTCGTTCGTTGATGGAAAGGACTTGTGTGTGTGTGAAAGAATGCTTGTTGCATTCCAAAAAAAAAAAAACATTTATTTTAAGTATTCGGAATCGTTCATTTAACAAACCAAGATTTTTTTAAATACCTGTCTTCTATATACAGACCCGTTTATTTCACTATTTTAAAATAATAGAATAGATAGATAAAATTAGTGAACTAACTCCACATTTACACCACAAGGCCTGCCTCATCAAAGAAAACAGAACTAACATCAAAATAATACCACTCAAACGACGATTATTCCGATCAAATTATCATATTCAAATAGTATCCCCCAGTTACCCAAGGGTCTATTTTGGGTAATATAATTAAACTAACCTCAAACTAATGATCCTATTTCACACTCTAAATTTGAGTTTTGCGTAAAGGGTTTAAAACTAACAGAGTGAGCTTTAGTTCAACTAGATTAGAAAGTTAAACAGTGATAATGAATATGCCTGAACTAATGGAATCTGTTCGGGTCTATACGTCAGCAGTGCGATGACAGGCTGATGTAATTAATGATTAAGACCATAGATTCAGAACAGGCTAGATAAAGGATGTGCATTTATTAGTCCTCATGTGCAATCGAGGATGGGATGTAACGCTAGGAGATTTGACTATGTTAAAAATCGCGAGTACGACAAAATTGGCGGTCTATGCATACATTTGCATAGGTCTCGGTGTTTTATGTATGTATTTAAAAAAAATATAAGTTGTTAATCCATATTCTAGAAGCCAAAATGCTAGCTATTTAAGCTTTACTTTTAAATGTACTAATAATATTATTTATTTATTAGAAAGGAGATTATTTATTGGTGCAAAGTGATTACAAGCTACATAGCATCGTAATATTAGAAATTGGAACAATGTTTGTTTATTCTTATTTACATTAATTTAGTATGAAACCCAAGTATGTAGTATTGCGCAACAGTGATGACATCACACTAACCTTTTAGTGATAAATGCTTTCTGCAAATAGAATCATTTCAATCGCAAGACATCAATTGAGAACATTCGGACAGGTTATAATTATATATAATAATAATGTTACGGCTAATACCCGAAGTGCGGCTGCACCTAGTTTTAGCCGGTTAGGTTAGGTAAGGTTAGGGTAAGTGGCTACACCTAGTTCTAACCGGCTAAAACTAGGTGCAGCCGCACTTCGGGTATTAGCCGTAACATACATAATAATAGAGTCAAAAAGCTGCCGAATAATAACACTGCAGTTTAGCGACACGCTGGACGACTGACCAGTTTATGATCTAGCCTATTCCAAATCTATGGTTACCACAAATGAATTTATACGTAACGCGTTTAGGTATAACGTGGTTTTTGAACGTGTTGAGGTTCATTATGAACGAGATAAGTTAATATTGTATTCCATATGGAACGTTTTGTGATTGATTGTTTAACAAAGATTGGAATGAAACAGATGTTTTTGACGTGTTAAATATTGTATTGCTGTATGATTATGGATGTTTGTAGCTACTAACAGGCCCCGTAGACATGTTTCACAGCGTTAATCGCTACGGAATAGAAACGATTAGGTCGACCAATCACATCCAAGCTCATCGTCGCCGTACGATGCGCGCGCCGCGGTGGAATCACGAGCTGCAGTGTGATTGGTCGACCTAATCTATTCTATTCGATAGCGATTTAGACTTTTGCCACTTGGCTACGGGCCCAGATATTCTATTTCACGAAGGCGGGTGAACAATTAAATAGTAGTAGGTACCTGTGTCTTGTAAATACGCGTACATGTGTATGCGAAAGTTCATTTCACGTCTAAAGAAATTCATGTAGCAGTTAGTAGAACAATAATTGGATTGCAAGTAATTCATTTTTAAAAGCAATGTGTAATTATATATGTTTTACTACAGTGAAAGCTAAACCGCCTCCTTCGTGAAATAGAAAATCTATACCTACTTCAGTGGTAAAAGCGATGGACTTGCGATTGATTTTATGATGGAACACCCAACGTGAGCTTACCATCAGGCAAGGTGAAGTAATTTGACGTGACCTATACAAAAAAATATGATATAAAAAATTTGGTATGAAAGATGTTTATAAACCTTTGTTTCTAAGAAAATACCAAGTACATATTACAATATTGCTATCACAAGAGTTCTGAATAAACGAAAATATTTCCGTTTTGTTTGTATTGTTTTTATATTCACGATATTATTTCGGCTCGCTCCATAATATATAGAGTACGTTGGGTGTCGACCTGAATCCTTGAAAAATTGCTGTAACAGCACTTTTCTTATTACATGTGTTGTTTCTCTCTTTCTTGTTACAAACTAAACTAAAGAAGATACGAAATTTAGTTTACTCAGCTCTTTAATCTTATTAGTACGTAGGAAACTAAGACTAAAACTAAGTTGGGCAAGGCTATCTTATAAATTTTTGTAACCAATCAAGAAAATCTTAATTATTAATTCTTTATTGTGCACAAAACAATACAAGTCTAGAAATATTCAAGTCTATAGTGAACAGGTTACTGCTAGGCAAGCGTTCTCCACTGTCGACCACATCATCACTTACCAAAAGGTGAAATTGGGTGAGATTGTGGTCAAACGTCATACATTATTATGCATACATAAAATTTTGCACTGAATATGCCTCTTTTCTTTACCACAGCATCAAAACCAGGAATTCTTTACCAGCTCACGTGTTTCCTTCCTCTTACAGTCCCGGGTCCTTTAAGCGGGGCGTGAAAAAGCATTTGATGAGGCCGTCAAAGCTGAGTGCCGCCATTGTGGCACTATCAGTGTTTGCAATGGTGACTCCCATTCCAAAGACTTTGCCTTTAGCTTACCATCTGGCGAGGTGAAGTCATGTTGACGTGATCGACATAAAAAAGTTTAATCGAACCAGTCTAAAGCTCTATTGCTACACCACATAAGTCAAGGGTTCTAGAATCCGGATAAACGTACCTACTGAAACATATTTTTTTGTATATATATACGTAAATACATATTATATTCTATGATATAATCGAAGACAAAACATTACACAGTTACAAATAAATGGTAATTGATTCCGAACTTGCTAAGTTGTAAATAGTCTTGCATTTACATTATAATGGGAATAACAGAACTGTTGCTAAATAACAAGCAATATGTTCCAACTGTTTATTATCCTGTTATTCATTATTAACGTTCATTGCCAGTCTGGTTCAACATTTTGAGTTCACTTTATTTGAGTTCGTGGCTAATATTATGGCTTCTATTAAAATTGGTGAATCATTACATATTACAACGGTTTCATTCGTGCTATCAACCACATAGATGGGAAATAAATATTGATTATTCCAATATTCTATCGTTTCATCATAATATATCTATGTATTCACATTCTAGAACCCATAACACAATAATTCTTGTACGCTACTTCGTCTGGTATGCCAAAACTGCTAACTACTGAAGATAAAGATTTTTCAGGTGACGCATATACGCGTCATGACGCATATATGCGTCACCTAAACAATATTTTTGCCAATAGATCAAACTGGATTTTTGGACGCATATATGCGTCATTGGTCACGAGTCAGTTATACAATCTGAGACCTAATATAGTTCCTAGGACCTAATTCCTTCGTCGCCAAAGCGTTCCAAGATAACTCTTAAGCATTTTTCTCAAACATGAATTGAAGTGTGAAATCAAATGCGACTTGCCTTCACATCACACTTGAATTTCACTCACATTTCCCTCACTGCAATTTTAAAATTCGTAAAATTGAATCGTTTCAACTCGACATGTCCATACTAAACTCGTATCATAAATGCAAATGTAAAGACTCTTTACACTTTCATGCTTAAACTACTAGACTGATTTTGATGAAATTTTATTCTGAAATTTAGTGATTTCTTTGGGTATTTATGTTGGCCTTCATGTTTGTGTCATTATTTTATGGGAGTTTTTGGAGTCATCAATCAATAAATTAAAATTTTTAAAGTCATTTTTGTCTTTGACTGTACATAACGCTGTTCTCTGATTTGCTTTGCCAGTTTTTTTTCTAAATATAAATTAACATTATCATTACATATAAGCTAGCACCTCTGCCTACTCCTTCGGGGATAAAGACGTGAGTTTATGTTATGTTATGTTATCATTACAATCAAAATATAAATAAATATTTTACGGCATTCTACACAACAATATCTAAACCCAAAGGTTCTAGAATGTGGATATACATTTTTTTAATACATAGGTACACATTATACATAGAAACACCCAGACCAACACAAATATTCATGCTCACAAATATTTGCACTGAGTGGGAATCGAACCCGCGACCCCTGGCTTAGCAGTCGATCAACCGCTACGCCATATACGTTGTTTCTTGTATATTCTTGCTGAAGAAGTTTCATAAGAGCGTTCTATATACGAAACATCAAAGGCTCTTTGATCCTTACCAAACAGAACCCAAACAAATATGAGACCAATGTTCTGGCACAAATGACGTCATAACTTGATTACGTCATCCGGACGAGAAAGCTTTCATACAAGAAAGTGGATATGAAGACTTCAATTAACTGAGTGCTGGGTGTGTATGAGTCCTACGTCTGGCTAATGAATGTATGAATGGTTTTTATACAAGAATTAGCTTTCGCCCACGGCTTCGCCCGAGTAGAAGTAGGTGTTGCCACCAATTAAACGACTCTCCACTCGACTTTTATTCCACTTTCCACTCCACTCTACTTTCCACTTCACTCTCCACCCCACTTCACTTCACTCACCAACTCCTCTCCATTCCACTCTTCATTCCAAAAAAAAAATGAAATGTATCCTATGTCTATTATGGCTCTGAGCTCCCTCCCTACAATTTTCAGCCAAATCGGTTCAGCCGTTAAATAGTGTAACTAACACGACTTCCTTTTGTATACATTCATTTATAGTCACTTTGGTAACAAACAAAAAACAACATAGGCTAATTTTTAACGAGCAATAGCAATCCATTTATGTCTCACTGCTGGGCACGGGTCTCCTCTCCCTTAACGAGAGAGCTGAGAGGGTTCAGACCTTAATCCACACACGCTGGCCTAATGCGGGTTGGTGGATCGGACAAGTCCTTAGAATTTCTTCTAGGATATGTTGGTTTCCTCTCGATGTTTTCCTTCACCGTCAGCAGATGATTAATCATGTGATTAGCACATATAAATTCCACAAAGTGAAATTCGCATTGGTGCTGTCCGGCCGGATTCGAACTCGATACCTCTTAGTAGAGGCCGCGTCCCTATCCATTCAGCTACCATCGCTTATACCATTATTATTATTAATAGTATAACAATGTCAAAAAATCGTATTTCAATAAATTATTTCAAAAAAATTGAATGTACAGTCACCAAATAGAACCAGAAAGCATAACTTCACCTCTCATAACACCAACCAAATAGCTCATTTCCTTTATCTCGTGTTAATTCAAGGATGTTGCCGAACAAAGCCAAAATAAATATAAAAGGAACGTTATTCTCCGTAACTAGTCGACACATCACACTGATATATCTCCACGTCAATCTTGTATATATCCCATATAGCTTGGATGTTCCACCCTCATACTGTACCTGGGGTGACGGTCTCACTGCTAGCGGCTAGCGACGCTGTCTGGTATCGCTTTTTTGTTTAATTTTCTGTGACGTGTAAAGATCAAAATTTTTATTATGAATGTGCAAAATTCTCAACCTGATCCTCAATGACAGGTGTTAATAAAACCTACATTCTCACATACCTAATAGCGCCCAACAGGACAATTTTATGAACTGGATTGGATGGACGACATCCATAAGCATGACCAGTAGATGACTTGTCATTTGGGCATTAATCGTACATTTATGCAATCTGCAAAATTCATCTTATACATAATTATTTATTAGCTAAATTAATGTATTTTATTTATACAGAATTATTATTAAACTATCTTAGAAAATATTAAGTATGTACAAATTAAAAAAAAAAATGTTCAATAATTGTAGTGTTTCTGTGTGATTTTACATTTCCTCGTTTGTAAAAAAAGTATCAACACTTTAACCTAATTATGTGCACTGTGCTCTGTAATAAAACATGTTTTTTTTCTACTTCTTTCGTCTTAAAAACTGGTACTACATTAGGTACCTAGTTCAAATGCCCTTTTGAAGTACAACTTCTTTTTATCAGCTGATATACCTACTTTCCAAAGGGTGTATTGGGTCATATTAAGACCTTTGAGTTCTACTCAACTTTACCTTCCTGCTGTTTGACGGATGAGGCTGAATCTAGCACAAGTTTTCCTCTCGGGGTCAGAAGATCAGACGGCAGTTATTCCCATAAAGCAAAATTTCATGTAATATGTATTACGAACTTAAAAGTTTAATAAGTACATCAGTTTACAGTCTTCTTATACCCGCTTGAAGTGAGACCACACCTTATCGAATAAGCGTAAGCGTGCGAGACATATCGAACCATTACCGAGCCATCCAGTTATTGCCAGGAGGCGCGGTCATTATCTCAATGTTCGCTATACATCGACGCTCTCGCGAACACTGCCTAACATTTATTACGTTCATTAGCTTCAAGCGAATTCGCAATTTGAAGGGAATAGGAACATCCAGGGCCTTAATTTGCTGCGAAATGCTGTGTAGTTTTTTTGTTGAAAGACGGTACGTTGGACCCTTTTTTGGGTTTAACTTAGTTTTAATTAAAAGTGAATGTTCTGGAATAAATGAAGATGATTAAACAATTCCTAATCTTGCATGTTCTTGTTAATTAGTACTAATACTGAATGTAAAAATTTCACATAGACATAAATAAATAAATGAATAAATATTCTACGACATTCTACACAGCTCTCCCTAGACCTAAAGTAAGCATAGTTTAACTAGCTTGTGTTATGGGTTCTAGAATGCTGTTAAACATACTTATATCCTTTTTTTTTAGTAAATACATACTTATTATACATACATAATCGCGCATGGTCGTCCTCATGAACTACCTATAGGCATTTCAAAAACTAATTATTGTCAATGTCAATTACAATACCAAGTTTCATGGTGATCTTCAAAAATTATGAAATTTCATATAAGCTTACCATCAGGCGAGGTGAAGTCATGACGTGACCGACGCGACGTAAAAAAACTTACTTTTCTTTTTTTATATAGGATACATCAAAACGACTTCACCTCGCCTGATGATAAGGTGGTAAAGTCTCAGGACTGGGCTCATCACTACCAATACACCGGTACTCCTTTGAGCCTTTCTTCGAGATAAAAATTACCCTATGTCCTTTTCCAAGTGCTAGTTCATCTCTGTACCAAATTTAATCAAAATCGATTCAGTGGTTTAGGCATGAAAGCGTAACAGATAGACATAATTTTATAGTATGGATACGTCCTCAATACAAATCATGTGCATATCTAAGCCTTTATTAAGCAAATGACGTCATGACAGTTATCGATGTATCGCGCTGATGCTAGATGACGCATAGTATGATACATGATCATAATATTTATTACACAATCCGCCTTCTCAGTTCCCTGAATAAAATCGTACATACATCTTTCATCACAACTTTGTCCCTCCAGCCTTCATTCTTTGCACGCGCACAAACCATCTCAGTATTAAGATTATTATAGACGAACAAACTGAAAATGGCCTCAGTTCATTGTTTGGCAGTCGTCACGGGTAGTTAGAGTCCTAAAAAGTCCAGAAACTGGTCTAATTACAGAGCTACGATATTGCCGACAGGTCGTGGATGTTAGATGGCTGTCGCTTCACGAGAAATATCAAAGTCGTATTTAGACTGAACAGCCAACCCTACCTTTTTTATCGGGGGGAAATCACCCCGATAACCCTCCCCTCCATCACCACCACACCACCACTGAAGTGGGACGGTTATTCGGATTCGAACCGACTAAAAACGTACAGTGGCTCGTTCCATCAGCCTGTAAGACCGGGGAATCTGGTGCACCCTAGAAAGGATTTTTTTATATACATATTAAAATAACTTCACCTTGCCTGATGGAAAGCTAAAGGTAAAGTCGCAGGACCGGGGTCACCACTACATACACCGACAGTGACATAATGGTAGCCCTCAGCTTGACGGCCTCATGAAATGCTTTTTCATGCCCCGCTTAAAGGACCCGGGACTATAGTAGGAAGGAAACACAAAAGAATTCCAAGTCTTTATGGTGCGACAAAGAAAAAAGGCACTAAACAGCTTGGTTCTTGATGGAATTTTTGGCACTGTGTGTGTAATTCTATTATAGGAAAGGAAGGGGTGGGATTAATTGGAAAAACTCATTGGAACACTCGCCATTACTAATTTATTCTGCGCTCTAGACATTCAGCTATTACATTTTCTAAGTTATCATCTCAAACATTACCTCCAGACATAAAATCACAAACAGAATCACGGAGCACGTTAATATCCCCAGCAATTTACATGGCAACTCCATTTACCATATCTACGTATATATTCAAACATGGCGGAGGAAAGTTTCAACATTTAAATGCTCAGAGTTTCTGCCTGACAGCGAGTACATGAATTTCGTGTTCCCCAGTTGTTATTAAACTCGTTTAGCCTTTATTAATATAAGAGTTTTGTACAGTTTTTGGTGTGAAACCGTCTCCATCTTTCATTTAGTTATTATGAGTAAGTATTTTTGAATGATCACAGGAATTCAGTGCGTAGGTTCGTGAGTTAGAATATTATGGAATGTTGTTTATTGGTAGCATCAATTTAAGGATCTTGATTTGAGACAATTTTGTTTTACATAAAATTATTGATTCTAGTAAACATGTAGTATATTAGTAGCCATCGTAATCATTGCAGGGTTAAACGTAGCATTTTTTCCATTTTGTGGGCATTCTTCTTCTTCTTCTTCTTCTTCTTCTTCTTCTTCAAAACTTCTGTAACGTTTAAACGGCTGCAAAAAAATTAATGTTCCTCCATGTTTGTTTTACATAATCTTAATTCACTAAACTTAGCTTTTCATATAATATATTCTCTTCTTAAAAACATGATACTTTAGTGTATCTTAGTTGACCTAACACTATACTTTCTATTCTTTCTAATTTAAAAATCTTCTTTGTAATATTTTTATAATTTACTCAAATTCAAGTCAAAGCGAATTATTCTGTAGAACAGTATAACGCTGACATTAAAGCAAAAGGCAACTGAGAACTAAAGATCTGTTTAAATCATTTCTTTAATCTCATCTCAAAAGGCCTGAGAAATTATCACCGTTGTGCCCCTGCCAGAGATAAATTCTGAATCCAGTCTAGGTCACAAGTTTATTAAAATCGAAATGTCACCAAAGAGTCCTGATAATTTTTTTCTTATGAATTAATGATTATGAGTGATCCTTGTTTTTTGTGGATTATTTATTTATTTATTTAATTCTTTTGTGGTTTATTTGATGTTACTTTATTAACTTATGCGAATTTAAACTGATCCATACGTTTTGATTGCTTTGCAGCAGCAGTGATCGTGGATTGATTATTTGTGTGTACACTGTGTAGTTTAATTTTGCCACTATTAAGTATTATACAATTATTTTCTTTTTTACTTGGCCTTTCCAGTAGATTACCTGTATTTTTTGCTTGTATCTCTTAAGTTTGTAAATTTCTATATGACCAGGCATCTTCCAATTGACTGAATGTATTGAGATAATTAATTTCATTTCTGTTTATGACTTGCAAATGGCTATCAAACTTATAATTATATATAATAATAGCAACCCATTTATGTCCCACTGCTGGGCACGGGTCTCCTCCCCTCTAACGAGAGAGCTGAGAGGGTTTAGGCCTTAATCCACACACGCTGGCCTAATGCGGGTTGGTGGATCGGACATGTACTTAGAATTTCTTCTAGGACATGTGGGTTTCCTTACGATGTTTTCCTTCACCGTCAGCAGATGGTAAATCATGTGATTAGCACATATAAATTCCACAAAGTGAAATTCACATTGGTGCTGTCCGGCCGGATTCGAACTCGGTACCTCCGAGTAGAGGCCGCGTCCTTATCCATTCAGCTACCATCGCTTAATCTTATCAAACTTGTTTCAATCTTTTTAGATTATTGCCTCCAAGTTGAGTTCTTTGCGCCCGGATTTTTTAATTATTCAGTTGATTAAATTCGGTCCAGATGACACATAGTTCACATTAACACAAAATGAAGTTGTTTTAATCCCGGAATGATATAATAATCCCTCTTCACAGAAGGAGGCCGGGGTGAAGTGTGAGGGGTGAAATGTCCCAAACCGCAAGTCCGGGGAGTGTTTTCTCAGCTGCAAACATACAGGGCCTAATGACTATGGGATTATGCATGCCCACACCTTAATTGATTGTTTGTGAAATTATCTTGATTAAGGTTGACAGTGGAACTTCTGTAATTGTCTTTGTTTTATGTCATTTTGGATGTTTTGGAGATCTTGTTTGTTCAGTGAGGCATAACACTTTTGTGTATTCTTTACTAGCTTTTGCTAGCGGCCGCAGGAGCGTGGCATTTTGTTCCAGTTAAAAAAATAGCCTATGTGTAATTGCAGACTATGATCTATCCCTGTACTAAATTTCAACCAAATCCGTTCAGCTGCTTTTGTGTTAAAGGGTAACAAACATCTACCTATACTCACAAACTTTCTCATCTATTATACGAGTATAAAAGAAAGTCTTGTTAGTTACACCATTTATAACTCAAGAACGTCTGAACCGATTTGGCTGAAAATTGGTAGGGAGGTAGCTTAGAACCAGGAGACGGACATAGGATTTTTTTTTATCCTTTTTTTAGTGAAAGTGTAAAGTATAGTGTGAGAATGGAGTGGAGAGTGGAGTGGAGAGTGGAGTGGAGAGTGGAGTGGAGAGTGGTGTGGAGAGCGGGGTGGAGAGCGGGGTGGAGAGTGGAGTGGAGAGTCGCTTTATTGGTGGCGCTCACACGCGGGTAAAGCCGCGGGCGAAAGCTAGTTTATAATATTTATAGGATATTTACTACTATTTAACTATGCAAAATCCAAGACCTCAGTCACTCCAATTTAGAACCATTATTATCCTAACATGGTTCTCACTTGCATTCCTTGACTTAGTTTGGTTTTCTTGACTTTTATGGGAGCGACTATCATCTGACCCGTGATACCGAGAGAAAAGCCTGCTCCATAGCCTCATCTAAGAGTCAGCAGGTGGTGTACTGCACTTGCAGTTAAATTTCACTTGATCCCCGAAGATCTTAATATTAATCCCTTAACCATATTCCACGCCCTAATTTCCGAATGTTGCTTTCAACCTTGTAACCAACTCACAAAATGTGGATATACCTGTTTTAAAATTTATACCTATTTGCTCTGAAGATTATACTAAGAAAGCATTCTCAGATTAAAACTTTTAAGACTAAGGTTACCTAACTTTAAATGATTCAGCTATAAACTCAGGTTAAGCTTCATTATAATCTTAATTATTACAAGAAAAGCGCTACCTCACCCCCACCTAATCCCTCTATAAATCAACCTACAACCTCTATAATCATAGTATTACACTATCCATTGCTCTACAAACAGAACGTTTAGAATACATTTGCTGAACAATGCTGGCATTGTATTAATTGTGAATCAACACAATCGTAAATACAATGTGTTATCTGAGTCAAAGGGTAGCGTGAAACAGGTGTGGCCGGGTGTTTAGTACCCACCCCCTACTCCACGATTAATAGGGATGTCAATAACGTTAATGTGTTTATTTCTTAGTCGTAATGGCGGAGATAGGATAGAAAATGTCGTGAAGACTCTATTGCGATCACAACAAACTCTCTAGGAAACATTATGTGGTGTTGGTATCTGTTGAATATAGATTAATGTTACTGTATATACAAGTAATCTATTTTGATAAGAGAATATGAAATATTGATAGATTTATCGATAAATTTTTGTATGTGAAAAAATATTATGGCCTAACTATGAAATATTGTACTTTGATATTTTCGACAACTGCCAACTGATCATCACAACCCATTGGCGATATCGAAGTTCTTTAGTTTTTTTATAATTCTGTAGTTAGATAAGGTATCGGACTTATAAGGGCTCTCACTATCCGTTGCCAGGACCGGGATCGACGGCTTAACGTGCTCTCGTAAAAATTAAGTTCATGCATACAAAAATTTGCACTCAACGGGAGTCGAACACGTGACCTCCGACGTAGCAGTCGAAAGCTCTACCGCCACGGTACGGAGGTCGTCAATTTGCCAATCGTGAACCTTATTATACGGAGGCTATAAAGTTTTTCCTTTACTTCCAGCTTTCTTTTAGATTAACCAATTTTGCATGTTACATCTCCGATATTTTCATGGTACAATGCCTATCTTAGCTTAGGTACTCCCTCCGTGACGTAAAAGGAACATAGGAGGGGTTGGCAGCCCTACGTAGGTCCCTGAAGATGTCCCCTAAGAGAAGTTCACGTGACACTTGTCGCTTACAAAATATCGTTTTCGGATCACTCCAGGGATTGCAGGTTCTTTAGAACAACTTTTTGTTCAATCTTTGTTTTTAAATTAAAGAAATCTTTTGTGTTGTTCAGTAGACTTGTTTATTTTTTAATGCGTTATTACGCATCGCACTGTATTTTTAAGAGATAATAAGTGTCTTAACTGTTAGTATAAATACGATTATAAAATGGGAAATCAGTTATGTCTTTACATTATAGGTAGGTACTAAAAAAACTTAAGTTGTTTTGTATTGGAAATATATTTTTCTTGTTCGTTTATCGCGATGGACGCAGAACTGATAACCAACCTCTGCTTGGGCGGAGCCGCGGGCATCACCTATTATTAAACATAAGTAGAATAATACTTGTATATTTATAACTCCAGCGAGGATATTGAAAAATAGTTATAGTATTTTTGACCCTTGATTTTTTGAACGTAAACAAATATAATGTAAATTGCTTGCTATTCTAAATAATATCATTGCTAATCCAGCACATTAGGCCCCCTATACCCACCCATCCCCTTCCACGAACAACACAAGGTCTGTCCTGTGACACTGAAGCCTAAAATGACCCTTTCAGAATATGATTAATGTTGGACGTACAGGAAACTAAATTAATTAATCACATAATATAACATGGCGTACTTTGAACAAGGGAACATGCTTGTAATTATTATGTAAAGTTATTTGTTTAGAAGGGCTAAAAGAATGAAAAGGGTGACTGAATTTTATAAGCAGTTCGATTCAATATAAGCGGATAGAGTATAATGACTAAGGTGCTGGGTTTGCGTATTCAGGTAACGGGTTCAGAAGTTATTGGTCACGTCAATATGACTTCACCTTGCCTGATGGTAAGCTAAAGGTAAAGTCTCTGGGATGAGAGTCACCATTACAAACACCGATAGTGCTATGGTGATGGCCCTCGGCTTGACGGCCTCATCAAATGCTTTTTCACGCCCCGCTTAAAGGACCCGGGACTGTAGGAGGAAGGAAACATGTGAGCTGGTAGAGAATTCCAGGTTTTGATGGTCCAATAAAGAAAAAAGGCTAACTCCCCCCCCCCCCCCCCCAAACTCCTACCTACAATCCCCCAATATGGTCAGCAGCACGAGTGTGACGCTCTTGGTACTGCACTTATCCATAGGCCACAGTGATCGCTTCCCATCAGGTGTACCATGTGCTTGTCTGCCATCTAAGTGTCATAAAAAAACGTAACTATCTCTGTCATCAATGTATAATTTGTAGCTTCTCACGAAAATATTTTTCTTCGACAGGTGGTGTATGGTCGCTCCGCAACCTGTCCATCTCAGTTCCACGAGCAGTCCTCTCTGGAGAGGGCCAATCAGCTATCCTCAGATGTTCCTATGATTTAGAGGATGCTGCGTTGTATTCCATCAGATGGTACAAAGCGGAAACAGAATTTTACAGATTCGTGCCAAGAGAAATGCCCCCTACGATGGTATTCCCATTACCGGGGGCATCTGTTGATGTAAGTTATTAAACTATTATAAAATGTAAAGTAGATGTGTTTGTACATTGGAGATATTTAAAAAAAATCTTAGGTTATGTAAAGGTGGGTCTACGCTAGGCGAGCCGGTTTATTCCAACTATGTAGTCCTACTAACAGTTCGATCATCGGACAGTTTGGACAAAAATATTCCAAGTAGTTAGATTGTGTTTGACAATCGAACTATTTGGACAAAAATGACAAAAGGACTAGTTGGATTAAACCGGCGAGCCGAGCACGAGCGAAGCATAAGCGGAGCGAATTTTTATTTGAAATTAAACCTCATTCGAGGCTTGTAAGTTGGTTCACACTAGACGAAATTTGTGTTCGCCTCATGCTCGGCTCGCCTAGCTTAGACCCACCTTTTATTATGAACGATTCTGAACACAAAAATATATTTGTTGGAATTCTTGAAGTTTTAAAGCAATTACTATGCGAACTGTTCCTAATAATTTTTGATCGGGAAAAGTGATCATCCAGGACGGGACTTGAACCCGCGACCAGTACCACCCTACATAACAGGGGGAATGCTTGAATCTTGTCTGTTTGTCTGTTTAGGTGCGATGGACGCAAAAACTATTAAACAGATTTTGATGCACTTGTCTTCGTTTGAAAAGATGCGCTTGTTTTTGTTTGAAAGCTCTTGGTGAGATTTAGAATCTTAGGCATGTTTGATCAAAATCGACCTAGTAGAAATGTAGTCAAAAAACGCGGAGCCGGAGGCATAGGCTAGTTATGTAAATATTTTAACAAAGTTTAGGGGTCGGATTTTAAAAGTTAAACTTCTTTTGCTGCGGTAGGACAAACTTATCACAAGTTCAGAAAGGGGCGGAAGCCGGACCGATGTGTCACACAATCGAGTTCGTTATTCAAGTTTAGACTTTTCTTTTCTATTATTTTAGTTCTTGAAAATTTTGTATACAGATTTGAGGTTATGGAAAATTGTCGTACGTAACCGCGAGTTATGGACCATGATTTTCACGTTTCTTTGAATATATTTTCGGTTTTACTTAACCGGTTTATATGAAACACACGTAAGATTTTAAGTCTGACCAAGACCTACCGGTAGTACCTCCGCCCTACAGAAGACCGCGGTCATAATAACCATCGTGTTGTGTTCCCGCCGGTAAGTAGGGTAGCCAGAGCTCACAGTACCCCTCCTCCCTCCACTCCTATCCTACAGGGTTGGCAGCGCTTTTATGAAACCTTTAGTGTTTCATATATTGCATAAATGAATATGAATATGAATATGTAACACACTTCCATAGGCCACAGTGACCGCTTCCCATCAGGTGGGACATGTGCTTATTTGCCACCTAAGTAGTATAAAAAAAACCTTTCTAACAAAAAAACCGCATCAGAATCCGTTCAGTAGTCGCATCCATCGCGAATATAAACAGGCAATAATTTAAAAAAAAAATTTTTTTTCAACATCGTTCATACATTAACCCAAGTATTTATAATATTAAAATTATGACAGTTATAAATTCTAAACTGTTTCATGAAAAATTTTATTTACTTTAGCGTCCAACAAAAAATCATCATTTTATGTCCTCCATATTTTAATTTTTATTATTAAATAATGTTTTTACGAAAATGTAAGTAATTCTTCAAATAGCTTTTAACGTAATGAGTCTTGATAAGAACGAGAAGCCGAATGCTGCTCGTTTTGTAGCCATTTTATTTTATTTTTTAACGCTGTCTGAAGCTGAACATTACAATAGGGGTGTCATTTCAGTGGTCAAGAATCAATTTTAAAAAATGAATTTATAGGACGTGAAAAATAAAAAAATATTTTGCACGAATATCATTATTAACTCTGACCCTTTTTTTTTTTTTTTTTTTTTTTTCGTGCGGAAATCCTCATGGATACCCACCCCGCGGCCAGCGGGGCAGGTTATGTCGGACTCTTACCGACTAAAACCGCACGCCGTCTAGGGTCTTCTGACGCCAGGGTGTAAGGTGGCCCAAAGAGCATTTCCCTCGCACCCCGGCTTGACCCAGGCCATCTCCGGATTCGAGATGACCCCCTCGGGTTTGGGAACCGCGTGGTTCCCGTCATACCCCCGGAATAGGGGGGGGGGGGGCGCGCTTTCGCGCGCCGCCGCCTCGGCCTGCTTCTGCTAGGGTGACAGGCGGCTCCACCCGTCACCCCCAGGCCAGCGCTCATGGAGGACGGAGGTCGTTAGGTCGCCTTAGGCGTCCGCGCCCGCCGCCGTTCGAGAGAGCTCTGTGCAGCCTTATTAACTCTGACCCGGCAATTTTCTGGTGGAGGACATGCCTTCGTTTTACACCAATTTGTTATTTAATTAAATATGTATGTATTTACAAAAAAAAGTTTAAAAGTATGTTTATCCGCATTCTAGAACCCATAACACAAACTAGTTAAACTATGCTTAGTTGAGGTGGGTCTAGAGAGCGCTGTATAGAATGTCGTGAAATATTTATATTATATTTATATTTATATTTATATTTAATTAAATACATACTTTTTACACTTTTTTTACTTTTTTACTTTTTTTACTTAAATGGATGAGTTTTCAAAGTGGGTAGAATAAGGAATGTTTACGCATTTTGGGATGAGATCCCACCCATTTATTTGATTCCAATGTTCGGTTAACATGTGTAGGTAAATAGTTATTCTCTTCACCAGCTGACCCAGTCTGATCACCAGCAAGTCCGCATAGTGAATCTGAACCGCCGGCTGAGTGGAGACTACCAGTGCGAGGTGTCAGCTGACGCGCCGCTTTTCCACACTGACATCAGATCAGCTCCGCTTACTGTTGTTGGTAAGTTTACTGTTTCTTAACAATTCCAACAAGAACCAAGCGGTTCGGTCCCTTTTTTCTTTGCCGCGCCATCAAAACCTGGAATTCTTTACCAGTTCACGTATTTCCTTCCTCCTTAAGCGTGGCGTGATAAAGCATTCGATGAGGCCATCAAACTGAGGGCCACCATTGTTACACTATCGGTGTTTGTAATGGTGACTCCTATGCGACACTACCTCTAGCTTAACATTAGGCTAGGTGAACACACACACACACACAAACACACACCCACACACACACACACACACACACATACACACACACACACACACACACACACACACACACACACACACACACACACACAAATCCCGCTCCAACACGGTTGAACGGATTGGGCTGAAATTTGGTACAGGGATAGATTATATATATTATAGTCCAGACTACACAAAAAGAGACTAGAGACTAACACATAGTTTAATTTTATCCTTAGAATGGGTTCTATATGGGCAAAGCCGCGGATAAAAGCTATTAATTAATATAGATGACAATAAAAATATTTGTGTAATAAATATTAATAAAACATAATACACATTTAACCCTTCGATATATCACCATAATGTACAAACATTGTTAGGTTAAAAGCCATAAATATTGACGATACAATACAAAATACCGTAGGTAAAGTGCTGTATAAGCCATTAGGACTGTGTTGTACATCTAAGGCCACGTTCACACGGCGACCATTCGATTCGATTTTTTCACGTATACGGTTTTACCGTATACTTTTACCGTATATATTTCTCGAACACGGGATTTTCCCGTGTGAACGCCGTGTGAACAATTTTTAAGTTTTCATACCTATATAATATTCTGTTGTCACTACTCTATTCGATAAAATCTCGTATACGGTATACGGGAAAATAATCGCCGTGTGAACGTGGCCTTATAGTCAGTAATATTGGCATGACTCGCTTATTTGTGCGATATAAATGACAGGTTTTTTGCGTTAACATATTTTTTACATCAAGTTTTTATATTAGTTAGATTTTCTCTTCACTTACGTAACTACGTAACGTAACGTAACGTAAAAACGTAAATAAAATTTAATGAAATGCATCAACTATTTTATTTGAAGTTGGATGTGAATAAGTATTTTAAGTAAAAACCAGGATAGATTTAGTACCTCCAACCTACAGTAGACCGTGGCCATAATAACCATCATATTGTGTTCCCGCTGTTAAGTAGGGTAGCCAGAGCTCACTTTCCCCACCCTCCCTCATCAGCTAATCCCCTCCTCCAAACTCTCTCCCCCTCCCCTCTCAAGGGTCGGCAGCGTGAGTGTGACACCCTGGTATTGTACACGATCATAAGGTCACGGTGAGCACTTACCATCAGGTGGGCAGTGTGATTGTCTGCCACTCAAGTAGTATAAAAAAATATAACAAATTTTTTTACATCGAGTTTCGGGTTTACAGCGAGATTCACAAGGGTTAAACCTTGTGAATCTGACTGTAAATGGGTCATTCTCAGCCGGCTCAAATAGGCGAGTCCGCGTCGAAAACCAATACTTGGAGATTACTTATCAATATGATTATTTTTTTTATAAAATGTACGGTCAAAAATAGTAGGGGGGGCCTGTGGTATTTTTTAGATAAATTACGTAGAAGTTAGTTTAAAAAAATTAAAACTACGAAAATATTGACCTCGGTGTCGCGTCCGGTCCTGTCCTTGCAGCGAAAATTATTTTTTATCTTTTTTTCTCCAATAAAGGTGTTATATGTACATATATTCACAAACAACTTGATAACTATTTACTTAATTTATAACATTACTAAGCCATTATAGGCATTACTAGACAAGTTACAACTGGTTGTCTTTACGTCCGACGTTCAGAGTTGACTTCAGTGGCGCGCACCGATTCATTCATTACTCTGTACTCTAGCGACTGCGAGAATAGAGGTTCGAGTAGTGCAAACTATCAGTTACCTACACCGCACCGGTGGTAAGGACAAGACGTCTGTATGTTATCGCCCCACTGTTTTATTAAGTTATGTAAGCATTTTCGGTGGCTTGGTATACACCTAAAACTGATTTCGGTGAATCCATTTTATCCTCAATTATTTGAACTAATAATGTAAAGCTATATTAAAAGTGTGTCTTTTATGTATTAGATTTCAATAAAAAACATAAGCATTCATAATACAGATTACTTTTAAAAATATATAGGATTTTGTGAAATATTTTGATTTCAGTGCCCTTGATTCCGGTGTATTCGGTGGGTCTGGAAGTCGAAATGTATGACTGCCGCGTGGAATTCAGTATCGCCACCAAGTTTATTTTAATAAAACAACTCTCCACTCGACTTTCCACTCCGCTGTTCACTCCACTCTCCACTCCACACTCCACTCCACTGTTCACTCCACTCTCCACCTCCACTCTACTTTCCAATCCTCTCTATCGACTGCACTCTACATTCCACTCTCCACTTCAATGTCCAATCCACTCCACTCCACTCTCTACACCACGCCCCACTCCCCACTACACTCTCCACACCACTCCCCACTACGCTCCACTCTCCACTCCACTGGTTTCCACTCGTCTAGCCGAAACCTTTCGGATAAAAAGTGCTAAACGGATTTTAGTACTTACGGTTTTCTTAGTCAGACTTAATATTTGGAGATATGACCAATAAGTTTTTTTAAATTTATTCATTGGTTTCACCTTACACCATCTTTACAGGGCTCACCTAAGGCGACAGTGTGGACATCATATCCCTATATAACAGTACTTTTAGTTGTAATAATCAAAATTCACGCGGGCGGCGCTACGGGCGTCAGCTAGTAACTACTACTAACTATAGAATTGTAAATTACTTGGCCCGATACAACTACACATATCGTTGGAGACGACGATATGTGTAGATATAAGGATATAAAAGACTTGGTTATGTTGAACACAAAAAATATCTAAGTATTTTTTGGAATCCTTGTCTGTTTGTTCGTGATGGACGCAAAAACTGCTGAACAAATTTTGATGTTGCCTTTTCATTAGCAAGGTCTTGGTTTTACATAAAATCTGCCGTATGTTTGATTGCATTTGGTTTAGTAGAACCGGGGAATTGACCAATAAACGATTACGAATCAATCGACTCCCACGGGCAGAGCCGCGGGTATTAGTTCGTATAAAAAGTAGCCTATACTAGTACTACTTATTAGTACTAATCCAGACTATAATCTATCTCTGTACTAAATTTCAGCCATATCCATTCAGCCGTTTTTACATGAAAGACTAACAAACATACATCCAGATATCCCGACTGATTGACTCCGTGGGCAAAGCCACGGGTAGTAGCCTATATGTTATTTCAGATTATAATCTATTTTTATACCAAATTTCAATCCGATCTATTCAGCCGTTTTTGCGTGAAAGAGTAATAAACATACATCCAGACATCCCGACTGATCGACTCCGTGGGTCGAGTGATCGACTTCGTGAGCGGAGTCGCGGGTATTAGCTTGTATAAAAAGTAGCCTATATGTTATTTCATACTTTAATCTATCTCGTTACCAAATTTCAGTCAGATCTATTCAGCTGTTTTTACGTGAAACAGAAACTAACATAATATCTAGAAATCCCGACGACCGACATAAGCTGTTTTTATGTGGCAGAGTAACAAACATACATATCCAGACATACATTCTTACAAACTTTTGCGTTTATAATATCAAGTAGGAAGTAGAATAGGATAGGATTTTATATATTTGATTTCGGTGATAAAAATGTTGATTTCGGTGGACACTATTAAAAAAAGTGAAATATCTTCATAACCATTCAGTCTATACAGTTCCCTCAACTACTGAAATGTTTTAAATTAACACTAGATTTCATATTTCATGTAAGTAAAACCTTAATTGAAAGAAAAAAATTGGACACCGAAGTCAACCAAATAATGAGCCGCCTGAGAAAGACCCAAATGAGAAACTCGTTCTTATAATCATTCCTTGGACTATCATTCTCTGAACCTTTTTCCCAACTCAGTTGGGGTCGACTTTCCAGTCTAACTGTAATGCGGCTGAACTTCAATTTTTTCCGTGGAGCGACTGCCATCTGACCTCCACAACCAATGGTCATTATGACCAATGGCGATATCGAAGTTCCAAGTTAGACTGGTTGGACTTTTGTGGGCTCCAACTACCCGTAACGACTGCCATAGATGTTTGTATGGCAACCGGGACCGACGGCTTAACGTGATCTCCGAGGCACTAATAAACCTGCGATAAATACATACATAACTTCGAAAAGAATCGATAAGTCATTGGTGTGTGCCATGGTGAACCTGGGATCGAACCCGAGACCTCATCTCAGCAGTCCATTACCCAAATCACTAGGCTACCGCGGTTTTTTTTTCCTTGTACTATATACAAATGTTTTTCAAAGTGTATAAACACAAAAAATGCTCGTTAAACAGATACGGTTGATTTACCTAAGAATTACTGTAAGTATAATTGATTTTAATGTCCATTTCAAGGAAAACAGACAGCCCTTCCCCATTTCTCTCGAGAATTTACAAGCAATTAACGTCTGTCTGTCCACCGTCGGAATATTTGATTTCCTTTGTCAAATATTCTAAGTATATGCTAAAGAGATACTTTCTTAAAGAGCTTACGATAAAAATTGAAAAAAGGAAAAGATATTTCTGTTCATTGGTTTGTCAGGCCCAAGCGTTTCAATTGGGGATGATGTAATCTTGAACAAATACGATTGAAAAGATTATAAGAAATGGTAGTGTGGGCCCGTCTTTATATCTGATTGAAAAATACTCTTCATTTACCATCTTTAGAGACACTGCGATTATGTCTGTATGAAAACTTATTTTCAGTTTTCCATTACAAATACCGCGGTAGCCTAGTGGTCTAGGTAATGGACCGCTGAGACGATATCTCGGGATCGATCCCAGGTTCACCATGACACACCAATGACTTTTCGATGCTTTTCGAAGTTAGGTACGTGTGTATTTATCACAGGTTTATAAGTACCCGGTTAATGGCAATAGGCTCGCCACCTATTACATTGGGACCTAAACACAAACTGGTGAAATGTGGGTGCTAGCACCTCTGCCTACCCCTTCGGGGATATAGGCGTGAGTTTATGTTATGTTATGTCATTACAAAAACTCGATTTCATAACTAATTAGAAATTCTATTTCTAGATCCACCATTCCGAGCACCACGTCTGTCAATATCCAGCTTCAGTTATGCGCGAGGGGATGTGCTGAGAGCCAACTGTTCAGTTGATGAAGCCTACCCAGCTCCTAATATTACTTGGATGCTTGATGATCATAAAGTGAGTATATATTATCGTCATCTTTGCGTATTCAAGTCGGCAGGGTGAGTGAGGCCACGGTAACTGGTTTCCATCAGGTGAGTCGTGTGCTAGTCTGCCATTTAAGTGATATAAAAACAAGAAATACCTCGGAGTCGGGCCTAAGACTCCGAGGTATTTCTGAGTATTCTGGGTATTCCGGGCATTAAGTATGGATACAAGGACCAGATTTTCTTTTATTTAATTTAACACATGTATGTTGGAGAGATTTGATCCATACAATTTTGACCTTATCAATTTATGCCATAAAAGTACAGGATGTTATTTTTCTAATTTTATCCGATTCGATTACCGAGTGTTGTGAGTGAATTTAAAAAAATCATTGAATGCAGTTTAAATTGTTTTTAGAATCAAAATAAAGTATTCTTTCAGTAAAATTGTCTATCTACATTATTTCAAGATACTACCCCTCCATGTGGCATCGCCGTGGAACACCCTATAATCTCTTCAATAAATCGAAACCAAACTTTTTACTTTAATATTCTCAAGATATTAAAACAGCATAACGTAACAGCATCCTCTTTTACTAATGAATGAAGGAATGGTAGCTCATGAAGAAACCCCATTGTCTAGCCGCGGTCAAAATAAAAATGCAAAAACTTTCCAACTCGGCACACAAAAATATTTGCTTAATATCAGAAATATGAAGGGTTGGTATTAATGAAATTCCGAAGTGTTTTCAGCCATCTTTTAAAGCTGTTGTTTCTGTGAAAATATGCTTTCTGTCTATCTCATTTCCATGGTTTTCGTACTTGTTTATAATATTATAATTTTATAGGGCTCTTCCAAAAGTTATAATTTTGATTTGCTAATTTGTTGATTACCGTTTTCTTTTTATTAGTAGCTTGTTAAGTTAACTTAGTCTTGATTTAATTTAGGTTCTAAAAGCTAGGAAAGCTAGAGAGGTCCGTAGCTAAGAGGTAACCGAATAGGTATGTTCCATCGTAACTACTAAACTGTTAAATCGATTTCGAATAAATATGTCGTTAGATTCGTCATTGTGTGAGTTTTGCTGGATAATCTAGATAGAGATTCTAAAATGTAAAAAAATCGGATTTCTCGCTCCAAAAAGTCGTCATCTTAGGCTCATTCCAGGCTGCAATCGAGGTTTTTACCTCGGAGCCAAGGATCCACTTATTCCTTCTACTCCTTTAGATATTATAGCTTATGGGGTTTTACGGTGGAATTACTAGACGAATCCTGAGAGAAAAGCCAACATCACAGCCTCGCCCGTTAATCAGCAGGAATTCAAAGTTGCAGGTGAAGTCAGCTCGGCCCCAACAGTCTTGGTTGGGCCCAGTTTACCTAAAAAAAGGTGTGTTCATTAAATAGATTCTTACATACATTATGGCGTGTCACGCTCTGCATATCAATCGCTCATAATATATTACCTTGAGAACAAAATATTTTACGCGTTCAATTACTCTGAAACATGAACGAAATCCTGAAATCACAATATTCATGCGTGAACACGATTCCCCGTAAATCAACGAACAGAAATAAAATATTACAATCTTGTGTTACAATTTATCACTTTGTCTCAACTCGCTCGAATAAAACATATTTAGGTATTCAGATCAAAATGCTTTGGAAAGCACGTTATACCGTCGGGCCCAGTTGCCATACGAACATCATCTTTGGCATTTGTAACGGGTAGTTGGATCCTTAAAAATGCCGATTACTGGTCTAAGTAGAACTTCGATATCGCCAATTGATTGTAGACATCAGATGGCAGTCTTTATTCTTTTCTATTTTCTTTCTTTTCTATTTTCTTTCTTTTCTTTCTTTTCTTTCTTTTCTTTCTTTTCTTTCTTTTCTTTCTTTTCTTTCTTTTCTTTCTTTTCTTTCTTTTCTTTCTTTCTTTTCTTTCTTTTCCTTCTTCTTTGTTTTTTTTTTCTTCCAAACCTATGCCAGAGCCTTATACGTAAATTAATAGTTGTACCAACTTGTACGTGAGACTGGCTTCTCAAAGGTCTTCACCGTCCAATCCCTGAAAAATGAAAGATATTTCAATCTTTTTTTTTCATCAGATAGCAGAAACCGTCTCCTGGAGGACATCGGATCTAGACTTCAAAGAACGGGGCGCGTTCAGCCAACTTGAGGTGACAATACTGGAGGCAGAGCATTACAAGATGGGGCTGACGTATACCAGCGCCAGTCTGAACAGAGCCTACCAGGAGAACTACTATGGCTTCGAAAGGGAGCAGAAGGATGATAAAGACATTTTAAGGTTGGTAGATATATTACCTTTTCTTCATGTGGTAATTGTTACGGATACCACTCTCGTCGGCCATCAGGAGGTGAGTCGGGCTCAGACTGACTAAAACCACAGCCGTGCGCGTGTCATTTCCTAGGTGTAAGGTTATCCAATAAGGCATTTCCCTCGCATCCCGGCTGACCTTGGCTGTTTTACGATAGTCTCATCGACCCCCAGAGAGAGGTAGGGGGGGATAAGCTTCGCGCCACCCCGTCGAGTACGGTCACAGGCCAGTAATACAAAATAATATAAATAAACAATACCACATTAAATTTAGCGCCATCTAGCGAAATGAAGATGTACTATTACAAAACTACGAATCCTACATCGCACAATTGAAGTTCTTGATGGCAGTCGCTTAACCGACAATATCCAAGTACGCCGCTGTGTAGTTAGACTGTAAGGGCCGACGCCCACTGCTAGCATGCCACAGCATGACATGGCAGGGAGTGCCGCGGTATCCCGCGACGTGGTGACGAGATAAAGTAAAATGATTTCTAAAGGCACTGAAATAAGATTCAAGATAACTTGATTCGCAATAAAATCATTTGCCATGCCATGCCGAGCCATACCGGCAATGGGCGCCGACCCTAAAGCTGACCCATACTGAGTTGGGAAAAGGTTCGGAGGAGGATTCTGATGTTCTTTGGTAACTCTTGTCTTTTCCTCCAGGTATACCCTGATCCCTCCAGCAAACGGGCAATTTACTTTGAGCTGTGTTGCTACGATATTCGACATCTACACCAGAATGGGCGAGCCCATGTACATCAGGGAGGCAGACCCACCTTATCCTGCATCTGTCACCAGGGAAGATTCTTCAGGTTAGTTAATTTCTTTATATAACCAACTTAATATATAGGACAACCACGGTAGCTTAGTGGTCTGGGTAATGGACTGCTGAGACGAGGTCTCGGGTTTGATCCCAGGTTCACCATGGCACACACCAATGACTTTTCGATGCTTTTCGAAGTTATGTGTGTATTTATCGCAGGTTTATTAGTGCCCGGTTAATGACAATAGGCTCACCACCTATTCATTGGGACCCAAAACATAAACTGGTGAAATGTGGGTGCTAGCACCTCTGCCTACCCCTTCGGGGATATGTTATGTTATGTACTATATAGGAGGTTATTAGTATACTGTGATCCTTTACTGCATGAACCGATTTATACTATTCTTCGTAAGACATCGGATTTAGTTTCTGTAGGTTCTGTACCTTAAAATGACCTTACCTCGCCTAATGGTACGCTAAAGGTAAAGTACTTACCTATTAAGATGTATTAAAGAATACTAACTTGATATTTTCGCTAATCACATTTCCATTCCATCACTTGATTTATCATCTGCTGACGGTGTAGGAAAAACATCTAAAAAACCCTTATATCCTAGAAGAAATTCTAAGGACATGTCCGATCCACCAAACCGCATTAGGCCAGCGTGTGTGGATTAAAGTCTAAACCCTTTCAGCTCTCTCATTAGAGGAGAGGAGACTCGTGCCCAGCAGTGGGACATTAATAGGTTGCTATCATAGCCCGAAAATACATCTCTTTTTAGTTTATCTTAATATCTCATACTCACATGTTTGTTTTCCTCAGGTACATCCATCCCGCACAGTGCGTTGCTGATGTCCGCATGCATGGGTGCGCTGCTGCTACATGCGTTATGATCGCGCACTGTTGCGCATACGCACACACTCAATTAAACTCGCTGATTGTACTGCGCGCGACTGTATATTTGTAGATTTGTAGCTGTAATGTTTGGATGCGCGGGAGAATGGATTTAGAAATGAAATGTATATGTTTAAGTTGTTTTAATGCAGTGTATTTGAATGATTTGAGAAATAAATAATACTAAAATTATAAAATTGGAGAGTTTGTTTGTTTGGTTGAACGCTTAATCTCAGTAACTGCCTGTCCGAATTGAAAAAATCCTTTTTTGTTAGATAGCACACTAATTCCCAGGAGAGCGAAGCAGTGGTTATATGTGTCCAAAACTTTGATAAATTTCTGTACATTATTACAAAATTAATAAATCAAAATAATATGGAGTTAACCCATACATACCCGTGATAGGTGCCACAAGGACAAATTTTTGTTACGGGTGAAGCCACAGGAGAAAGTTAGTGTTTTTATTAAAGGACAGATGCGACTGTAATCTGATAAATCTTAATATATATAAATCTCGTGTCACAATGTTTGTCCTCAATGGACTCCTAAACCACTTAATCGATTATAATAAAATTCGCACACCATGTGCATTTCGATCCAACTTGAGAGATAGGATAGTTTTTGAAACGGATTTCGACATCCACGCGGGCGGAGCCGCGGGCAACAGCTAGTGTTATTATATAATGTGACTGTTTTAGTTTATGTACCTATATAACTAATAAAATATATTGTATACAATAAAATGTTGTTTTACACCTACATTGTTAAAATAAATTATGTTACTCGTAATTTCACTTATTCCACGTTTTGTTACCCATGTTTAAATTTATAATTATTATACTCTACATTACGTAAATTAACTATAATTAAGACGAATTTAACGATACCTCATAATGTTAAATCAATAAACCGCTCAGCAATTTGTGCCAAAGGAATTTTCCTCCGTACACACCTCACCCATCTATGCAAATAAATAAAATTGGGTTGTCATGCCTATCATGAATAAAAAAATAATAATAACTAGTATAAAAAAAATTGTCGATCTGTCTGTTCCCTCACTGAGACAGCGGAGGCGGTTATGTCAAACTTATACCTACTAAAACCACATACCATATTAAAGTAGGTTTTAAGGAACCCCAGAAAGCAATTCCCGCGAACTTCTTCCCCCTACAGTAAAAATAAATCTGCATAAAGCACATGAGGAGTTGATTCTCCCTCTCGCACTTGCGTGTAAATGGTAAGGAGTGAAAGAGACAAAGCCGCGCGCAGTGCAACATTACGTAAGGAAACTGAATGTTGTGATAGATAAATAAAGCTAATATTTGTACTAGTTACTAAGAAATATTGTATATTATACTTATTTCAATGTTGCAAAATTTAATTATATGTGAATATGTAAATAAATTAATTAGTTACTGATTTGTTTTGTTTTATTACCCTAGTTTTACTCCTGCTACGATATTGGGGGTTCGTTTCCCGCTCAGTGCATAATTTCGTATGCATGAATACGATAAATACCTAACTTCCTTGGTATCAAACCTTAGCCACTATGCATTGAGGTTCCGGGTTCAATTCCTGAAACAGACAAATTCTATTGATTCTTATAAAAACTGACTTCAATTGGACCAAATTGAAATGTCCTTATTTTTTTTTATTTGCAAACCCCAACTTTCAAATAAAAAAAAGAATTATAAAAATCGATTCAACCAGTCGAAATTTCTGAGCTAACATACCTACATAAAAAGCTTTCGAAATAAGAACCTCTTTTGAAGTTGGTTAAAATTTTTACATCCTTATCAACAATGATATTAGGTATACATGTAAAAAGAGGCAGATATGTTACTAGAGCGCGCCAGGTGAAGACTCGTAAACGTCAATTGGGACGTTTTTTGACGGATAATGTTTATAGCTATCTTTTTTACTCATGTGCTTATCCCATCTTTCATACTACTTTAACGCTAATTGTCAACAATTGTCAATGTGGATCAGATTTGAGGTGTCAGTTACTATGAACGTAACATATCTTGTATATAAAATCATTGCTTATCAACGACTTATAAAGTTGTCAGGATATTGTCAGTATTGTCTATGGTTGCCTCGAATGGCAATAATAATGCTTTGTGCAAGATAATATACAATCACGTGGCAAATTTAATTTTTAAACTTATCATTTGGACGTATAAACTCTACGGATAGAACGCGTTAAAGAATAGAAATTATGACACTAGAGTCAGTCAGCTTGCTTACGTACAAGTCGGCATGCACCCATTCATAAGCTGACCAGCCACTACGCGGCAAACTTCATTCGATTCAGTAAGTTTACCTGGTAAAAAAAAACTGCAGCATGTCTTGTGTAGTAAAATGGTCTAAAAACGTAATAACACCAAGAAAAAAAATTCAGAAATTACATTTAAGTCAAATTTGGGCAACAGTCAACTCAAAATTCACTCATACATGGTTAGCCGCCACCTGTGTTGTGACACACCTTGTGACACAGTCTCATCTACGACGCGTTCTATCCGTAGGATTATACGTTCATGTTGATCGTTTAAAAAAAGCGTAGTTCACACACTTCACACAGCCAAAAGGTGTCAAAACAGATTCAATAAAGTGAAGTGTACTACGTCTTCAAAGCCAGAAGAAGTTAGGCCTTATTAAAACCGAGCGTATTGTTAGCCGCAGACTGTGAGCCAGAATTGTTCGTAGAATTTACATTTTTCTATACCACTTACCTACCCTACGTTTACACGGAGTCACGTTTTGCCGGATTTGATTTTTATTGGATCTGGAAACAGTCAACTTCAGCAATATTCGGTTTGCTGTGTCTTGAAACCGAATGCATGTGTGAACTCATTCATTGAAATACTGTTGCCACTAAACCAGATCCTGCAAAAAAACCGATCCCATGAAAATAAGATCCGGCAAAACGTGGCTCCGTGTGAACGTAGGGTTAGGTGGCGGATTTGCACACGACCTACCTGAAGGGAAGCGGTCTCCGTGGCCTATGGATGCTTGCTGTGTAAGAGCAGGGGCGGCACACTCGCGCTGCCGAGCTTGTAAAAGTATACATATTATGTACATACATACATACACATACTCACGCGTTTTTCCCTCCGGGCTAGGCAGAGACAACAGACCGCCATTTGCTTCTGTCCTGAAATACTTCACGCGCTTCCTCTACTGTCATTAAGCCTTTCATTACGTGTGCTGGTTAAGAGTGCTTAATATCAAAACATACCATTCATAAAGTTAAATAACAGTCAGTGACTTACTATACGCTACGTTAGAAAACGGCCTTATACAGAACCTCACTTTTGGAGTGTCAATACACCATCCGGAATGACTCTTAGAAGAATCTGTTCACCTCATAAACCAGGGTACAGTTGGAGCAGCCGACATAAAGCGACATTTAATGTCACTTTAATGTCAGATGCCACTGACGTATGAAGTTTTATTGTCTCCGAAATAGTGTCAAAGTGGTGCTAAACATAGAACAATGTTGGTATTAAGATAACAAATTTTGTTTGTTTGATTGCGTGTAAAAGGAAATGATTAGGAAATACCGACCCCCCCCCCCCCCTCCCTCCCCTCCAGGGTCGGCAGCGCAAGTGACCACTTTAAATCAGGTGCGCCGTGTGCTTATCTGCCACCTAAGTTGTATAAAAAATAAGTTATTAATTTTAAAGAGACGAACTTCTTAGCATTCCATGGATTCACCGTGCGGGTGCCGGGTCCATCGTGTGGCAGAGGGAGAAACTCCGAGCAGTTCCCAGGACTTGCGACCTGGGTGTAGGCTTAAGGAGGCCCCCTTTGAGATGCGCATCAACGCTCACCTTCACTGCTCGAGTTTCCCGCCCTGCCTAGCCAAATTTGGAACTTATTAATAAAAAGTACGTATTAAAAAAACTTTTATAAAACAAGTGTTTATTAAATTATTCTGCATTGTCACACGATATAGGTATGCATGCAAAATTTCATTTCATTCGGAAACTGGAAAGTGTGTCAAATTTAACTGTGCAAAATTTGGTGAATGAAAACTTGCAAAATACGAATTTTCCGCAAAATAATATTCTTTAATTAAAAAATCAAGTTTTATTTTATCATGAACATGAGGAAGATATTGGATTACTGCATTGCCATGGTAAATAAATCTTCATAAAATTAAAGAGACCTCAGTAGAATAAGATTAATGACCAATTTAATTTCCGGCCCCCAAAGTATTGCGACGTTGAAGACCCCATTAAAATTGATCCAGTCGTTTTGAGTGATGTCTTTACTTAATATTAAGAAAATAGCCAGATTGAAAACCTATCTAGGTACATTATTATAGTAAATCTACAAAAGATTTACGATTCACGGGTAGGTTTTCAATTCAAAATATTCTGAGTGATAACCACAGAACACCTTATATCCATAGAACGGATAAGACGTCTTAAGCTGATTGCATATTTGTCAGCACCGTACGCGCCGCACGCACCGAACGCGCTGCATTTCCTGATAGCCTCGCACAGCACGTCCGCACCGTACGCGCCGTAAGCAAATCTTTGGTATTGCAAACAATTTTTGCAAGACTGCGGTTACACGGAGTACCAACACGCGCCGTACGTGTCGCATATAAGCGTGCGAGCGTGTGAGCGGGTGAGGTTTCACATCATTGCATACAATGAAATCTAAAATGCGTCGCGTTCGGTGCGTGCGGCGCGTACGGTGCTGACAAAAATGTGCGGTCAGCTTTAGTCGCATATACATATTGCGCGTATCATATTTCGACAAGTCATACCCATAATGTGACGTCATTTTAGTGCTGTGTCAGGAATAATAGTGAAGAGACACACAAGAGATTATCGATATTCATTAGGATTAGGAAAGCATGCATTATATTGCACCTATTCAGCACGGATGCTACGCCCACTTGCCCATTTTATCTAGCTGGTTAATATTCCTGTGGTGATAACAGTAAATATGAATACATAACTTACTAATAAGTGCCCGGTAGACAGCTTCGGATTCACCCTCGATTAGATAAAACCAAAAAAACATTTTAAGCGAAATTTAGAAATTAATATACGTCTACCAACCCCTCTTGCTACCAGCCCAAAAAACAAAGGTCTATAATTAATTCACTGCCATTTTGCGACACTTACCAAAAATAAAAGGTCCATAGAGGTGCTCTTTAAAAAAATATATACACAAGCGGCCCAAGTTTTAATAAAATTAAAAGCCGACTCTCTAGAGGAAAACACTGTAAAGTGAAGTACATTAAATGTACGGAGAAACACAAACAACCGTGGATTTATAATAGCATACACTTTTATCTTCCAAACGATATCAATTTGTCACCAAAATGTACACTCGATACTAAAATAGAACAATCCAAGATAACTCAAGTGAGATCCGATGGTAGGTATTCAATTTCAAATTACGAATTTCACTTTACATCTATCTTATTCTTTCTACGTAAGATTCAAAATCGAATGTTTCTACTACGTTTATAAGTTTGTGAATTCTATCTACGGTGATTGTAAACGTTTTTAGACTCTATTTTTAAAGTGTTAAAGTTGAAATTTGTGTGGGGTTTAGAGAATCTAGGTTTAAAGTATGGAGAGATCGTTATTTCTAGGCGGTGAGCAGTGAAGAGCCCTAGATACACCCAGTTTGGACGGAAGCCAGTCTAGGTCTGGAGATGCCACTTCTAGAATTACGACTCACTCCTGCTCAAGCATTGGAATGTTATTTGATGGTCATTCTGACTACAAACAAACAGCGGTATTACAGATTGTTTATTGTAGTAGGAAATTTAAAAATATGAAGTTAGTGTAAAGAAACATAAAATACATTTTTACAACATTTATTATTCTGTACAGACAAAGTGCAACTTAAAAAACGTCAAAAAAGAAAACTTAAATTTGGCAAATAGACCAAAGGGAAACCTCTATCGCGCCCTTGACACTCTAAAAATGCTATTTAATTGTAAACTTTACCTTTGTACAGTTAAAGTCTAAAATCAAATGAAAATAATTCGTTAAACTTTTTCATTCACTCTACAAAATATTATTTAATTTTAGACTTTAAGCTGATAATTCATACCACAACTGACAAGTATGTATTATGTGTTCTGCCTCATACATTACACATATAATACACACACAATACACACACAGTACACACAAAGTACACACACAGTACACACACAGTACACACACACAGTACACACACACAGTACACGCACATACACACATATGCTTTGAACAACCACTACTTCCTCTAGTCCGTTAATACAATGATAAACTACCCAACACAACAAAACCAGGTCACGTTTAGCCCATCCCTTCATTTTATAAATAGTTCATAAAAGATGCAAACGCATTGCATGTCACAGTACCTAAATGTAATTAATCAGGGTTATTAATGATACCCATGGGCTTACCCAGCTTAAAATCATAAACTACTAATCACTGGTTTAATTGTATTATATAAATTTATTAGTGGCTTAAAATGACTAATGACTAATGAAGCTTACAGCATAATTATTTTGTAACTAAAAGTTAGTGAGTCATACTGAGTGGATTATATTAATTTTTGAGATAAAACTCCCATTACCGCGTAATACCCTTGACACTACTAGTAGAGCCATGGGGATTAAATAATGCCCTTGATACTACCGGTAGTTTCACAGGGATTAAATAGTAAATACCCTTGAAACTGCCAGTGGCGCCATGGGGATTAGAAAATACCCTTGACACTAGCAGTGGTGTCATAGGCATTGGAAAATACTCTTGACATTACCGGTAGTGTCACGAGGATTAAGTAATGCCTTTGACTCTACTGGTGGTGTCATAGGGATAGAAAAATACCCTTGACACTACTGGCGGCATCATGGTGATTGGGTACTGGTAACAGAATTTACTAGTATTCCCATTAATCCTATCATATAAGCTAAATTACTTATGTTGGGGGTGGATTCACGTCGTTAGAACTCGTAACCTCTAGATCGTAAAACCGACTTCTTAACCACTAAGCCATTCATCCTCAAAGAATGTCAGTATCAAGAAGCGGACCCACGATCTCGCAATTTCTGGCACGTAAACTGTAAATTTCATACATTACTTCGTCTGAAACATTTTCAACAAAAAGAATAGCTGCTTTAAAAAAGCTACTACCATTTAAACAAGAAACAGGGCGATTAAATATCTTAAGCCCACCTGGTACCCGGTAACTGTAGCTCATTTGTCCAGCCCACCCCCTCGTCCCCGGGGAACAGTATCCACTGATCATAAGTATTGCATTGCAGTACTTGTTCTAGTAAATAAAAATTTGCAATCATTTCTAGCAGATGTTACCGTACTTTTTAGTTATTCGTGATGAATGAGGTGATTTTTTTTGAGATATAAAGAGGCCTTTGGCTAGCAGTGGATGTCTTTCTGCTAATATGATGATGATGATGATGATGTCAATAGTGTTGGTGTGAGTTATACAGAAAAGGCAAGGGCCTCAAATCATATTTCGCGATCGTGCAACGATACTTGAAATAGTTAAAATTAGCCTTTATACTTAAAAGGGCCACCATTATGGCGCACTGTCGGTGTATGTAATGGGGACCCCCTTCCTGAGACTTTACCTTTAGCTTACTATCAGGCGAGGTGAAGTCATATTGACATGACCGATATAAAAAAATTGCAGGCAAGCACACAGCCCACCTGATGGGGAGCAGTCACCGTGGCCTATGGACGTGTGTATACTTGGGGTGTCACACTCGCGCTGGAGGAAAGATGAGGGGGATGGGATAGAGGTTGGGGGAGGGAGGGTTGAGAGAGTTTCTGTACTAATAGCACAGAATCCCTCCAGTGAGCTCTGGCTACCCTACTTACCGCTGGGAACACAACACGATGGTTATTATGGCCGCGGTTTTCTGTAGAGCGAAGGTACTACCCCAGAGTGACGGACTGCTCAGTTCAGATGAGAGACACCGTCGTATACTACCTCCGTTACGTACCAATGATGGCTTGAAAATATAGTACCTACACGTTATAAATTTGAAAGATTCTCAAATTTGAAAAACCCTCAACGGAGTACCTACCCATTATGAGCAAAATATAAACAGTATTCAACAGTAAACCAAAATTAAGGAAACCCCAACGCTAATCTCTCCATCCATCACGGTAAGCCATGCACCCATAATTTTAAATTAAAAAATGACCTCTCGAAACCCCATTAAAGCCCAATTCACATGTCATAAAAATTGTATGCGGTGTCCGGCCCGACTGCCGGATGGATGCGAGCCGGACGCGTCCGGATCAAGCCCAGATTACCGGACAGCCGGGAGATATTAAAACATCACGGCTAAATAACAGAACGATTATCACGAAAGCTTTTTAAAGGTATATGTGTGGTCTAAGTTACAAGATTTAAGAGTTTAACTGAAGCATAGATCTATGAAGGCTTGCGTGATGAAGTGACAAGGGTTATTATGAAACATTTCTCCAGGTCTGTAAAATTAATTTAAAAAAGAACCTCGAATCTATGTGAAAGGACCCGTACTAAGGTATCGTTACACACCTGAAAGAATATTGAATGACATTTTGGAGCAACTAGTATGCTGAATAACAAATAAATTAAAATTGAAACTGTTATCCAGGACGGGACTCGATCCTTTGACATCATTTGCATTTTTGGTACGTATACATGGGGACCAGTAGCTGCAGTTTACCTTCTTTATCATTATTTTATAAAATAAATGAAATACTGTTAAAATAAACATTAAAAAATAGGAACCTTCGCTCGTTTTGGAAGTTGGTTAAAAACAAAATGTAAAGACTGATTTTTAATTTAACATAGGTATCCGTCACTAAAATGCATTTACACATCAACTCTTAACCTCTTTTAACTTACACCACACATCCAAACAGTTATATTTTAACAGCCATTTTGAATTGTGCGAGATTATTCATTCGAACGTTTTAATGTCCACGTAATGGAGGTTCTGCGGCCCTAAATAGGGCCAGGCGAGATGAACTGGCGTTTTGAAACGTTTTTATGTGACGTCACGTGGAGCGAGATTTTCAGATGATGAAGTGAAGCACTTAAAACGGTTCATTGTGCTACAGATGGTGCGTGTCCAGAACTGTGAGGATTTTTTATGCGTTCCAAATGTTTTATGGTAATATAAGGTTTTAGGATTATTTCCTACTCAGAATTGCGATAATATAGTCAGCTGTTTTGAATCAATTCCAATATCTATAATAATAATTTGTATGTGTAGATTTGAAAAAAAAAACTAGATAAAAAGTACTTGGAAGCGGCGAGCATGTATGAAAACAATTATGAAAGTAGAAGTGAAATGCGTAGATATACCAGGATATTAGCAAATGGAATTATGTGATTTTTGCCGACTCTATTGCGCAAGAAGTTTGACTATAACGTACTATACATGTATTTAGGTCACAAAGTATACCTACGTAGTTTGAAAGGAGGACTCGGCGAAGCCTGTAAAAAATGTCTTTTGAATTTCAACATCCATTTTCTTTTAAATAACGTACCAACTCGCAAGTGTGAAGTTGGGCAATTCACACAATTTAAAAAAAAACATTTTTATTTTATTGTAGTCAAAAATGTTTTCTGCCTTCCCCCTTAAGTCATAAAATCACAGAATTGACTACAATTTTCAAAAAATCATATCAATTTTGTTTTATTGTCATAAGAAATGTTTGGTGCATTCCCTAAATAGCATGAAGATGTACAATTAAGTAATTACGTAGATTCATCTAAACTGTATTCGTCCCTCTAGATCAATTTCAGTTCATTAACCCCGAGCTTAACTAAGATTAACACAAGGCAATGAAACTTCACTGACAACATACTAACTAGGGTCCCTGGAGAAAAACTGGAGATGCAAGGAAAAGGTCTTGTGTTTGTTTGTGGTTGTAGGGAAACTTGTAAAGGCCAAGGTTCTTGAGACCTTGCTATTAATTATGGATAAGGCTATACCTAGATTTGTGGAGTAGATAATAAATTATTAAAATATAAAAAATAGTTGGTAAGATAAATATTCGATAACAGGACGGTTCGGTGCCTCTTTTATTTGCCACCCCACTGTAGTACTATCGGTGTATATAGTAGTGACCTCCGATCTTGAGACTATAGCTAACTCTCCATAAGTAGCGGTATCGGCAACATCGACAAGAGAGGAAAAGAAATCGCTTCCATAAAAGCCATAACATACCAATAAAAGCAAGCTTTGGATATTTGGTGCTCTAATGAAGAAAAAGTTTTCTACCTTAGTACTACAAACCAGCAAAAAAAACTCTTCAACACAGGTAGAATAAAACGCACAAAAAGTAATCAAAGTTACTATCAAAATAAATCTTAGCAAAAAACTAATCACTCCAGTTGAAATGGATCCATTGCCTTTCAAAAAGCGTACCATCTTTTTTATAAAGAGGATAAAGGAAGAAACGTGACCACAGTACTAAGCGGCGGGTGCCGCTTCGATTGCAAATGGCGGAAGATACGGATTGAAATCAAATTAGTAGCTTATGTGTGAAGTAAGATATTGTTTTCGTATGGGTAAATATGGATCGGGGGGCAACGGAATAGTTATGACGTGTTTAGGGCTGCGGGGGCCCTTTACTTTTTTATTGTTGGAATATAAGATAAGGAATTTTCTAGAAAAATGGTGGTATGTAATATAATATGGTATATAAATTTTTTTATACCACTTAGATGGCAGACAAGCGACGTGTGCACCTGATGAGCAGCGGTCATCGCAGCCTATGGACATGTGCAACACCAAGTGGGTCACAGCCGCAATATTGACCCTGGAGAAGAGAGGGAGGCAGTGGTAACATTTAGGGCCTGGTTCAAGATCTTCAGCAATAAAATAGAATTTTATAGAAAAGGTAAGCATGCTAAAATGTATGTTAACTTTTTCTAAATTGTTTTTTTTTTATATTATTTACGTCAATATAACTTGACAGATGGTAAGTTAAAGGTAGCTTATTAGTCAGAGTACTACTTACAGAGGGATTGGCGGCGGTTAAAGTTAAAGTTTAACTCCCATTCTAGATTTTGACTTCATTCAATTTACATCAAAAATCTAAAAATCTACAGCGAATTTTAACATCACAGTATCTTGATTCGTGATAAAATAAACCAACGGCTTTTACCTTTTTTTAATAATATAATATCGAAAACTCCCCTAACGCAGAGTCGGCACTGACAATGATGCGTGGCGAACTGAGGGGATGGGCGCGGACTAGCCCGTGGCAAAAATGTTGGAACACCAAAGTATTATCCATTTAAAATAAAAGGTATTGTTTGTTTTACAGAAATGATACTATGTACCTGTCTAACACTAAATGAATTTAGTTCCACTATATATAACTATTATAAAAATAAATATCTCTTCTATAAAAAATCGGATATTACCCTTGGTCCCATCGGTTCGACCTCCCAGTCGGTACACAGGGACGATTTTCCCTGTGAACTTGTGGTAAGTTGTATGCTGTAGGTCTGTGGGTAATTGTAAAATTTTGATCGACAAATTTTGAAAAGACCTTTCTAATAACACACCGACAACTATTCGGGCAGAGCCGCGGGCATAAGCTAGTGTACAATAAAGTTAATTTCTATTCTATTATTTGTTAAGGAAGTTGTAGTTCAACAGTCCCCACCCTCCCCAGCCAGTAACAAAATCCGAACGCTTATATACCTACCTATTCATCTATTTGTTCTCCACTCAAACCTCATAATGATTACAATAACGTTTTAAGGTAAGCGTCCACATGCCAGCACCGTAAAGATCAGGCGTATCGCATCAAATGAATTAATATTACACAGAGCGTCCACTGTATCGGTAGCGATCGGATTTGCCAACGCAAGGACCAGCAATTGATGTGCCGATGCCTGGGCCCGTAGACAAGGGTCAGTTTTTTTTGACATTATCTAATAATAATTTAATAGCTGATAATTGAAATGATTTTAATGTATGTCTGATCGATAAATTAAATAGAATTATGTAAAGTATCTACCTATATTTGCATGCCTTAGGGCGGAATGTGGCTGTCCTTTTTTTTTTTATGTCGGTCACGTCAACATGACTTCACCTCGCCTGATGGTAAGCTGAGGCAAAGTCTCTAGAATGGGAGTTAAGTTAAGTTAAGTCTTAATTTGTTTTATGCAAACATCTTTTGTATCTACCCATTTTCGCAAATAAAATGATTTGATTTGATTTTATTTGAAGTGTAAATCGCTAAGGAATAAAATAGATTAGGTCGACCAATCACACTCCAGCTCGTGATCAAGCCGCGGCGCGCGCATCGTACGCCCGCTACGAGCTTGGATGTGATTGATCGACCGAATCTATTCGATTCCTTAGCGATTAACGCTGTGACACTTGTCTACGGGAGCTGTTCATTTAGATTTTCTTAGTGATCGTACCTGAGGATAATACTTGTGGAGGAAAGTGAAGATGAAAAAGTCGTTGTCTCTTGTTTGTTAGCAGAAGAGAGAGATGCATGACGTCATCGGCACGCAACGCAAAAGTTGCCTCTCGGAACAACGCCGCGCCATCGGAATTGCCGTGCCGATGAGCAGTGGGGCGAGCACGGATTTTCTTTCGAATCGAGTTCGTAATGTGTGCGATAGAAATTATATGAGATTTGTACAGTTCCTTTTACGCACAAATTTCATACAATTTTTGTCGTACACGTTACGAAGTCGATACGAAAGAAAATTCGTGCTCGCCCCACAGATACGGTAATGTGGACGCTTACCTTTATACGATACACGTATAAAGTAAATAGGTATGATGTATATATTTACCCCAAAATTCCAAACTCATTTTCATAAATATATCAACAAAGGCTTTTGTTTGTTTGAAACCCCGTTTATTTGACTTTTTGCGAAAATCCTTGTACCCCACACCGTACTTTACGTCATTACGAAATCTATACTATTATAAAATTGTAAATTGCTATCTGTACATTGCAGATTTATGATAATACTTGGGTTTTTTTTATATAGGACACGTCAAAATGACTTTACCTCGCCTGATGTTAAGCTAAAGGCAAAGTCTCAGGACTGGGGTCACCATCACATACACCGGTAGTGCTACAGTGGCGGCCCTCAACTTGACGGCCTCATCAAATGCTTTTTCACGCCCGCTTAAAGGCCCCGGGACTATAGGAGGAAGGAAACATATATTATGCGCTGGTAAAGAATTCCAAGTCTTTATGGGTTATTATTATATGAATGATTCTGAACATAACAATATTTTTTTTTGGAATTCTTGTCTGTTTTTCGGTTTGTCTGTTTGTGCGCGATGGACTCTAAACTACTAAACGAATATTGATGCGGTTTAGTTTTTTTGAAAGATCTTAGTCAGACTTAAAATCTTACGTATGTTTGATTAAAATCGGTTGAGTAGAACCGGAGATATAGCCAAAAAACTTGAAAACCGACCTCCACGTGGGCGAAGCCACGGGTATAAGATAGTATCAAAATATTAATAAATTGTGTACCAGTAAACATCTCATCCGATTATGTTTGTCACAAACAGAAAAATACAAATATTTATACAGTATGTTATAAAAGTCGTTAATTTTTGTAATTATTACAGTTTTGATAGCTTTTTTGTTGACTCTATAAAGGCACTTATACATACAGTATCCTTTTTTATCTTGTGGATATTCCCGTCGGGCATCGAGGGTATCTGAATGTCAAACTCGAACCGACTAACACCGTATGCCGTCTCTGATCTTCAGGTGTCGGGACGTTATCACTGTGATGCGCGCGAGAACTCAGGGCTGCACACGCTGGCCGAGGTGCCGAGACAGGCTCTCCTGATAGCCCTCGGTGTGAGGGTCCTCACACTGCCGGTGTTGCTCACAGCGATGGTGCAGAGTGCGGACGCGTAGTCGGCCGCCACCTCCTTCTGCGAGCAAGTGATGCTCGAGAAGGAGGCGGCGGAAACGGTCCGGGAATGGTTGCGCAGAGCTCTCCCAGACGGCGACGGGCGCGGACGCCGCAGGCAACAGCGACATCTGTTGCCTGCGGCGTCCGCGCCCGTCGCCGTCTCCGTTTGAACTCCGTCCTCCATGAGCGCAGGCCTGGGGGTGATGGGTGGTGCCACCTGTCACCCTAGTAGAAGCAGGCCGAGGCGGCGGCGCGTGAAACTAGGCACTCTATATACCACGTTATACAAACAGATTTGTGATTCGTGCATTGTGTACGCTTCCTTATTAGACACATCTTTGTTTCTGAAGCTTATTTATAAATACGACCGAGTTTTACTTACTTTTAAATAAGGTTTCTCGTTCTCTCGTGATTCCCTCAGATTCCCCGCACTTATTTCTTTCTTGTATATATTTGCAGTAATTATTTTGTTTGCGTATGGATACTTTTACGTTCATTATGCGTATTGCTATGGAGTGAGATACCCTGCCTGAGTCTGGGTTTTTTGAAAGCTATAACCTGGGAGTCTTCAAGTCAAAAGTGAATAGGTTGCTTCTATCATCACTTATCAACGGGTGAGATAGTGGTCAAACGAAGGTCTCTTGTTTCTTTATCGTGCGATTGCCCTCACGGATGCCACCCTAGCTGCCCAACGGGGTGGTTAAATTGAACTTGTACCGACTGCAACACACACGTCGACCTGGATCTTGAAACGCCGGGGTATAAGGTCACAGGGCCATCTTCTGTAAGTTTTCGAGATGGCTACTTCGGGTTGGAAACCAGTCCACCTGTGGTGTCTCCGTCTTGTCACCGGAAAAGAGAGGAACGAAGGGCGAGGAGCCGCATGTCACGCAATGCCTCCAGCATTGCGTGACATGCGGCTCCAACTGTCACCCCCAGGCCTGCACTCATGGAGGACGAAGTTGTTCGACCTCCGACGCCTGCGGCGCCTGTGCTCGTTGCCGTCCGGAGAGCTCTGTGCAGCCTCTCCCGGACCCGTTCCACCGCCTCCTTCTCGAGCATCACTTGCTTGCAATGACTTTCAACGCCTGAGTTACCTGCGCCTGTTGTGAGCTGGCTTTGAATATCACTCCCATGGTCTCTAACGTGGAATTCAATTTTCGAATGTATTATAAAAAAACTAATTTCAAATAAATAAAAGCCCTAATCCATAGAACTTCCTTAACAGTTTATAGCTTTAAACCGAGTGCACAGTTGACTAATATAAACTTGTAGGAGGTATACGTTGGCAGGCGGCCAGGCCCGAACCTCTCAATTCACGACTAATGGCCCATCTTACTCACTGATATCGAATTTACTCCAAACCTTTATGAATTTTAAATTTGCTGAAAGATGCTGAAATATTTTAGTTTTACTTGGCTGGTAAGATAAGTGTTTTACTGTAGGAATATACTATAAATCTATGGTGGTAATTCATTTTGTCGCATTTTATCCATTTCACATTTGGTCCAATTCGTCCATCTTCGTATAAAGTCCACTACGCGAAAAATTCATTTCCTAATTTGATCCATTGCTTTTTCTTTTTGTTTTTTAAAAAGTAGTTAAAACCGTTTATATTTGTAGTAGTATATAAATAAAATTTAATCTAAGCCCAGAGATTTGTATTGAGCTTTTTTAAGCTCAATTTCTTTAAGTAGGTATTCGTACAAGACGAACAGATATAACATTATTTAATGACCTATCGCTGTAACGTCATTCGAAAATACGTACGGGACCCTTATTTTTGTGTTTACTCAAACATTTATCAGCCGTCTGTCATTTTAGCACTATCAATATTTTCTGCGAACGACAAAACTATTGAATAGAATTTTGGCAATATCTCAACAAACTGTTATTTTACTTACATTTCGTTTCTTACTATCACTATCTGAGTATTATTCCTGAATACATTTGAATTTTCCACCTTGGAGTCTAGGAACCGCTTACTCTTCCAGACAAGCACACGGCCCGCCTGATGGTAAGCGGTCATCATGGTCTATAGACGTGTGCAACAACAGGGACGTCACACTCAAAGTCAAAATCATAAATCATTTATTCTGTAAAGATCATTGATTGCAGCACTTCCAAAACGTCATCATTCTCTGAACCTTCTTCCCAACTCAGTTGGGGTCGGCTTTCCAGTCTAACTGTGATGCGGCTGAACTTCGATATTTTCCGTGGAGCAACTTCCAAAACGTTAAAATCATAAATATTTAAAACTAGAAGCAAATGGACCACCGGTTCAAAACGCAGCCCAGACCTGAGAAGACTCCGGCAAGAAATTCAGAGGGCTGTTTTTTTTCTCCCGCTGCCCACCCTGTAAATATCTTCTAGTAGTCCGACATAACCGCCCCCGCAAGCCACGCGGGTGGTATCCGTGGGGATTCCCACACGAAAAAAGGGTCCCCTTATACAGCATAAACATTGAGGATAGATGCGACTGTAATTCTCAACAGACTCTAACCATCACGCTTGCCATGGCAAATATTATATTTCGGCAGTATTCCGGTATTATCTAGAATTCATGTTTCATTTACAAGGTATCACATTTGAAATTGGACAAGTGTGTACACAGATAGTTTTGCAATATTCAGCGCCAACAAAAACCAGGAAATGTTTGTAGAAATATACTGCGTATTTGATAACGATACTGCGAATATGTACCTATAAAACCTGAGGACGTAACTGTTTGAACATAAGGCTGTGTTATAAAATGGAGGTGGCTAATCATGTGTTTTTGACGTGATAACGTCTTATAAATTGATAATACCAGCAACACTCATGAAAAATAGTAACGTTCCATAGTAACGTTCCACCTGAGCCTGTGCGTGCAAGCGAGAGCGCGCAACAAGCGATAGAGAGGCCCAAGCAGTGAGGCCAGAGTCAAAGCGTTGGCTTGTGACACATGTATCTCTCTTCTCGCGTGAAATAGTAAGGTTCCGCTTCTGTAGTGTATTTAATTTAGTATCAGCATTGCACCCGTGCGAAGCCGGGGCGGGTCGCTAGTATTACATAAAATAATGATTATGACGTTATCACGTAAATCTATCGTCCGTAAACCGACTTTACAGACAACCAATTTTTTACTACAAACACACATCCATACATACATACTACATACGCACCATAAGGCGTGCGTGGAATGAAATTACCTTCTTTTTTTATGATACTTGGGTGGCAGACATAGGACACGGCCCACCTGATGGGAAGCGGTAACCATGGCCTTTGGACGAGTGCAACATTAAGGGTGTTACACACGCGCTGCCTACCCTGAAGGGAAGAGGAGAGGGCTAGGAAGGGATAGGGAGGTTAGGAAGGGGCGGGGGAAGGAGGGGTAGCTGTGTTTCCTTCATCCTACAGTCCCGGGTTCTTTGAGCGGGGCGTGAAAAAGCATTTGATGAGACCGTCAAGTTCAGGGGTACCATTATGTCACTATCGGTGTATGTAATGGGGACTCCCTTCCTGAGACTTTACCTTTAGCTTACCATCAGGCGATGTGAAGTCATTATTGACGTGACCGATGTAAAAAAATGATTGTAATGTGCTGTTTTCACTACTTAAACTTACTGTATCGAATGACTTTGGCCGCGTAGTAGCTGACTAGTGCGTGAGTGTATGTGTGGTGCCGCCTCTACAACAGCTGTCGTCAGTTGTATTCTTCAACGCGTTTCATCCATATATTTTACAGGTTCACGACTGCGACAGAAACATAGATATAGAAATTCCAATTCTGTGAGGATTTCAATATATCCAATGAATACGTTAGCAGGTAGCAGTTTGGGTGAGAAAGATATAGACATTACGTCTATGTAATGTGGAGTGGATTGAGTGGATGTAAGCGATTCTGTATGAGGTGTCTTGTGACGGATGTTTGAAGATATTGACGGTTGTTTTTTTGCACACACAGAAAATAACTATCAAACATTACAAATCTAACTAAACTAGATTTAGCTTACGGCTTCACTCGCGTGGAAGTCGGTATCGCCACTAATAAAACGAACTCTCTACTCCACTCCCCACTTCCATTCTCTACTGCACTCTCCACTCTACCTTCCACTTCACTCTTCACTCTACTCTCAACTCCACTCTCCACTTCACTCTCCACTCCACTCTCCACTCCACTCTCCACTCTACTCTCCACTACACTCTCAACTCCACTCTCCACTTCACTCTCCACTCCACTCTCCACTCCACTCTCCACTCTACTCTCCACTACACTCTCCACTCCACTCTCCACTCCACTCTCCACTCTACTCTCCACTCCACTCTCCACTCCACTCTTCACTGTACTCTCCACTCCACTCTCCACTCCACTCTCCACTCCACTCTCTACTAAAAAGTATCCTAAGTATGTCTCTTGATTCTAAGCTACTTCCTTACCAATCTTCAACCAAATCGGGTCAGCCGTTCTTGAGTTATAAATCAATTTATAGTTGAGTTAAAAAAACTCCTCAATCCCTCCCCCTCCAAGGTCGGCAGCGCGATTGTGACACTTCTGATGTTGCACACGTCCATAGTGACCACTTTCCATCAGGTGGGTCGTGTGCTTGTCTGCCACTTATATGGTATAAAAAACAACCGGAAAACAAGATTACATAACGTACCAGGAAACCATGAAAACTTACAAGTATTATTTTCTGCCGAACCCAAGTGCAATCCGATTCAATCATTCATAACTCATCGTAATCACACTTCTTCTTTTCTGTCTATGGTTGCAATGGGTCCTTGAAAACATGGGAGATTTCACCTAACTTCGACTATAAAGCATTAAGACGATTGCCTTATCTCTGACCACCATTATATTTTGCCTTCAGTTAAGACGGTACTCCACGGTGTGTGATTATGCAGATTTCATCACGTATTGCAGCATCATCTTCCAGCATCTTTCCAGAGATAGAACTGAATAATCGTGATCCACTTTCAGTCTAAGTACGAAACGGCAGCACTTTAATATATGACTTTTTTACATGGTGAAAACCCCCAACAAGCATCACGTGACCAAGTATAGGTAAGTACAAGCCCTCAGCTTGACGGCCAGCCTCATTATTAATGCTTTTTACGCCCCGCTTCAAAGCCCCGTTACTATAAATAGGACGAAGAAAACACATAAATGGATTTTCACTCACTTCCATAGTGCATATCGGTCTATATCCAAACTGATATACCGCTATCAGCGCTTCTCAAGACATTACACTGTCCATAAAGCGTCAGTGCGGACTTTCCTGCGTCTGTCCGCAAAAACACCCACCGTGGGAAGTTACCTTAACATATACGAGATAATCTGATGGATTATTTATTGATCCTATACGAATATACTATACGAAGAGAATTTGTCATGAGAGTGACCTATAGGCGGGACCGTCGCCGCGGCGGTGATGGATCAGTATATTTCAATGATAATTTGTTTTCTTCAATATCTGATATGTTATGTGAGAGATATTGAAAGAAATATGAATGTGAGTTTTGACGTGAATGCGTATTTAAATTTGCTTTTATTGTGAGAGGCTATTGGGAATTGATGATAGTATTAGAAGATTCTTTGTGGTATTGCAGTTACATCTTATCTTATCTTAATATTATATAAATCTCGTGTCAAAATGTTTGTCCTCAATGGACTCCTAAACCACTTAACCGATTATAATAAAATTCGCACACCATGTGCAGTTCGATCCAACTTGAGAGATAGGATAGTTTTTGAAACGGATTTCGACATCCACGCGGGCGGAGCCGCGGGCAACAGCTAGTACTATTATATAATTTTAAAGTAGCTATGTCTATACATTGGAGGTACATATTAAAAAAATACTTAGACTATGTTATAATGAACGATTCTGTTAGCGAAATTTTTTTAATTCTTATTTGTTTGTCTGTTTGTGCTTGATAGTCGCAAAAACTACTGAACGGATTTTGATACGTTTTTTTTTTTGTTTTAAAGGTCTTGGTCAGACTTGTAATGGATACTTGGACCTGTAACTTTAAGAATGAGATTTTGAAACATTTCGTATTATTTAAGTAACTTCTGTTATAAATTTAAGTAGATTTAATCAACATCCACGATGGCATACTTTGACAACCTCTGTGGCGCAGCGGTAGAGTATTTCGACTGGTAAGTCAGAGGTCATGGGTTCGAATCCCGCTTGGTGCAATTATTTGTGTGCTTGAATATAAATATTTGCATTGGTCTGGATTTTTCTATGTATAATATTATGTATGTATTACAAATAATTCTTTGACAAGTTGAGTTAACAACAACGTTTATTACGAATGTTGGTCGTTTCGACGAAATTCATAAAAAATAAGTGGTTTTGCATTTTATATTAATTTTTCATTTTAATATGTTCATGTCTGTCATAAGGCTCCCCATATATATTGCATGCAGACTGAGACAAACTATTTTTACCTAGACAGCATATTTTCGTGGAATGTCTGGCGTATATTCAGAGAAACGTACTTAAATAGATCTCGTAAACTGCGAACTGTGCTTGGTAAAAATCGTACAAATATAATAAATCCTACTAATATTTACCATTGGGATCTCTGCCAATAGAGCTGGGCCTCGATTCTGCTAAAGACAACCCACTGATATACCACTGACACTCTAAAAAATGCCATTTGATTGTAGACTTTATTGTTATCAGGTTAAAGTCTAAAGTCAAATGATATTTTGTAGGGTGAATGAAAAAGTTAAATGAATTCTTTTCATTTGATTTTAGACTTTAACTGTACAACGGTAAAATCTACAATTAAATAGCATTTTTAGAGTGTCAGTTTGCCTTTAGCAGAATCGAAGCCCTGATCGATGTCAGCAGGACAGAACAGGAAGAAGTTTCTTAAGGTATACTTAGGAAAAAAAATCCTGAGCTGTCCTTTCCTGTCATCCTGTCCTTTCACCCTGTCCTGTCGTCCTGTACTGTCGTCCTGTCCTGTTGTCCTGTCCTGTCGTCCCGTCCTGTTGTCCTGTCCTTTCGTCCTTTCCAGTCGTCCTTCCCTGTCATCCTGTCCTGTCGCCCTGTCCTGACGTCCTGTTGTCCTGACCTGTTCTATTCTGCCCTGTCCTGTTCTATCTCCCCGTCTTATTGTTATCCATTTTTTTACATTTTTTTTTAAATTCAGAGCTACCTGATCAACATTATGATAAGCTAAGCTAAAGCTAAATTCAAACTAAGTTGAGTAATGCCAGTCTTTAGCAAAGGCAAAAGGGCTGATAGCTCTAAATAACAGCTTTGGTACTAAGAACGTACTACAAATGTACTTATTTGCCATGCCAGTAGCACAAATAATCTCTTTGATTCCATCGTAATTATGTGAATGACGAAGCAATTAGTCTAACTCGCTCTAAAGAAAAATAACGCACCGTCACCACCCAAACTCCCCCCCTACAACTTGATTTACATTCCAATACGTGACTTTCACATTCACGCAACCATTGCGTAATCACTCAACCTGCATTATTTCGATCACGTACAAAACCTGCAATGTATAATGTACACCCGGCCATATATTGTCTCATTCCGTTTAATATCCGTTTGTTGATCGGTGAGATTTCCTAACAACTTGTAGTAGGGGGAAATTAGATAGTTTCGCGTTTCCTGGAGCTAGAAGATACCTGATGTGATTTGAGAAGCTGTAGAAAGACTGTGGATTAAAACTAGGTATAGTTGTGTAGGTAACTAAGTAGGACACGACGGTATCATCTCCCGTCCGAACTGAGCAGTCCGACTGAGGTAGTACCTCCGCCCTACAAAACACCGCGGCCATAATAACCATTGTGTTGTGTTCCCGGCGGTAAGTAGGGTAGCCAGAGTTCAAGCCCCTCCCCCCCCCCCTAACCCTCCATCTCCCTAATCCCCACTTCCACCCTCAAACAACTCAACCCATTTCCCCTCCAAGGTCGGCAGTGTGAGTGTGAACTCCTGATGTTGCACACGTCCATAGGCCACGGTGACTGCTTCCCATCAGGTGGGCCGTGTGCTTATCTGCCATTTAATTAGTATTAAAAAAATCTTACTTCACTCCCTCTCCCATAGAATCGCTACCAAACGTGACTCAAAAAATTCATTATTTATTTATTGGTGGATTAAAGAACATAGTTTCCAAAATCTACTTATCTTTTGATGATACCCAGCCGTAAGTATACATAGGTATTGTCGAAAGGAAGGTATATCATAATACACAAATAGCTCATTTACGAATAAACCATCTCAATCCACTTCCCTCCATATTTATCAGGTGCGAAACCTCGAATCATTTTAGCCGGGGGAATCTTTTATTCATCCTCAATGCCGCCGATCGGTTCAGGAGTACCACCTCTATTGCGATCCGATGCCGGCCGGATACAAATCGCCGGAAGACTGATCGCACACAGATGAATTAACAAATACATGTAAATGCGGTTGTGTTTGTAGTCCTGCGATTTTGCGATTGTTGTGTTGCGATTTTGTTTAGAAAGTCGTTATATCAAGTCGTTTTAACCGACTTAAAAAGGAGGAGGTTATCAATTCGACTGTTTTTTATGTTTGTTACCTATGAACTTTCGACTGGGTGAACCGATTTTAATGATTTTGTTTTATTTGAAAGCTGGCGCTTCCTGTATGGTCAGTTTTTTTATAAGAATTATTATTTCGCTATTGGTTAAATATTCATGATTAAGTAAGATGGATATAGGCAGAGGCATTAGAAGTGCCCATTGTGCATTATAGCACTTGGTCCTACGTCTTACGCATCCCAAAACTACCTTTTTCAGGTCATCAGTCAATCTTGCTGGGCGTCCTACCTTTCGTTTACCGATCCGTGGTCTCCACTCCAGGACTTGTACCGTCCATTGGCCTAGTTCTTTGTCAGCTGACCGCATTACAAATTTTATCCTATAAAGAAACCTCAGGGGAGACATCGGTACTAAAGATTCCTGATGTCTCCCCCAGGGGGTTTACCAGGGGAGCCACGGGTCCGAAGGGAATAATATATCCGAGTATACACGTTTCGACTCTTTTGGTTAGATTACTTAACGCTCACTGACGTTATCTTGGGGAACAGTCCATGGGCCAATTGTTCTTTGGGTGAAGTTATTGGTCAAAACATTCTGTTGGTTAAGCATTCACTGACGTAGGGTAATGCTGGCGAAACGTTCGTGGATGAAAAGTTCATTGGACGAAAAGTTTATGGTTTAAAGATAATGTTGACCAACGGTTCATGGACCAATCGCCTGTTAGTAAACCGTTTCAGAGTCTTTTGTGCGGCAAACGGGAACGACGGCTAGACGCGCTCTATAAATAGTATCTTTGGGGAAGTCGTCGGTCTGTACGCTCCACAATAGATGGTATTGGCTTCAACGAATAAATCATACGGCCGAAACGGTGATCAATCACTACAGATATCATAAATACGCGCGTCTATTGCAAACATTCCGCTGCGTATGTTTTGTGCGTTGTCCAATTCTGTTTTACTAGTACGCAGATTTTATTCTAATACGTTATAGAAACAAACATTCTAGGTAATTGGTCTTGAGAATAGAACTATCTAGTAGTATAAACTAGTATTTATAAAGTTACGAAACAAAAACAACTTCAGCATAGATTCTGAGCTTGTAATTTATTATTTATTATTGTAATGGGAAAAGAATTCAATGAAAATTTGCTGTTTTCTCCACTTCACTTCCACTCCTAGAATAATCGAACCGAAGTGGCAATTGGCTGGCCACATCTGCCGAAGGACCGTTGGAGCAAAAAATGACCGCGAGATTGTGGCAAGACTCCTACTCTTGCACACACCCTGCAGCCAGATGGACTGACAACCTGAAAAAGGTCGTTGGGATGAACTGGATGCGCAAGATTGGGTTCTATGGCGTACATTGGTAGAGACCTATGTCCAGCAGTGGACTGCAATAGATTTATTTATTGAGTAAAAACCGCATAAAAATCCGTAACGTAGTTTAAAAGATCTAAACGTACAAACAGCGTCAAGTAACTTTGTTTTAAACTATATAAAGTACTAGCTGTTGCCTGCGGCTCCGCCCGCGTGGATTTCGGATTCCAAGAAACCTGCACTTTTTTAGGTAATTTTTATACACCTTGGGTTATATTATTGAAGTTTTAGTAAGGATCCCTATTTTCTTTGAAAACAAATTATAGCCTATGTTACTCCCAGATATTGTAGCTTTCTATAGGTGAAAGAATTATTGAAATCGGTCCAGTAGTTTCGGAGCCTATTCGTTACAAACAAACAAACAAATCTTTCCTCTTTATAATATTAGTGTAGATATAATATATAGATCCGAGAGCGATAACTTTCACCTCTTCTTACTCGTGTTAAAATAATAATAACCATTATATCCTGGCCGAGTTGTGTAAGCCGAACCCTCATTCCGTTACATAATCGCGGTGAATCTAATATTCGCACGAGTATGACCGGCCGCCTAATTTGAATCGGAGCTTATGCGGGAGCACACCTGACAGCCCTAGTGGATTTAGGAACTACGCGATAAATGGTTGATGCTGTGTTTATGGTAGTACTCATGTTAGTGACTAATACCACAGTAAATATTATAAACTAAAGCAGTACGGAAACTAGGATTAATTGTTGAAGCAATGAAACACACGCTGTATTGAAGCGTTAGGGTTGACAACTTAATTTATTAATAAAAGTTGCGAAATGTACGTGCGGCGCAAATGATGATAAAATAATGTGACCACGGCAACCGCGACGGCAAGCACGGTGAGATCCGGTGAGGTTTGTGTTTGTGTGTGTAATTTTGAACGTTAAATGCATAGTTTTTTTACTGTTTTAGTTTATATATTTACTCTACTTATACTCCTTTTGTACATATTCATAGTGATTTTACAGTTGCGTTCATAGTATACTTTATGGAGTGTGAGGTCCACATAATTATTGTTTCTGATTCGTATGGTTTTTTTTAACAACACAGATGCTTTAGCATACGGCCTACCATATGAAATCGGCGTCATTCCCTCGGGCTGTCTATAGAGTATCTTATGAGACCTCCCATCAGGTGGGCCGTGTGCTTGTCTGCCACCTACGTGGTATAAAAAAATTGGCTAGATGGTAGCAACTTTATAAAGCGGGGCGTGAAACGTTATATGAAACTTTATAAAAATTTAAGCGGCGCGTGGAAAAGCATTTGATGAGGCCCTCAAGCTGAGAGCCACCATTATGGCACTATCGGTGTTTGCAATGGTGACTCCCATTCCAGAGACTTTTCCTCAGCTTACCATCAGGCGAGGTGAAGACATTTTGACGTGTCCTATATTAAAAAAAAAAGTTACAGACCATTAAAGTTTCAGGCCACCATTGTTGATGCCAGCAGTATTTCTATAACTTACAACAGAGTAGAGTACTTAGTAGAGTAATCATTTCAATCAAACATTTTACTTAAAGCAGCAGACAGCCTCTGTGGAGTAGCGGTAGTGAACGCGGCCGCTGCGCAGGAGGCGCGGGTTCGATCCCCGCTCAGTGCAAATATTTGTATGCATGAATACCATCCAATCGACCAGACCAATCGGTCTATGCCAGTCGTTACAGGTAGATGGAGCCCAAAAAAATCCAACAACAACGGTCTAGCTGCAATGCTTTGATATCGCCTAATGTCACCATTGGGTTGTGAAGGTCAGATGGCAGTCGCTTCACGGAAAATATCGAGGTTCAGCCAAATCCGCAGTTAAGACTGGTAAAGCGGACCCCAGACTCCGAGGTGAAAGTTTTGGATACGACTGGGATTAACGCTAGGTTGAAGATGACTTAAAGCAGTGCCTAAAGCAAACAGGAATAACATTACATAAAGCCATTTAATCTAGACAAGACGAATTTAATCAAAAGAAGCAAGGCCCAATCTGACACATTACCCCATATCTCCGGTTTATGCCAATGTGTGCCTGTCCTAGTTCGGCCCATTATTTATGGCGCCTGGGCCTCGCTCGCCTCAAATTGGCCAATTACATTAGTACAAGGCAGAACACAGGGACGTACTTAGGAAAAGTGAGTGTGAATTTTTTACTACGTATAAAAAATTTGGTTTTAATTCGCTCTTGAGGGGCACGGAAGGCTGGGCTGTTTTATTATTCACGGCTAATATATCTCTAGGTTTTTGTAAGGGTTCCGTTTGTAAACGGTTGGATAATTTTAGAATGATGTTATTAGCATTTTGAGCTGTGAATGAACTTTGATATAATTATGATATTGTAGGCAATTCAGGTGAATAAAAGTTTTTCTAAAGATTCTATCGCATTTCATTTATTGTTTACACTAATACTAACACAGTCTGCTGGAGGAAATTTCTTTTAGAAATAAGCAGTACCGTTGTACTATTCTATTTTCTAGTAAACTAATTATTGTATGTGCACAAATCTTAAATAAATACCTACGTGTAAACGATAAGACAACACAAAAAATTACGGTAGTCTTTTTTTTTTTTAATTTAAGAGAAAGAAATTTTTTTTCCAGTAGATTTTATCGCGATTTCTTTTACTTTTTACATTATTCCTGGTTCCGGTTGGGTTTCAGTACTTATACTAGAAAAGGATAAAATCCGATATAAACGTGGCTCGTTGTAATAAGAACTTAAATAAATAATTGAAGGCAGTTTAACTTTTAAGGTTATGATTATTTTAGGTATTTGATCCATACCTACCAATATTATAATAGCCAAAGAAATTATTTGTCTGGTACTTTTTCCATCTAAACCGCTGAACCGATTCGTTTTCGCTTGGAATAAGGATAGCTGTCATAATTTGAAGAAGAAAACGTGGTTATTTTTATTTTGAAAAAAACATTTTTTTTTAAAGAATATTAATTATCAAAATTACCAATTATGCCACTTAACTCCTCCAGCTAAGTCTAATATCATGTGTTAGGACTGAATTCACATCGGTCAGGATTCAAACCTGGGACCTCATGAAAAGCCGACTCCATAACCAATAAGCCATCGACGCGTAATGTGAAGGGCGGACCAAGATAGCAGCTAGTATATCATAATCCATCACACAAATAACTACTCTATAAAAAATATCCTAATATTTTTCCCTCAAGTACAAAACACTTTTAAACTAACAATATTTCGAAAGTGTAAACGGAGACGGGTGCATAACGAACACTCTCATTAAAACCTATAAATTACTTCAAGTAATTAATACCTGAGGCTTTAATTTGTAACATGATATTTTAGATGGGGCGCTTCGAGATTTATCACTGAAAACAATATGGACACACTTTTGGTGAAAATAAATGTAATCAGGGTCGGTGTTAGGATATGTAGAATAACCGCGGTAGCCTAGTGGTCTGGGTAATGGACTGCTGAGACGAGGTCTCGGGTTCGATCCCAGGTTCACCACGGCACACACCAATGACTTTTCGATGCTTTTTGTATTTATCGCAGGTTTATGAGTGCCCGGTTAATGGCAATAGGCTCGCCACCTATTACATTGGGATCTAAACATAAACTGGCGAAATGTGGATGGCTAGCACCTCTGCCTACCCCTTCGGGGATATAGGCGTGAGTTTATGTTATGTTAAATGTTAGGATGTTTAAATGAGACTGGGTGCGGACCGGTACCTCGATGCGGTGCACCCGGGCAATGGACGCGAGAAGCGCCTCCCACTCGCCACAGGAGACGCTGCTGCCTGCGGCCAATCCGAGAGCGGGCGGGACTGCTCCGAGGCTCTCTACGTGCCCCTCTGACTAGCAGAGAGCACAGTGGGAAGCGGGCAGGTGGCGGTCTGGTTCTCCGCGTGCAGAAGGGGGGTGGCAGGACGGCCTTCTGTTACACACCCCAGACCGTTAGCGAGACGGAGCGATGCTCGTCCCACCCACCTTATGGGACCCTTAGTGTTGCACACGCCCATAGGCCACGATGACCGCTTCCCATCAGGTGGGCCGTGTGCTTGTCTGCCACCTACGTAGTATAAAAAAATATTATAAAACCATACATGAAAATCTTTACTTATCTAAAATCACAGCGTAATACAGATCAATATAAATTTCGTATGTACCTATCACCTAATTGAGTACGTAACAAAATCCCCACTTCTGTATATTTGAAAGCTTCAATCAGCGCAAGTAGGGAAATGGCCGATATGTTATTCGGTAAGTCTTGTGGGCCTATCATGAAACTTGCACCCGAAATTGCGGGCCGAATTTTCGAGCAAACGGAACACAAACACAGAAACTCTCATTGCCTCCTCCCACCTATTCCTAGCCCTCTCCTTCTCACTCCCCTTCAGGGTAGGTAGCGCAAGTTTGTCACTCCTGATATTGCACCCATCCATAGGCCAGAGTGACAGCTTAGCATCAAGTGGGCTGTCTGCTTGTCTGCCACCTAAGTGGTACAAAAAAATTGATTTAAATTTATTTGAAAAAGCGACGAATTTATCATTCCATAATAATACATTATAACTATTATATAACGAAAAACTGTTAACCGGCAATTACCTCTTCAATCAAAATACATTCACAAATCCACACTCAGCCAGATTCCTAGGACCTAAAGGTTTGAGAGCAATAAACTCCCCACTTTATATTGACATAAAAAGCAAGGAGAAATGTTTTTGACAGCTCCCGCTTATGATAATGAGGAGTTGAGTGGAATGCCTTTAGAGACAAGTAGTTAAATAGTTTATGCGCTAAGGTAGCCTTTGACACAGACACGTCTGTAAATCAGGAGGGATACTATAGAATGTAATATCCGAAACTTTGGTCTCGCACAAAATACGAAAGAAAGACATAGTACATAGGTGCCTACTAGTGAGGTCAGATGGTGTGCCTGGGAAGTTTAATACCCACTGTATAATAGGTTATCAAGGTTTGCCAAAGTTCTATAATAATAGATAAACACTGAAACTTTGAGGCTTTGAGGACGCTAGTCAATGATTTTATATACGAGTCTTCACCTGGCGCGCTCTAGTAACATATCTGCCTCTTTTTACACGTATAATATCACTATCACATTGACGCTAGTTCTTTTTTTTTTTTTATATATTTGCTCCTTTCGGAACAGGCTAAGGTTCTATAACCATGCTGCCTTGTCATCAGTATTCTTCTTGTTCATATTAAATGCAATAAGTTGCAGAGTTTTCGTCATTTAGTCATAGTCAAGGTCAGTCAATAGTCAAATCAGTCATAGTCTTACCCCAGTAAAATAGTGGAGACTTTACTAGAGGCTTCTATGGAGTTTTGAAATCAACGTTGAAAAGCACAATTCACGGTAATATACCACTTTCCCGAACTCGTGCACGTTACTGAAGATGTTATATTTAAAAATCCACCATTTTTACACATAATAACTACATTTTACACTAATTTTAGAAAATGATACAATGCCGCGATGTGTCTTTTTCAGCGTTGGCGCCAAAACTCCTGACGCTAGTTCTTTATGGAAGTGTCAAAATTCTACGGTCAAAATCAAAAATGTCAAGAATGATACCAAAAAGAATACAATCCTACGACCAAAAGTATTTAAGAAATTGTGTCCAAGGAGATTTAACTACCCAGTTAGTTGGATGATTGAGCAGAAGCATAAAGTGTGGCTTTAAGTAGTATTGTAAATTATAAAAGTACTGCAAGAACATTAGAAATTTCCTTGTGCTCCTTGAAGTACTGTCTCTTTCACGTATTATTTTTATTGCACTATAATTTTTTAAGATTATTCTGTGTTATTTTTAATAAATTTATCATTTTATCAAAGTAGCAATATCCCGATATCCAAACATGGAAAACAGATATTAAAAAAATGTTTAGGTTAAAGAAAAATTTAGAAGATGTTTACATGAATTGATTCTGCTGAAAGCATTGATAAAAAGAAGGAGAAGAGAGTTGCGAAGAAGCGGTTCTGACTGCATAAACTTATTTCTATTTTTACAAATGCTACAAATAAAAGTGTTCCCAATAATATCGGTTGTAGTTGCCGAGAACCAAGATACCACAAGATACCAAGCGAAAGCGTCACCATGTCACCATGGATTTTGACATCCTATATAATATTAAAACTTCTAAAAATATAAACTGCAATATGACGGAAAAGAAAAACCTTCGCAAATATTTTTTATGCGGGGGAGTAGGCGGTGTGTTCAATGTTGGTTTTGGTTACCCAATGGATACCATAAAAGTGAGATTACAGACTATGCCTGTACCGAAACCTGGTGAAGCACCTTTATACACGGGCACAATCGATTGCATCAGAAAAACCATTCAAATGGATGGCTATAGAAGCTTGTTCAGAGGTATAGTGGCACCTGTAGTGGTTGCAGGCCCAGTCTATGCCATCAACTTCTGCGGTTTTGCCTTCGGAAAAAAATTTATGGAACAATGCGACAATCATATCCATACAATGCCTGAATTATTTGCCGCAGGAGCGTTTGCCGGCACCTGTACATCTATTTTCACAGCACCATCAGAGCATGTCAAATGTCTCCTACAAATTCATGACGAAAGTGGACCAAATCCAAAATATAGGGGTACGTTTGATTGTTTTAGGAAATTGTACGCTGAAGGGGGGATTAAACTTGTATATAAAGGTACACTTGCCACCATATTGAGGGATATGCCAGCTACTGGAATGTATTTCATGTCTTATGAGACGCTTAAAGAAATGATGATGCCCGAATATGCTAGTCGCACTAATCAAATAACAATAACCTTACTTTCCGGTGGTTTAGCCGGCATGTTTTTTTGGTTGGTTGGAATGCCAGCTGATGTGTTGAAAACAAGGATACAGTCAGCTCCTAACGGCCTACGTCATCATCGTTTGAGGGAAGTTTATAAGCAGCTAATATCTACAGAAGGACCGGTCGGTTTGTATTCAGGTCTGATACCAGTCATGCTTAGGGCATTTCCGTCAAATGCGGCATGCTTTCTAGGTTTTGAAATTAGTGTAAACTTAGTCGAATTCTTAATACCAAATTTTTGACATTGTTATCTGCAAGAATTGTGTGATAAGTTTTTATATGGGTATATTCAACCATATAATTCTTGAAAGTCGACAGGTAGTCTGGCGGACCCTAAAATTGACTATGCATGTCCTGTTTCATGACTGTGTCCACTGAGTTCGTCCTATGCTGATCAGATCGAAGATGTTTAGGTGTAAGCGTAAAATACTCGATACAGTAAATATTATAAGCTAAATCAGTACGGAAACTAGGCCTAGTTGTTGAAACAATGACACGACAGACGCCCAATTTGAAGCGTTAGGGTTGGCAACTTAGATTATAAACGTGAAAGACGTATGAGCGGCGCAAGACATAAAATAACGTGTCCACAGCAACCATGACTGACAACTCGGTGAGATCCGGTGAGGTTCGTGTAGATTCTTATGTCTGTTTGTGTGTGTCATTTTGAGCGTTACGTAGGTAATTTTTTTACTGCGTTAGCTTATTATATTTACTGTGATATTCAGTAGTTGGTATAACAATTTTTATTGTATTGTAACCTAATCAGTTTGATCCACGATATAAATAATTCTACAGTGATGAGTAATTATGTTTGTTCAAAATAAAAATATTGTTTAAAGAATGAGAAATTAGTTTTAATCATGGTGTTGGAAAAGTAGAAGAATGAACCCTCAGACCTATGAAAAAAATTGTAAAAAAATTGACAGGAAAAAATATTGGCAGAGTTTTGCATACCTACTTTTTTTGAAACCCACAATATAAAAAGTCATTTTTGATGAGTTGTTTTTGGTTGTGCTCAATTATTCCCATAATTTTTTTTTTATTGGTAATAAGCACGCGTTTGACCACGATCTCACCTGTTGGCAAATGATGATGTGGTCGACGGTGGAGCACGCTTGCCTAGAAGAAGCCTATTCACTCTAGACTTGAAGACTCCCAGGTTGTAGCTTTCCGGAAATACAGACTCAGGCAGGGCATTCCACTCTTTAGCAGTACGCACAATGAACGTACTGCCAAAACGTTTTGTGCGTATGAGTGGGATATCCACCATGTACCGGTGGCGCGTTGCCGTACGTCTAGTCGTTCGGTGATGAAAAGGGCTTGGAGGAATTAGGTTATGCAATCATGGAGTTGGAAGTTACTGCGTAGTCTGACTGCATTGTCCGACTAATTAAATGTACTAGTAGTTCGTCTATGCTTTGAAAGCGGTCTGCGAAGTCTTTCCTATTCCATCAAGAACCAAGCGGTTCGGTGCCTCTTTCCTTTGCCGCACCATCAAAACCTGGAATTCTTTACCAGCTCACGTGTTTCCTTCCTCATACAGTCCCGGGTCCTTTAAGCGGGGCGTGAAAAAGCATTAGATGAGGCCGTCAAGCTGAGAGCCAACATTTTGGCACTATCGGTGTTTGCAATGGTGACTCCCATTCTAGAGACTTTGCCTCAGCTTACCATCCACCACATACCAGGCGAGGTGAAGTCATGTTGACGTGACCGACATAAAAAAAAGCCACATGGTTTGGAGCGGCTCCAGCAAGGCGCCTAAGCAGTGTGCTGCAACGTTGTCCTACATAATAAAAATGCATGGTATACCTACCACACGTTTGAATATTGTGACGCCGCAATGCTCGTGTGGCCGCCGGTATGGTGCGGAGCCATACAGTGCGTGGCCACACCGTATGGCCCGGCTTTTAAATGCCCAATTAAATGATTGAGCTGGAGGACGTAGTACCTATTGTAAATTATAAAAATACTTTCACATCAACATAATTATTTTTATTTTACTACTACTTTTGAAAAAAAAATGGTTTTGTGATTTTTATTTTGTTATACCTATTTATCATTTTATTAAAGTATCAATATCCCAATATCCAAACAAATAAAATATAATCTTAAAAAACAACTTTGAAGTTAACGAAAATTTACAAGATGTTTACATGATTGGATTCGGCTGAAATCATTAAATAAAAACAAGGAGAAGAGAATTGCGAAGAAGCGGTTCTGACTGCAGCAATTTGATGGGTTCAAATTTATTGCCACTTTTACAAATGCTCCAATTACAAGTATTCCCAAAATTATTGGTTTCCGGCAATCAATACCGATTATGTATGAAGCAGCTACCATGGATTTTGACATCTTAATATCAAAATGTCAAAAAATATGAACTATAGCAGTAAATTAATAGTACTCGGACAATATGACGGAAAAAAGTAGCCTCCGCAGATATTTTTTATGTGGAGGAGTGGCCGGAGTCTTCAGTGTCGCTATTGGCTATCCACTGGATACCATAAAAGTGAGATTACAGACTATGCCTGTACCGAAACCTGGTGAAGCACCTTTATACACAGGCACATTCGATTGCATCAGAAAAACCATTCAAATGGATGGCTATAGAAGCTTGTTCAGAGGTATCTTAGCACCTATACTGGTTGCAGGCCCAGTCTATGCCATCAACTTCTGCGGTTTTGCCTTGGGAAAAAAATTAATGGAACAAGACGAATATCATATTCATACAATGTCTGAATTATTTGTCGCCGGAGGGTTTGCAGGAGCACTTGCTGCTGGTTTCACAGCACCATCAGATCATGTCAAATGTCTCCTACAAATTCATGATGAGAGTGGACCAAATCCGAAATATAAGGGTACGTTTGATTGTTTTAAGAAATTGTACGCTGAGGGGGGGATTAGACTTATATTTAGAGGTACACTAGCCACTATATTGAGGGATATACCAGCCACTGGAATGTATTTTATGTCTTATGAGAGTCTTAAAGAAATGATGATGCCGGAAGATGCTAGTCGCACTAATGAAATGTCAGTAACCTTACTTGCTGGTGGTTTAGCCGGCATGCTATATAATGCAGTTGGAATGCCAGTTGATGTTTTGAAAACAAGGTTACAGTCTGCTTCAGACGGCCAATACCGTCAAGGTTTGAGGGAAGTTTATATGCACCTAATGTCTACAGAGGGACCACTTGGATTGGTTTCTGGTCTGATGCCGGTTATGATTAGGACATTCCCATCAAATGCAGCATGTTTTTTAGGTTTCGAAATTAGTTTACGCTTAGTTGAATACTTTATACCATGTTTTTGACATTGTTTTCTGCAAGAATTGTGTGATAAGTTTTTATATGCGTATATTCAATCGTATAACTCTTGAGGGTCTGTAGTCTAGCGGACCCTGAAATTGACTACGCAGGTTGTCCTTGACTGTGTCCACTGAGTTCGTCCTATGCTGGTCAGGTTGGAGATGCTTATCTATGTGTAAGTGTAAAGTATACAGTTATTGGTATAGCAGTTTGTATTGTATTGTAACTAAATCAATTTGATTCACGATATGAATATGATCTATAGCGACGTGTATGTAGACCTGTTTGTTCAAAATAAAATATTGTCTAGAGAATGATAAATTAGTTTTAATTTTATGGTTTTTTTATCTCTATCACTTTACTTTTTTATAGTCTTTATAATATTGGTTCTTTATTTAAAACATAATTTATTAAAGTCAATTTCACCTGCTAGGCAGTACCTACGCCTGCTGCTCCAGCGTCGGCTTTCTTCTTTAAATTGTGGGTTCGGACAGCAGTCGCGCCCCCGTAAGTCAAACCAATATTTTTTTTATACTACTTAGGTGGCAGACAAGAACACGGTCACAGAAAGAGTAGGAGAGTGAATCTGTGCGAAGTACGAAGTTTGGATTTAACCGGGACTGACGTTCTGATGACCTGAGAGAATACGTTCATCCAAAATGTGTGGTCAATTCTTTTAAAAATCATCATCTTTTTTATATAGGACACGTCAAAATGACTTTACCTCGCCTGATGTAAGCCAAAGGCAAAGTCTCAGGACTAGGGTCACCACCACATACACCGGTAGTGCTACAGTGGCGGCCCTCACCTTGATGGCCTCATCAAAATGCTTTTTCACACCCCGCTTAAAGGCTCCGGGACTATAGGAGGAAGGAAACACATGCGCTGGTAAAGAATTACAAGTCTTTATGGTGCGGCAAATAAAAGAGGCACCGAACCGCTTGGTGCTACAGAGAACCATATTTTTAAAAGCCATTTTTCATAAATAAAAAAGCGGGCATTTTTCAAAAGTGGATCTACAGGACCACTAAAAATAGTTCCAAGTTCCAAATCCAAAGCCTCAATCTCTTTCTTTTTTAGGTTCTTTGTCAATCTTAAGTAGTTCTGCTCCGCGAGACAGCTGAGTTGTTTCGGTTCGACATCGGTTTGGGTGTTACCGTCTCAGTCGCCCTGTAATGGAAGCCGACGCAAATCCACGCGATTTACTTATACCTACTGTTGTTCAATTTATTGCTTTGTAGTTTTATCTGTCACTTTGTTGACTCGTTTTTCTTCGCAGTTTTGCAATAGACATTACCAAAGGTAGTTTCGCATTCTATAATAATTATGCCAGTGCCGATCGCTATAAAAATGATTTTTAGATTTTTTTGTATTCAACTTGGGTGGTAGATAAGCGCACGACCCACCTAATGGTAAGCGGTCACCGTGGTATATGGATGTGATAGCGTGGCAGCGCAACAGTGTGATAGTGCGACATTGTGACAGTGTATACTATTCTCTGTCTACGTAACAGTGTGACAACGTGACAGCGTAAAAGTATCACAGCATCACAGCGTAAACTAGGCCTACAAAAAGTTATGATGGCAACATGATGGCAAGGATTATTATTATATACCGCTACTTTTTAAAAGTAGTTATACTTTATTTTGCAAAAGAACAAGATAATACCGCAGTGTTTCTTGATTACAACAATTAGCTCAGGAACAGTCTCGGAGTACATTTTAAATGAGCTCCTAACTAGAAATTGGCGGTCGCAACTGGAACAAGTTTTGTTCGAGACAATTATACGCCGCATTAAAACTACGACAAGTGTAAGACAACGAGATACAATATCTATACTATTATATAATTGCAAAGTAGCTGTGTCTGTATATTGATATTAAAAAACATAACATAAACTCACGCCTATATCCCCGAAGAGGTAGGCAGAGGTGCTAGCACCCACATTTCGCCAGTTTATGTTTAGCTCCCAATGTAATAGGTGGCGAGCTTATTGCCATTAACCGGGCACTTATAAACCTGCGATAAATACACAGATAACTTCGAAAAGCATCGAAAAGTCATTGGTGTGTGCCATGGTGAACCTGGGATCGAAACCCGAGACCTCGTCTCAGCAGTCCATTGCACAGAGATGAGGATTATGTTATATGAACGATTCTAAACACAAACATATTCTTTTTGGAACTCTTATCTGTTTTTTCACAATGGACGCACAAACTGCAATCAATCAATCAATTAGCCTATATTGCAGTCCACTGCTGGACATAGGGCTCTTCCAATGTACGCCATAGCACCCGATCCTCTGCCTTGCGTATCCAGGTACCTTTTTCAGGTCGTCTGTCCATCGTGTTAGGAGGCGTCCCACTTTCCGTTTGCCAATTCGCGGTCTCCACTCTAGGACTCGTTCGCTCCACCGGCCATCAGTCCTTCGACAGATGTGAACAGCATATTGCCAAAAACTGCAAGTGTCGAAATAGTTAACTGTCGAAATTGGAACCCTAATTACCTACCTGCTAGTAAAAATCCCGTATAAATCAACGCAGCCGTTCCGGAGATTAACTCATTCAAACAAACAGCCAGATAGAAAGACATTATTTTAAAAAAATACTTTTTTATTATATTATGTGTCGTAACCATACACTCATATGCATTTGTTTAAAACCTGTTTTAATAAATATTACCAACAGATACTTTAATTTTGTATAGATAACTTCAATTATAAATTTTAAACTACATTTTAACCCGATTTCCATTTTTTCATTCGCGAGCTGTGCTGCGAGTCAGAGACAATTATCCACTACATTAAAAACTGTTCGCTTCAACTCAAGAGACCCGTTATTCTTCAGACTACAGTGCTTCGCTTCTATTTGCTTCAATTTGTGCTCAACTCTAGTTCCTTGCAGTCTTTGTTGACAATTTAAATTGTAATTTCTATGTTTGTGTAATATTGAGATTATAATTCTCGTAGTTTCATAATATAGCTGATGGGTGGGGTGCGATTGAAGTGCCTTAAAGCCACCTTACACTCCGGCATCTGAAGACACGAAACAGTATGCGGCTTTAGTTGGTTCGAGTCTGACATAACACACGAAAAAAGGCATTTTAAAGTCTCCAGAAGGTCAATTTATATGCTTGAATTCGAACCAAAAATTGTGTTCAGACGCTGGAATGTGATATAAGGTGGTCCATAAGACATTATCTCATGCACCTCGACTAACCCAGACTCTTCGCCGGTTTCGAAATGGCCGTCTTGGGTTTGGGAATCACGTTTTCCTCAGATTGCCCCCAAAAAAGCAGGCAGGGGGTTCTTCCAGATGGATAAACTATTTTGTCAAACTGATTTGATCACGAGGAAAAAATACCTGTTGATCAAACTTCTTGAATTAAGTCCTCGTGATCCAACTATTTTGTCTAACTGATTTGACCATGATGAATAGTTGTTCCTTACTGTAGAAGCCTGGCAAGCACAGCTAAATCAGCAGATGAAAAAAAACAATGCTCAAAAAAATTCAAAAAACCCGACTGCGTAAAAAAAAGCACTTAGATGTCCGGTGGTCTGGATACATAACAACTGAACAGTCGGGATTCATAGGCAAATTAGATTGGCTGTTGAAGTCTTAACCTTCCTTTCCCGTCAAACTTCTAGAGGAAAGCATGTACCAAGGTTTCATCTATCAATCAGCAGGTATACCAGCTTCCATGTGAGGTTGGCTTTAATTCCCGAAGACTTTTATGGACCTTATACACCTATCACAAAACTTCTTTCGCAAAACGTTTCAAACCTAACTTTACTTAATAGCTATATATCTAAGTTATTGGAGTGTGAATGCACAAAGTTTGAACCGGGCCACTTCGAGAGCCTCTTAATCCACGCGCCAAAGGGGTTAAGAGAAAAAACTTTGTTCTACGAAACGAGTTTGTCACAAAACGACTGATTTTATTTACTTTGTTCAAGTTTTGTGAAATGGATACACGGGGAAAGTTGGTGTTGGACGGATTGGGTACAACTGGCATACCAATAAGCCAATATATGCTATGATATTCTTTACAGCACTAATAACGGTTCTAGAATGCAGATAAATATACTTTGTATATTTTGTTTCATAAATTGAAGGAGGCAGGACACAAGGCCATAATAACCATCGTGTTGTGTTCCCGCCGGTAAGTAGGGTAGCCAGAGCTTACTGTACCCCTCCTCCCCTCATCTATTCATAGCCTCCCCGCCCCGTCCCAGCCCTCCCCCTTCCTTCAGGGTAGGCAGCGCGTGTGTGACACCCTTAGTGTTACACACGTCCATAGGCCACGGTGACCGCTTCCCATCAGGTGGGCCATGTGCTTTTCTGCCACCTACGTAGTATAAAAAAAATAGCGCTTTGTAAAGTAAAAAATCCATTTTTTTTGTTACTATTTCAATCTCCATCAATAGTCTTGATACGCGGTAGAACTCCTATAAGCTACTAAGCTAATCTGTAAAGGACGAAGGCCGAAGACGAAGTTTCTCCGAACAAATATCATCGCAATGTAGCCTCCACTACAAGCAATATGAGCAAAATTAAACTATTTAAACTTGGAGGCTTTCTCGTAGCATCTACCCCGCTACGCTCACAGCTACGTCAACGTCTACGACGCTTGCTACGAAGCTAGATAACTATGTTAAGTTGGTGATTGTGCCACAGTTTACTAAAACTATGAACTTAAGTAATAATAAATAATTTATTTTAAAGTAGTAATGTTATGGAAATCGTCAATAAATCACAGGGTCATACTAACACTTTCGAAGCGCAAGTCAACCTCATTTTAATAGTCAGTATTTTTATTCCTTAACTAGCCGATTACCGTGTACAGTTATCGGTTTGGTCATACCTTTGGTTATATTCAACCCATATTTGCAATCAAGCATAGCAGCTTTAAGTCTGAATTAGACCTTTCAAACAAACAAAAAAACCGCATCAAAATCCGTTTAGTAGTTTTTGTGTCCATCGCGAGCAAAATAGACAAAAACTCCAATTTTATTGTGTCCAAAATCGTTCACATAACATAACTTAAGTATTTTTTCAATACTCTTCAATGTACAGACACAGCTCCTTAATAATTTTATAATCAAGATATACTATTAGAATGCTTCAAAAATATAACTTGTCCTACTGTTTTTCTTACACTGTGGCCCGCTAATGTTAGTGTAATTCAATGTGATTTAGTCTATCATGTTTCACAACTATGACGGCGGGGATAATTCCGTTAACTTGTGTAAGTACCCGTACATCGGAAGGGGGTTCAAATATTTTGGAGAGGGTGTTTTCATACGTGCCTTATAAGAGACAATCTCCTTGTAAACACATACTGTGAGGGTATCGTTTGATTATCATAAATGTTGACGGCTTCTGTGGTTTAGCGGTAATGAATTCGACTGCTACGACAGGAGGCGCGGGTTCGATCCCCGCTCAGTGCAAATATTTTATACTGCATCAAAATCCGTTACTACTGAACGGATTTGCGTCGATCGCGAATAAACAGACAAACGTTATAAAATAAATATTTTCGGTTCAGAATCGTCCATACTTAACTCAGCCCAAGTTTTTTTATATAAAGACAAAAAGATACATAGACTCAAACACATGTAAACGTATTTATTCATGAATACAAATATTCATTAAGTAAAGTTATGGTAGCTGAATGGATAAGGACGCGGCCTCTACTCAGAGGTATTCAGTTCGAACCCGGCCGCACAGTAGTTGAATTTTACTTTGTAGAATTTATATGTACTAATCACATGATTTACCATCTGCTGACGGTGAACGAAAGACATCGTGAGAAAACCCACATGTCCTAGAAGACATTCTAAGGACAAGTCTGATCCACCAACCCGCATTAGCCCAACGTATGAGGATTAAGGTCTAAACCTCCAGCTCTTCGTTAGATGAGAGGAGACCCGTGCTCAGCAGCAGGACATTATTGGGTTGCCATTACAAATATTCATACTGAGCGGGAATCGAACCCACGACCTTTGAGATAGCATGATGATACATAGATACACTGTCTAAGAATGTTTCATAAAAATTCCTTGTCAGCGAAACCTTCGCATGGCGGATATATTAGTTCTGTTACACTCAAAAGTGTATTAAAAATACAACATATGAAAGGCAATATTTCATACACCGACTCCGTAATATTTAGCTCACTTCGCGGTTTTATAACGTACGATTTCAAAACAATAAAATATTAACATTTTATTTTGTTAATTTGCTTTTTGTGACGTTAATCGTGTAGACTGATACGCTTGTGTCCTTTACCTAGTCAAAATAAATATACAAAAAGAAATATTTCATGTATAATATTGGCTATTATTGATTGTCAGTATTTTTTGCAGATTTTGGTAGTTACATTTTTATTAGTAGGTAACTGATATTTTTTACTGTAAGATTTTAATTCTAACCAAGAGCTTTTTAATAGAAAAAACTGCATCAAAATCCATTCAGCAGTTTTTGCGTCCTTTGCGAGCAAACAGATAAACATACAAGAATTCCCGTATATTTAAAATAATCAAAGTGATTTTTTTGTGTCTCCAACTGAGATATTAAAAAAAAACACTTGAAACGCCTAGTTGACTATTTTATAAATAATAGAAATTGATTTTGTTAAATTTTAATAAAGAATTAGCAGAAAGAGATATACCACAAAATATACAATAGAAGTGACGGCAGCCTATTCGCTAAAGCATCAAAATTATAATCAAGTGACCGCGGCTCCGTGTTTGGATCGTGAGCTCCTAAATCCAAGAATGTAATCTAGAATGGCTAACAAAAAGACCAACAGTTTCGGTTAGCAATACAAAAAATGTTCATACAAACTGCAAAATAAATATCGTGTCGTCGCCGTCTCCTGTCGTCGTATATAAAGAGGCTTCGGTAAAGAAGTTTTCGTGTACAGGAAGCGCGTGTGTCGCGACGTCACATCCGCCAGATATTTATCATTCGCCGCGTTTGCGCCGCGACTCTGCTCATAAATATGCAATTTGTTGCAATATGCCCGCTGTGAATCTTTATGTTTTATTAGAAACATGTTTTGATCGATTGTGGTTATGTTTACCTTGTGTCGAATAAAGTTTAGTATGTTTCTTATTTTTTAGATGTTCTTGCCTTATATGTATGAAAGGGATAAGGAGAGATGTGTTTACTACCAAATTACATTGTTCTTGTTTTTTTGTTATGTTTGTGGTCTGTCAATATAATATTTTTTTTTATATAGTTCGATAGTTTGCCAATTTGGCTGCACTCTACCTGATGGTAAGGCTAAAGTGCAGTTCATAAAGTCAAGGACTGGGAAGCCGACCCCAACTGAGTTGGGAAAAGGTTCAGAGAATGATGAATTGATTCTCACTTTAACTAATTAGCAACTGGGTTTTCAAAGCATTCCCTATAATGTGATATAAGTATGTTTATCCGCATCTAAAACCCATAACACAAATTTACTTTGGGTCTAGAGAGCGCTGTGTAGAATGTTATAAAAATAATCATAAATATAGGTGTGCGAGCTTCATATCTTAGTCAGTACTGTAGCAAAACTTCTAAAACCTTGCCTTACTGTACAATCTTAATATATATAAATCTCGTGTCACAATGTTTGTCCTCAATGGACTCCTA